>JBAMAX010000458.1:0-170304 GCA_037043745.1 Chymomyza amoena
AATTAAACACCATTAAAAAACAATTTTTTCTCTTTTTAAATGTATTGGTGGTCCTGAAAAGGACCGATTGATTTTTGATGTTTGTACTACAGCAAATGTAAATGTACAAATAATTTAACCGCCGAAACCATACAAAGTGCGGCCTTGTCTCTTAAGGGCATACACAACATCCATGGCTGTTACGGTCTTCCTCTTGGCGTGCTCGGTGTAGGTAACTGCGTCACGAATAACATTTTCCAGAAACACCTTAAGAACGCCACGCGTTTCTTCGTAAATTAGGCCAGAGATGCGCTTGACACCGCCACGACGAGCTAAACGGCGAATAGCTGGTTTTGTGATACCCTGGATGTTGTCACGCAACACTTTGCGATGACGCTTAGCGCCACCTTTGCCCAAACCTTTTCCACCTTTACCACGACCAGTCATCTTATTTTATTTGAATTTTTTTACAATTTGTTTGTAACGAATAAAATTCTACCTTAACAAACTAATCTACCTATCGTATCTTTGTATAAGGACATACCTAAAAAAATGGTTTTTATAAAAATATGATTATGTTTGAATACTAACAGCTTGTAACCATGCCAAAGATTTGTGGATTATATTCAATTACAATAAAATTTATCGTTTTAGAAATGTTTTGTACCAAATAAAATTCTACCCTAACAAACTTATCTAGCTATCGTATCTTTGTATAAGGACAGACCTACAAAAAATGGTTTTTATAAAAATATGATTGCATATTTTGCATACTAACAGCAAAGATTTCTGGATTATATTCAATTACAATCAAATTTATCGTTTTACAATTTGTTTGTACCGAATCAAATTCTACCCTAACAAACCATCTATTATACTAAAGTACCTATCGTATCTTTGCATAGGGACAGACTTAAAAAATGTTTTTATAAAAGAAGATTATGCTTGCATACTAACAGCATTGTGACCATGCCAAAGATTTCTGGATTATATTCAATTGCCGCAGCCATATTATCCTGTATGTTCTTTTGCTTAATCTCCTCGGCAATTAGCCTTTGCGTTGCTTCATCAAAGGGATCCGCATTAAGCATTCGCATACGTTGATCGTTTCTTCGTTTTCGTTCTGTTATATGCTCGAGCAGTATACGCGTAAATGATTCTAAGTCTCCAGAGTCCAATGCCTCGGCCAGCCGTGGATTATTTTGACGCAGTAACGCCAATGTACTCGGACTGGATAATAACATTTGACGCACTGTCGCAGGATCGTCATCAAAGTTCACATTAAAGTCATCAGTCATAGGTATATCATTGAGCTGCTGTGGATGGCTAGCAGTTTGTGTGGCTGGATTACTAAGGCTACTGATGCCAATGCCTCCGGCTCCAGTTGTATTGCTAACGGCTGTACTTGTGCCCGGCACAGCTATACTGCTGAAGTCCAAGTTCCTTATCGATGGATTGGCGCCGCCTACGGTATAAAAACGGATGAGTAATTAATGTTTAATTTGAACACAAAGCAAGAAAAAAGGCAAATTTTGACATCAAGCAGCGCACACCCACACATATAACTTTATATTAATATGAATGTGCAGTTGTCAGAGGTGTATGAATAAAAATTTTTCAGGGGGTTCGAAATTGCATTCATATTGTAACACCCATTTCAGTAGCATAGTTCTTACAAAACTTCATAAGCGATTTAAAAAAATTTTAGTAGCAGCCATTTTGGGAGCGGTGCGTAGTTACGCCCCTGGTACTTGTGATTCAGGTATGAATATGCGTCCTTGGCCAAATTTCGGTGCTTGGCCTGTAATTTAAGCTATGCTCACACTGTTAGATTGTGTTGAAAATACCAAACATATGTATATCTATAGTATAATAGTAATTGCACGAATTGGCAGCGCCGTCACTTCAAAATCTGTTATACCATTATAACTAAGTTGAATATAACAATAAACCTTTTCTTTTCCGGTTATACACTAGCCAAGTACAGACGTGCATTTTTTCTAACTCTAACAGATTGAAATTAAGAATTGTCGAAATTTGGCTTTATTTATAAAAGTGCAAGTGTTAATTTGAAAAAAAATATCTGCTCCATAAGGTGTTAATGCTTTACTACTGAGTGGTTCTCAAACTGTAGACCCGATACGATCGGGTTACAAAGCCATTACAGCTGCAATTTTTTGCCATCCTAAGCATTTAAAACTGTGGCAGAGTTGCCACAACTTCTTTAATCTCTATATAGTACGAACTGTACCGTAGGCAAGGAGCTACAAAAAAGGGTAAGTATAGCATCTAACATCTACTTTTTAGGTTCCATTACATTAAATTATGAAAGTCTGCGCTATTTGGTAAACTCTTCAAATGATCTTCGCCCTATGGTTCAAAATTTGATTGCAAATTCTATGCTCACAAACTAGCATCTTTAAGATACTAGTAAGATACTAGATCAGGCTAACAATTTCAGCCTAAACCCTTTGACAGTGTGAACATAGCTAATTAGCTTTACCAACATTCGTGCAAACATTATTTGGTGACTTCAATCAGCTTTGCTTGGATTTGGTCTAACAAAGACCAAGCAAGTATGTGCTTACATACATATATATGTAAAGTGCAGGCCATTTGCCCGATGCTTGGCCATTAACCATGGAATGTGCGCAAAAAAGTGAAATATAATGAGAGCACCAAATATCAGTATGCTTATGGTATGCACATACAAAGATGTTTGTAAAAAATAGCCACAGAATGTGTTTATTTTTAAAGTGAAATGCGCCGCAAGATTTTTCCAAAATCCACACATATGTGGTGGTAGTATATTGCCAAAGAAATGCAAAGACGCAGTGAATTTTCAAAAGCATTGAACAGGCGTGGCCTAGCGCGCGTGCATTGACCCACATAAGAGCTTCGCGCGCATTTTCATATTATATGTCAACGAAATATGCATACACACTGTCTTGGAGCAACTTACCTGAGGCGGCGGCTGTTGGACGGCTGGAATTCGTTCTTCTTTCCAGCATTATGACGTCGCCATCACTAACTCCAAACGTGCGCAGTGCCTGCTTATCATTAGTCAATTCCCGGCCATTGAATATTATATCAATTTGATTGACCTCTAAGCCAATTTCCATAGCGCATAGCGCCTTTAGATTTTCCAATTCAAGTTCTTCGGACACATCCAAAATGAAAAGTCTATCATCGGAGGTAGTTACTGTGATTTTCATTCTAAAAACTTGGTGCTTGTAGATACTTATAAACTGTACTACGGTTTATGTTTTTGTTTTCGTTGACTAATCTTAGCCAGTCGTTTAGTCACGCACAGTGCAATTTATTTTGAATAACCGCTTGAAATAGACTATTTACGTATGCGTATTACGGCAACACAAATTTATAAATGCGTTTGGTTTTTTAATGCTGCTGACACAAAGCGTATCTGCTGCTTTTAATGTTTTCAGCTCTATTGATCTTAGCTGCGCTTTGTTGTTTTGATATAGCCACAAAAGCATACGCCGCTGTTGTAGGGTTGAGGCAACCAAAAAGTATCGCGGATATCGATATGCTTAGTGCGTGATGATTTCATAATAACATGCAATTGTTTATAATTTTGCAGTCTATATTTTTAGCAAAGTCGTTATACATATAACTACCATGCCTATGTTATGGTTTTAAAGCAAAAGCGTTTTAAAATCAATACAAAACTGTGTAGGTTTTGTAGTCGTTGTGCGTACTTGAGTGTTGGTCAATTGTTTTAAACCAGGGCTGCATAACAACAGTTGCGCGCGTAAATCAGAACATCTGCCACAACGATCGCGGGGCGGTGCAACAAATTAGGCCAACTAAAAACATACTAAATTAAATACAACATAATTTGGAATTTTTAGTGTGTTTATTACAATTTTGTGATATTTATTTCGAAGTAATTTGTTTACAGCAGTTATCGTTATCATTGCTGCCGATAAGTATTTGTTTGCTTTTGAGTATAAAGTAGCGCATAGAAGTATCGTGAAAATTCATTGTATTTACATTTTACTTGTATTGAGTGGGCCAATTGCAAATTGCTGCCACAGCTGATCGCAATTTTTTAAGTAGTGCGTTTTTAAGTTGGTTAAAGTTTCTTGTCAGCCATAGGCGCTTGCAGAACCATGCCAACGCCAAATACGGAAAACGTTGAGCAGCCAAGGAGCAATTCCAAGCGACCTTCAGGTAAAATACATAACTGCAAACAAGTTGTTGTATTGTTGCTGCTGTTTTGGGAGCGCCTGCTTTGGGGGTGCTGCGCTGGACAATGAAATGGTTTAGCTGCGCGCGTGTGTGTCTATGTTACAGATAACAGCTTGCACACAATGACTAATACTATTGATTTTAAAGTGTAAAAAAGTAATTGATTTTGATAGTGCGTGTATACTCCTACCTGCCAATACACCTACACATTTGGAACATGCGTCATGAGCTGTCTTTTAACAACTCTTGTTATTGTTTTTATTTAAATTTACAGATTCTGCATTTAAACAACAACGTCTGCCCGCCTGGCAACCTGTTTTAACCGCACGCACTGTCTTACCCACCTTCTTTATAATTGGCGTGCTATTTATACCCATTGGAGTTTTGCTGCTGCATTTTTCCAACAGATCAAACGAACTGGTCATTGATTATACCAAATGCGTACAAAAGGACGGCAATCAGACTTGTGCTGACTACCTGCAGAGCAACACAGGTGGAAAGTGCGAGTGCACGATTAATTTTCAATTGAAAAATGACTTTCAAGTAAGTAGCCAGGAACATATGCCTTGAGACCTTCTATAAATCTTTTTTTTAATTGCTACATTTAAAGGGCCATGTCTATATGTACTATGGCCTTACCAATTACTATCAAAACCATCGACGCTATGTGAAATCCCGTGATGATGATCAATTGCTGGGCCGTCTCTCACAGACACCCAGCTCTGATTGCACGCCTTTTGCCTATACTGATGATGGCGAGCCAATTGCACCATGTGGAGCTATTGCCAACTCGCTATTTAATGGTGCGTAATTGTTGCATTAGTTTAAATTATATCATATTTAAATTTGCTCCTTTTTTCTTTTTTAAAGATACTTTAACGCTTACTCAAAATGGCGCTGAAATTGGACTACTTAATACGGGCATTGCCTGGCCCTCGGATAAACGTGTTAAATTTCGCAATCCCGAGGGAAATTTGGAGACCGCTTTGAAGGGTTTTGCCAAGCCAAAGTTTTGGCAAAAGAACCTCTGGGAATTAGATCCCACAAATGCTAGCAATAATGGTTTCCAAAACGAAGATTTAATTGTCTGGATGCGCACAGCAGCTTTGCCCAGTTTTCGCAAGCTATACAGACGTGTAAATCAGACAAGTGATCAATATGCTGATGGTCTTAAAGCTGGCGATTATACGCTAAACATAGTCTATCGTAAGTTGTTTAATTTAAAATTAAGTTATATTGATAAACATTTTCTGCTTTTGTAGAATATCCAACAACATCCTTTGATGGCACAAAAAGCATGATTTTGTCTACGACCTCTTTCCTGGGCGGCAAAAATCCCTTTTTAGGCATTGCCTACATAGTTGTTGGTGCCATTTGCATAGCTCTGGGCTTGGCTTTGCTCTTAATACACTTACGTTGTAGCCGCAGGTAAGCAATAGTATTTAACTTAATCACACTTAACCCACTTCATTCTCATGCTCATAGCTCTATATAAAACTGCCAAGATAATTAGGTAGTTAATTCATGTTCATGTATTTATATATACTATAATCATCAATAACTTTTCAAACGCCGATAAGTACAAACAAGTACATATTTGGTTATACTACAGTAGACACTCGGCAATTAGAACGTAACAAAATTAGTTTAATTTTTTTTCACATAAGTTTGGTAGAGAAATTGGAAAGTGAAGCGTATAAAACTAGATAAATAATTTATACAATATAAAATTGTTTATTAATGAATTAATTTTCGTATAAAATGTTTTTTTTAAAATATAGGTAACAAAAGAAAACTATTTAAGTAATTAAACTTCTGCGCACTATGCGCTAATTTATAGTTACCAAAAAATAAGCAAACACATTTTTTAAGATTCTATTACTAAGGAACTTAGTACAAAAATTTTGGCAGGTAGAGATGCGACAAATCCACACACGTTTTAAATAATTTTAAGCACATAAAAGTTAAATAAATAATGATTTTTTACTTGAAGCACATCACAATATGGAATATAGAATATGAAACCTGATAAAAGTGAACCAACAATTATGTACGGCAAGATGATGCGTATAGGATAGGATAGTTTGCACCAACGAAGCTTGAAAGCAACCGCAAGATTTTGTTGCATTCAATGGAATAAGCTTAATGGCTTAATATACTTGTAAGAAGTTTTTAGGAAGTCTTTTAACTTAAAATGTTAAATGTTTTATGTAATTATCAAGCAATTGCATTAACAAATTTAATTTTTTAATTTTGTAATAGAGTGTGCAGAAATTGGCAATTTTTTAAGCTTAAATTTTATTATAAATTTGCCTAAAACCTGTTCAACCCTGCGAGCGTCTACTGTGTTTATACTAAAATTAACAAAATGAACAATTTACTAATTTTTGATGTTCTTTTTTTTTGTCTTTTCCTTACTTTAAGCAGCAGCAACATGGAAATGATTAATGTTAATCCACATACCCAGTATTCTTAATGGAACGACAGGATTACAAAACAAAAACACACACACATACACAATATTATTTAACTATAGTTTTAAGCATGAAGTTGTCCTTTGTCCTTTGTTTTTTTATTAATATGCTGTTCCAATGCACTTTGTGGCACCTCGGCTGTGCCTTTTGTTATTACCCTTCCTTTGCACTTCATGTTGATGTCTTACTGTTGCTTATAAATCAATGTGCTCTTTAAACAACAAATATTATATGGACATATATACTATATAAAGCCAAACATCTAACAATATATTTGTACAACTATTAGTTTAATTATTAGAGCTTAATTAGTTTTTTTGACCAAAAGATTGTTTATTTATACATATTTAAGCGAAAAATTTCAATTTGTTAAAACATACTTTCAAATTAAAATTCACTTTAATTAATAGTTTTATGTAAGTATATAATTAAAGCATTTTGCTATATACTTAAACATTGTTAAAAGAAAAAATGATTAAAAAAATATTTAAACAAAACATTTCACATACAACTAATGTTACAAAATAAAAAGAAAATAACTTTTTAAATAATAAAATAAAATGATTATTAAATATTTTTTATATATGTGAGCAAAATTTTTCTAAAGCTTTTTGTGATCACTCTGTAATAGTAGAAAAATCTTAATATGTTTGTGTATAAAATAAAAAGTTAAAAATTATAAAGATGTTACATCTGGTCGTTGTTTTTTACACTTTGTAAATTAAGTATATTTTTTATTGAACCACTTTCGGTTATCAAAATGCACACAAAAAGGGAAGATAGTTAAAATCTATAAAATTCTAAAGCTCTCTAATTTACACGAGCTTCAAATTTAAGACATTTTATGCGTTCAGGAGTTGACAGTAAGTACATTTTTAGAAAGCTAATTTTAATTTAATTTTAAGCATACATAATTTAGAATCTAGATCTAGAATTTAGATATCTTCATAAACAAACGAATTATCCATCTAAAACTTTTTTTTGTCGATGGAAGTTTAATTTTCTTGTTTACAATAAGCGTCGTAACTTAAAAATTGATCGACCGATTTTAATAAGCCATGACTTTTCTTACTAGGCATTGATATTTCTTCAAGATCAAATGTAAAAAAGTAAATGGTTTTTACCGAAATGTTATATAAAAAAGACGTTAAACTGTGAAAAACGGAAAAAAAGAGTAAATCTTAGATAACTTTTAAAAAATCTCGTAGTTGCTTTGTATGAAGTATAAACAAATGCATATCATCTTAAAGCTTGAATTTTCTTCTTTCCAAAACCGTAAAGCAATCGAAAATCGGTTGAAAAATGACGACGTTGTGATTGTTGGAGTGATCGCAGTAGCCGAAAAACGGTTTTTGAGCAATAACTTGAGATTTTCGGGGTGTTAGACGATTTTGAAACACACTATCGTGATGTACTCGTCAAGACCTACAACGTACACTAGGTCACTTGAAAAGTGCTTAATCACTGTTGTACAGTGTTATCTGACTGTACACACAAAATGCTTTTTCTTTAGCTGAACGTAAGATCCAGTCGAGGATTGTGACAAATTAAAGTTCTCTTTTGACTTTTAAAAATTGCATCGGCCGTCTCTATGTCTACATCTTTTGCCTGTTTCTCGAAGACCAAAAGAGCTAGGAGCATGAAATTATAGCACAAGCGAAGTCTTTTGTTCAAAATCCCTTTTATTTTGTATTTAACCCCCGCTTTCCTCGAATAGAATTCCGGATTATATTAAAATTCCGCTAAACAAACAAAATCGTCAACTGTGCATTGGAGCATCTTGAGAACTTTGTTTCTAAATATAATAGTTCTCTTGGAGCCATCTTAACCATAACCAATTTTTATTTACATTAGACTAAGTATCTAAAATTCTATCTAATATGCACAGTAGAAGTTCGAGCAACTAGGCCATCGTGTCCCAATTTTTATTGTTACAGTTTAGCTTTGTCAAACAAAACAAATTGAACAAGTTTTCAAATATTTATTAAAAGTACATTTCCAATTTGGCCCAGTTGCGTACTTTATATTTATCATGTTTAATGCAAAAAGGGAATATGCAGGCGGCATAGATTCAATAAATGGGGCGTGTATGTTTGCTAACAAATAAGAGGTGTGGCAAATCAAAATAATCGATAACAACAGGCGCCTTACGGTAAATAGCCTATTAGTGTTGTAAATGTCCATGTGCCTCTGACAGCTTATAAGTGTGACCCTCTCTGTGCGTGTGTGTGCGTGTGCATGTGTGCAGCACTAAAACAACAACAAATAAAAGCACAAGGCCAAACAAATAAGCGTAAAATGTAAAGCAGTGCCAGGCTGAAGGTTATTCGTAGGTTACGTCCTTTACGACTTGGCCAAGACGCTACTACAACACAGGACTTTTATATATTGTTGGATATTTTTAATCCAGCATACAATAGAAGAATTTTAAGCTTACCATTAAAGATAAAACTTGGCAGGGTCTAGAACAGATTGAATTGGATAAGTTTTGAGGAAAAAGAGTTTGCTGTGGAGTTAAGGTTAATATGAATAATAAAGTGGTAAGCTTTCAGTACAATGCTTTGAAATTCCGCCTTGAACAAAGTAACAAGCAAAAATTTAAAATTTGACATGGTATAATTTTGACTGCGAAAGCTATTTGCCAGCTTCTCGTGAAATCTTCACCACATGCTTTTACCAACTTTTAGCAAGTTTATATGAAAAGTTCAATTTTGGAACGACGGAATCAAGTGACTTGGAATTAATTTGAGCTAAACGCAAATCAAGTACAAATAATTTTTGTTTTTCATTTGTTGTTCAATCTTGAAATTTGTTTTATAAAACTTTTAAGCAACTAAGTAATTAATTATGGTTCTGCAGTTTTATTAAGGGGGTCTTACTATGGAATACCTCATTTCCGAGCGCCATATTCAAAAATTGATTACTAGAAAACAACAAATGATTTCGGGAAGCAGTTTTTCGTATTGTTATCATTCATTATTAAACTTTAAATAGTTTTTTTGGTTTTACATAATAATTACGTATGTGACCGCTACACAAAAGTGTCCAGGGCGCACGGGGTGAGCGATTTTGACCGATCAGATTATCAGAAATCAAAAAAATTTAAAATTAATTTTTCTCATCCCCTAGGCTATGGATAGACACGAGCTTTTTAAAAATTCAAAAAATTCTTATAGTAATAGAATTTAAAAAAAAAATTGTTTTTTTGCCCTTTTTTTCTGCTATTCAAAGCTTTTAAAAATTTTTGGACAAGAATTTCAAAAAAAGCTCGTGTCTATCTGTTGGAACATGTTTTCTGATGATAAAAATGTTTAGTATGACAAGATCGGTCAGGCAGATTTTTGGAAAACGTTCACCCCACCTCTAAAAAGACGACTTTCGGAAAAACACGTATAAAGATTGACAACGTTATAAAATATACACAGCAAAACATGAAAAACGACCGCGCGTGACCGTGAAAAATGCTCTGTCGCTGCCAATCGAGCCCGTCCACATTTAAATCCTTTTACCAGCGTATTTCTAACACTATTTAGATGAACAAAATGTAAAAAAAAAATCGATTTTTTGAAACTGTTACATAGTAAGACCCCCTTAAGATGTTACGATTAAATTTTTAAAGATATAATAAATTTAATTAAATGAAACTTTAAGGCATACCAATACCAGGCATAACCAATATGCCCTAAACTTTTGCAGGAAGCGCCACTATTTATAAAAGCAGAGCGCAAAAAAAAACAAACCGAACAGGACAATGTCTTTTCATATCAAAACAGACGCAGGCGCAAAGGCTGCCACGTTATGTTTTGAAGCTACGTTGCGTATGAGTAATATAGATGTATACAGTTTGGCGTAGTACTCACGATTAGTACATAGCTCTTTATGTACAAGCACTACATGCAGCTGTGCGTTTGTACAGTTGGACATCCTGGTAAGCGATTTTTAGAAGATTATGCAAAAAATCAAGAAATGTATGAAATGCACTTTTAGATAAATGTGACCAAAGTTATGTAAAAACATATAAGAAATAAAATAATAAATAAAATAATAAAATTGATGTAAAAATTATTTTCGCCCCACTCAGTTTAAGGTAAAGGAGGGGCAAAGCAGTCAACATACCCATATAAAATTTTTTATTTTGCTAAATTTTAAAAACTACAGATATTTTTATGATTTTGAGTTTTCTTTATTATATTATATAATATATATATTTTTAATTTAACATTAATTGAATATCAGCTCAGAAATAAATATAATATATATATTATATTATATACTAGCCGGCCTCCGCTGCGCTCCAGCACGCTCGCTTCGCTCGCTCGTCTAGATCAGGAATCTTTCCGATTGAAAACATCGTCCAATGAGTGGATTAATTTCATCATAAAATTTTCAACCACTCGCCATCTTTACATTTTAACCATGTTTGATGGAGATTTGATAGTTTTCTTCTCGGCATATAATGTTAACCTATAATGGCGACAGGATGTCTTTTTTTTAATTTTTTCACGTTCAGTCAAGACAAACCACAGATTGAAAAATATTGCGTAACGCGCCGTCCGCGAAAGCCGCGAAACAGGAGTGTGGAAGGCTTCGCGGCTAACTTTGCGACGTTCGCGCCCGTGAACACACCATGAAGGTATAGTCGATAAATAAAAAAAAAATGTTAGGAGTGGCAACCCTTATCTCTTAGGGGTATGAAAAATAGATGTTGGCCGATTCTCAGACCTGCCCAATAAGCACACAAAATTTCATGAGAATCGGTCTAGCCGTTTCGGAGGAGTATGTTCACACAAAAACCAATATTCATAATCCCACGAACCAATTCATATAAACTCATCGCAATAGGCTTAAAACTTCCGCATTGACCTCTAACACACGTAAAAATCAGATTCATCGACTCGTTCATGAGAACACCCATAATACGTAAAACATAAGTTTCTTCTTATATATAAAATTCTAGTTTCACAATATTAGTTACCATACTCCTCTGAAACGGCTGTACCGATTCTCATGAAATTTGGTGTGCCTCAATAAAATAAAATTTATAACGTTTATAATTTTTGTGTTTCCTTTCGACAAAAACATTTTGCCAATACTGACAGCTGGATGCAAACTGTAATCGAAGTTCGCATTATAATGAAATGCACCCAGATTTAACTCAATATTTCCTGAACGTCGAGTTGAATTTGTACGCATACGCATCCTCTCGAGTCTACGGGCACGCTGATCTTCCGTTTCAGAAGCTCGAGACTGGGCAACTCGAGAACGATCTATTTACATTCTGTCTGCACGTTGTTCTTCTGATTCAGAAGCTCGAGACTGGGTTATTCTAGGGCGTTCATTTTCTAATCTCACTGAATTATGTTCTTCAGTCTCTGACGCTCGCAGACGCTTTTTCCTTCGGGCTGCACTTGTTGACGGACTAAGGGACGATCTTCGCCTAAGAGGCATTTCGCTGTATGAAATCTAAAAATAAGGTTTATAAAGAAGCTTCTGAACATTTTTAAAAAGTCCCATTAAAATCGGACAAAGGGTTTCGCGTCCAACCAATAAAATAAATTTTATTTGCTGAAAAATTGTTGGTGCTCACTTATTTGAGGTTGACTTGATAATGAAATATTATACGAAAGTTAGTTAAGAGGAAGCGACGTGGTCTGCTACGACTCATTTCCACGGATTCACTTTAATTCACTTTAAATTGTTTAACTTTTATTTTTTTCTGGTTTCACTTGTTTTTTGCTGAAAACGTTTGATGCTCACTGAAAGAAGGTTGACTTGTCAATGAAAAATTTTAGGAGGGTAGTTAAAAAATATTAGTTAATCTGACAATGTACACAATGCCAACCTAAATTAAAAAAAAAAATTTATTGGAAAATGAAATTGTCGCTTTTAGTATTTTCAATTTTCCTAATTTTTCTGTAAATTTTCCAATGATATTACATAGCCTATTCGCGGCCCAAGAAGCTTCTGAACATTTTAAAAAAAGTCCCATTAAAATCGGACAAAGGGTTTGGCGTCCAACCCCGGACAAACAGACATACACTTTTTTTTATATATAAGATGATATTCAAACTTCTTCGATTAACTCCGAATCCGGCAGGATGAGCACTCTCCTGATTCCTAAAAAATAGATCAAATAATAAAAATCTAATAAACAAGCTAAAATTTTAAGTTTAAATAATTTATTATAATTTGTATAGCTATTAATGTTGAATTAAAAAAAATTAAATCAATTAAAAACCTAATGAACAGCCTAAAACCATTACTGAAATTAAAAATTTGAATTTTTTAGCATTTGGCAAAAACAAAGAAATTTCAATAGATTTTCGCAAAATCGAACAGAAACCATAAGCAAACCACAACTTCCATAATTATACCCTGTAGTTTGTGCAAGCCGAAAATGTATGTAACATATAGAAGGAGATGTCGGAGACACCCCAAAGTTACCCAAAATATAATCAGGGTAAATAGAGAATTCGATATGCCCATGTCCGTTTGTCCGTCCGTCCGTCCGTTTGAACGCCTAGATCTCAGAGATGATAAGCGGTAGAGTAACCAAACTTTCACATAAGATCCCATATTATTCCATAGGAGACAAGTTTATTTTATTTTTTTGATATCGGGGATAAATTAAATAACTCCCATATGCGTATATGAGACGACATCGACAAAAAAAAAGTTAGATGGATAATTCATTTGTTCATGAAGATATCGTAACCAAATTTGGTATTCGAAAGTTTTTTATAGTTCCCTAGCACTGTACCAAATTTCATCAAAATCGGTTGACTATATCATATAGCTCCCATAGGACCGATCGGCCAAAATAACTTTTTTAAATCAAAATTCGCTATATTTTGTTTTTTAATAAAGATATCGTAACTAGATTTGGCGTTTGGAAATTTTTTAGAGCACTTAAGCAATGTGCCAAATTTGAACAAAATCGGTTGACTATATCATATAGCTCCCATAGGGCCGATCTTCCAAAAAATAGATTTTTTAACTAAATTTGTTGTGTTTCGTTTGTTTATTGAGATATTGGAACCAAATTTGATATTCGTGAGTTTTTTATAGTTCTAAAGCACTGTACTAAATTTAATCCAAATCGGTTGACTATATCATATAGCTCTCATAGGACCAATCGGTCCAAAAAACGTTTTTTATACAAAATCCGATGTGTTTCATTTGTTTGTAAAGATATTTGAACTAAATTTAGCATTCAGATCTTTTTTAAAGTATTTAATCACTGTGTCAAATTTTTTTGTGTCAAATTGAATTTGAATTCGGTTGACTATATCATATAGCTCCCATAGGAACGATTGGTCAAAAAAATTTTTTTGCTTAAAAATTCTTCTGTTTTTGTTTTTTTGTGAAGGAACCGAATTTTATTGCAAGGGTATCCTAAAGCCGTCCGCGCCCGACTTTACGTACTCCATTTTTTTTAAGCTGCTTTCTTACGCGCAGAGGCATTAGTATCATCTATGATATCTTTATTAAAAAATTAAATATAGCGAATTTTGTATTAAAAAAGTTATTTTGGCCGATCGGTCCTATATGATATAATCAACTGATTTTGATCAAATTAAATACAGTGCACTGTAGTGCTTGAGAGCTATAAAAACTGACGAATGCCAAATTTGGTTACGATTCATAAATTTTTTATGATATTTTTATTTTCTTTTGAGGTCGTCTGAAACGCCCCTATATATATAATTTAACCCCGATATTAAAAAAATAAAATAAACTTGTCTCCTATGGAATAATATGGGATCTAATGAGAAAATTTGGTTACTCTACCGCTTATCATCTCTGAGATCTAGGCGTTCAAACGGACGGACGGACGGACAAACGGACATGGGCATATCGGCTTCTCTAGACCCCCTGATCATATTTTAGGTAACTTTGGGGTGTCTCCGATGACTCCTTCTATATGTTACATACATTTTCGGCTTGCACCAACCTCATATACCCTTTGTACCATACGGTACAGGGTATAAAAATTAAATATTCTATGTACACTCAAGAAAGAAAGTGCGCATATGCGAGGCCTCACTGTACTAGACAAGTGGTCGCTCAGATGGTTGACTGGCTAGTAGTAGTAGTAAGTAGTTCTGGTCGTTCGTTTGGGCTACCAATGCCAGTGCCAAGCAGAGCACAGGCCAGACTTATTTCAGCCAACTCGTGTTGGCCAAAGTTTTGCAACCAGTTAACAGAAACAAACAGTTAGGCGCAGCAGCCAGCCGCCATTCTTGATTTCCCTTTATTTTGATGCGTGTTTCTATGGGAGTGTGTGTGTGTGTGTGCTTTTTTCTCGCAGTTTTTTGCGACTTTAAGGCGACATCGTTACAATGTGTTTGTGTTCGATAATGTGTGCGAGTATCTGTGTGCGTGTGTGTGTGTCTGTGTCAGTGTGTCGCTTTAAACATAAACAAAATGTGCACAATTTTGATGCCAACTTATTGCAGCGAACCAAAGTGAAGATACTTTTATGGAAATGCACAAATAAATGATGCATTAGTTTTATTATTGTGCTGAAATTTTGGAGATTAAAACAAGTCCCTTTTTTTTGTTTTTGTTAAAGTGAAGTTACAGTATGAGTTTTATATGAAGTTGAAGCCGTTTTTAGTTGGAGTATATCAACGCCTCAGGCCACAGCTTCCAGATGAGCTGCTTTTGCGGCAGTTTTATAATCGCTGCAAAGCATAACAATGCATAGATTGTTGGGACTCGTTTCCTAGAAAATTTCGCGATAACTGTTCTAGTGTTTTTTGAATTATGAAATACGCATATTAGATATTTAAATTAACATAAAAATGGCGGTCATGCTCATGCAGCTGTAAAAATTAATGAAATGTTTTAATTATGTTTAGATGTTTAAAAAAATGTGCATCAGTCGGGATTTTTACTTAAAAAAAAATAATTTCTACAACAATTTTGATATTGGTCGAATATAATTTTTGATTAACGATAACGTTTTGTTGTTTATAAGCTGGCGAATATTTATAAATTAAATTGAAAATAGTTTGAATATTTTGATATTAAATCTTTTAATTTTTATTTTATCTCTTAAGTTAAGCTAAACTTTGCTTTAGTTTCATTACACAATCAAAATAGTTGGAGGATTCTACTGCCGGAAAGTTGGTTTGCTTGCCATAAGCGGTTTTAAGATATTCAAATTTTGCATAAAAATTTGGCCTTGGTTACAACATTTCAAATAAAAGGGAATATTTTGGTGGCTTATAGAGAAATTCTTTAGAAACAAGCTCTTTAACGAAATTCATGTAACGAAATAATCTTATATATAAAATTGTCGTGTCACAATGTTAGTTACCATACTCCTCCAAAACGCCTGGACCGATTCTCATGAACTTTAGTGTGCCTATTGGGTAGGTCTGAGAATCAGGCAACATCTATTTTTCATACTCTAAGTGATAAGGGTTGTCCACCCACAGAAATAATTTATATGACAAAACAACATTTGTCAGGTCAGCTAGTGTAATATATAAGTAACGATCTGACTACGAACAATTTGGATTATCTGGGTTCGTAGAGTTCTCTCTTAAAGTCAGCTCGAGTCCAAGCTTCGATTCTCACGCAAAACTAGTTTTTATGTAGTTGGCAGAGGGGGCGTGGTATGTAGATCCCATAAAGTATATACATATATACAATACTTGATTAGAATCAAGAACCGCATCCGTCTATCCCTATGAACAAAGAAAAGAACCCAGAGTTTGTAGATAGTTACACGTTTTGTTTAGAAGAATCATCAACTATTTTCTGTATTTCCTAGTGGAAAAACTTAAGAGGCCTCTTGTATACGACAAATAGGCGGCTCATTGCAAATAAACTTTCCACAGGTACCAATTGAAGAACACAGCAATTTAGCCATGTTCTTCATCTATGGTATGGCTCGGGGTCTACCCAAAACCTCGCTGATCTTTGGATCTTGGCACAACGTCATGCCAAGCCGATGTTTTTACCTGCACTTTGGTACTTGATACTTCCCAAGGAGCTTTCTAAACAGCCACGTCAACTACATATGAAAGAATTATAGTTCGCTGATGTTTCTTTTAGCTCTCTAGGGATTGGGATATCAGTCATATTCAGATTGTATAAAAACGGAGCAAGGACACACCAACTCTTATTAGTCTTTTTGTGAAGAAAGCTTCAAGCTAGTTGATAAACGGAGCTGGGAGCAGGATTTAGACTCTGTCCAACACTGCTTGGCAGCATCGAAGACGCCGTTGCAGCATTCCTTATCATAAAGTACCTTCTAACAGACCTTTTAGAAGACCCTTACACAAGAATAGCAAAGCGCAAAATTTTCAATTTAAATATTAAATCAGTTGAAGTCTTTAAAAGTTATTGCTAAAAATATGTATAATTTGAGCACGGGCTTTTTTTCACATACCTTCGGTTCTTACTGCGGCTAGGAATTCGGAAGAACCTTCAAGAATATATTAGAGTCGGAAATTGGTAAATTCTTAGAAATTATAAATAAATGGGATACATCAAAAATAATATAAAAGACACTAAAGGGGTTGGCGTGCGAGTTACGCAGGAATCGGAACCCCCTAGTTTTTTGTCTAATATTCAATTCTTTATTAATGATATATTTAGCATGTAAAAAGGCTATACAAATATATCAAGTATATTCAAAATGCTCTCAAATTCTTAGAAATTATAAATAAATATCATACCTCGAAAGTAATACAAAAGGCACTAAGGGGGTGGGCATGCGCTTTATTTATTTATTTATTGAAAGAGTACAACTAAGAAAAGTTGACATTATATTTTAGAAAAACAGTAAATTTATTAAGAAAGGAAAAATAGAGGGTATAACTAATCCGCGTATCTAGCCCGATGGGTGAACTTTTTAACGATATGCACCATCTCACATCGATAACTGGCCAGACACTTGGATTTACAATATAAAAGTTGAGAAAAGGAAGCAAGATAAGAATTAAACAATATATATAAAAAAAAGTGACAAGGAATCACCATCGACCAAAAGAGTTACTTATAATATAGGATTGGTCAAGGATGCTCGTAGTGGCAAGTCCAGATAAGTTAGGAAAGAAGAAGTGATAGATTGAATAGACCGTTCGAAAGAGAGGAAATTATAAAAGTTATTATAATTAGAGCATAAGACACGGAAAGGATATACACAGAGTAGGAACCCCCTCGTTTGTTTAATAATAAGTTCGTTATTAATGATATATTCATATTTTTAGGTTAAGCCCAAAATTATACTAAATATACTTTAAAAAAATATGACATATATTTTATTTACTTTTTTGATTTGATATAAATATTTTTACATATTAAAAAAAATAAAAATATTGAAAACTAGGGGGCTTCGCACACCAACCCCCATCCCTCCATGGCAGCAAGCGGCTCAGGGATCCCACTTGAAATTAAATTTGGCTCCATTGAAAAAAAAATAAAAGATGGGAAAAAAAACTTTTTTATATAATAATGTGAGAAATATATAAACAGTACAGTCCGAAAATATACAAACCTCTACAAAATGTTTTTTTTATTTATTATTATTTTAATATTAAATCACTAAAATTTGTTTTTTAATTATTTGCAGCTTGGATATTGTATCCGATTAAGGACAAATAAATCTGCTTTAAAGGAGTACAAAGCTGGCTGGAACTTATTCATTCAAAACTTAGTAATTATGATTTTATTGCATATTCGATATATTTAACCTCTATTAAGCATTATTATTCATTTACAGTCACTCTGAGGAAAATAATTTCAAGAACTCCAGTGGCAAATGGATCAATCAACAACAGGCAAACATGGAAATAATTTCCAATTTCATGGCATCAAAATATTTGTTGTGCGTATTTAAATATCTTTTTATAAAGGCAGCTCTTTTCAGATACGATTAAAATACAGCAAATAAAAATTACACTAGCTTACAAAATTTTTCATGTAGGGACGTTCTTAAACAATTCTGAGATGTTTAGCCAAACCAAGAATGAGTCAAGAACCTAAGAACAATGCTCTGAATCATTTGACTATATTTTTGACCATAACTAATGAGTAATATTATTTTAGGCCTTGTTTTGACTACAATATTGGCATAAAAATCATTTATATTATAATAAGCATAAAATTTTCGCAAGTTATTCGGTTTTTAAATGTATAACATTGTTGTAAATCATTTTACAAAAAAAAAGAAAAAAGTACTATAAAAATTAGAAATTTTTGTATTACAATGAAAATGTTACAATACAAAGCTCATATATTTCCTATATCCAGGCCCGACGAGAGGAGGGAATAGGGGACCTTTTTCCCCCGGGCCCGGAGCTCTCGGAGTGGCCCGGACTCGAAAGTTCTGTAATGTAGTTCTGTGGGAAGTTTTGTAATGTAGTTTTATGAAATGCATTATTATGATTTTATCAAATCATTAATTCTCTCAGAAATTCTTTCTATACTTTTTTTTATGTTGATCTCACACTTTTCAACATTTATACGTATTTTTATGAATTAAGAAAAATTGATAGGGGCCCGGATCCGAGATTTCCCCCGGGGCCCAGATATTCTCTCTACGGCCCTACCTATATCCTAATTTATTTATAGCTTTCAAAACGATTTTCTTCCCTTTTATGTTTTGACAAACTTTTACAAATTTACTCCATACGTTTCCGATATTCACTAATTCTTTTATTCACTTAAAGTTGAGCTTTATAGGGCTTTAGAAAAGGCATTTCCGATATAAAAAAATGGCGTACGTAAAGTCGGGCGCGGACGACTTTAGGATACCCTGTACCACTAGCTTGCAATAAAATCCGGTTCCTCCACAATAAACCAAAAACAGAAGAATTTTTTACCAAAAAATTTTTTTTTACCAAGCGTTCCTATGGGAGCTATATGATATAGTTAACCGATTTCAATAAAATTTGATACAGTGCTTAAATATCTTAAAAAAGATTTAAATTCTGAATTTTGTTCAAATATCTTTACAAACAAATGAAACACATCGGATTTTGTATAAAAAACGTTTTTTTGGACTGATTGGTCCTATTGGAGCTGTATGATATAGTCAACCGATTTGGATTAAATTTAGTACAGTGCTTAGGAACTATAAAAAACTCACGAATGTCAAATTTGGTCCCAATATCTTAACAAACAAACGAAACACAACAAATTATGTTAAAAAATCGATTTTTTGGAAGATCGGACCAATGGGAGCTATATGATATAGTCAACCGATTTTCTAAAAAATTTCCAAACGCCAAATCTAGTTACGATATCTTTATTAAAAAACAAAATATAGCGAATTTTGATTTAAAAAAGTTATTTTGGCCGATCGGTCCTATGGGCGCTATATGATATAGTCAACCGATTTTGATGAAATTTGGTACAGTGATTGGGAACCTTTTAAATACCAAATTTGGTTACGATATCTTCATGAACAAACGGATTATCCATCTAAAACCTTTTTTTTGTCGAGGTCGTCTCAAACACCCATATGGGAGCTATAAAATTTATCGCCGATATCAAAAAAATAAAATAAACTTGCCTCCTATGGAATAATATGGGATCTAATGTGAAAGTTTGGTAACTCTAGCTCTTACCATCTCTGAGATCTAGGCGTTCACACGGACAGACGGACAGACAGACATGGGTATATCGACTTCTCTATTCACCCTGATCATATTTTAGGTAACTTTGGGGTGTCTCCGACGTCTCCATCTATATGTTACATACATTTTCGGCTTGCACAAACTTAATATACCCTTTGTACCATCCGGTACAGGGTATAAAAAGTGAGAGGAAATGCCAAATGTTTTCCGGAGAGCAAAAGGTTACTCGAACAAAATTTCTCTAACAGTTATGCTTAAATTGACTTTTAAGTTTGCCAAGATAAAGATATCTAATTGTTTGGTGCAACTTAATGACTAGTATTGGAAAATGTCATATTTTTATCGCTTTTTAATACCGTAAGCAGGGATGCTTTGGTTTTCTGTACGAATTGCATGTGTTGGCAAATCATTAAAGGTGCGATAAAAAACGTTTTAACTGCTTTTTCGTTTGTCAAGATTTTTACCAAAAAATAATACCTTTAATCTTTATGTTTGTATTTTTAAGATGCATAGCAGGAACAAAGACGCTAATAATTAAATAATCTTATATAGAGATTTGAAGTAAGAAAAAGTTTATATTTTATCTTAAGTTTTCGTATACAATTTTATTTGATTGGATTTATAAAACAGAAAGCTTTAAACAAGAAAGTGGAAAAAAATCATTATACAGCTTGAAAATTTTAAGATTTCTCATTTTTAGTTGCCCATGTGTTTGTCTGTAATATGGTCTAACTTGTACCCACATAAGGTTAAGGCATGTGCAAGATTTATAAGTAAACACTCCAATATATATATATATAAAAACATATACATAGATACGATAAGAGATCGTAACGGCTGCAAGAAAACTAGAAACGGCGGGTGTCCAGGCCATAGTAGAAATTGAGTGTTTTGAGTTGATAAGCCAACTCAAAGCTCGACTCAATGGAAAGAGTTTCGTATGTGATAAAAACTAATACGTTAATGTTTTATAAAGACTGTAAAACAGGCGGGTGCAGCGTAGGCGGACCTCAGAAGATAAGGCTACCAGAAGGCGCGCCAATTTTGTGCTGGTATGCGGGTTTTGGTTTTTTTTTTTCGTAGAATTTGTACAATAATTTTGCTTGTCGGCGTACTGGTTTCTGGGCTTTATCAAAATATATCTATATATAAGTCGTTCTGTGTATATATGTACAAGCAAATTGTTCGCAGCCTCAAGATTTGATTTAAAAGCCGATGAATTTGAGTTATGTTTCAGCAGTTTGTGACGCGTTGTAAGAACGAAAGCAGCAGTAGTGAAAAATCAACGAAAATAAATGATACATAAATTTTTTTAAGTGAGTGCGTGATTTTTTTTTTTAAATTTAAAAAGTTTAAAGTGTGTGTTTTTTTTTTTATTAAAGTGCTTGCGCATTGCATGTGAGTCCCTCATATGGCGCGCTTAGCTGGTTTTTAATACAATATTGCTAGCTGCCTCGTGAAGGGCTTACGTGCGATTCTTAAACAACATAAATAAATTATTGCATATTTAAAGCATTATAAAAACATTGTCCTTGTATACACACAAAGCTAATAAGAATTTATATCTAACAGGAAAAGCGGAAGTAGTTGCAAATAAAATACTCAGTACTCATTTAAAACGATAGGCGATGCTACTTGACTGCGCTTTTAATATGTTATCGATACTATTTAATAATATATCGGCATTCATATAAGTTGGCCGACTGCTAAAGTTTATTTAAAAATAAATAACTGAACAGTTTTGAATTTTAAATGCAATTATAAAGCATTCTTAATTTTGTTTAACAAACATAAAATTTCAACTTATTTTAAGTAATTGTGCAAAGTTACACTTACAAATAAAGTAATGAAAATAAAAATGTGTTGGTTTACGAATAAAATTACTTTATTTATGTACATTAATTAATGCAACGAAATTTTAATATATTTTACATAGTTTAAATTGTCAGCTTATAATTATACGCACATATTCCAAAAAACTTGTATTCGTGCCTAAATAAACAACATTTATAAAGCATATTTTATTTTTATAAAAAAAAGGCTCCTATGTAAAACATTTTGATTTATTTCTTGTTTTTTCTTATTCAAGAGTACAATAGCTCAATTCAAATAAAAAATAAAATAGGCTGTTTTTTTCATTTCGTTTTTTAGTAAAAAATTGTAAGAAACTTAACTTAAGAAATCTTTATGAGCAATTTTTGAAGAGTTACTTTCTGAATTGGATATTTAATCTAAATTATCGCAATGAATGGAAGCTTTAAAGTAGTTCGTTGGAAGGAGTTGTTGTTAAATATTTAATTAATATTGTAAATAATGAAGTTGTAAACTAACAATTTTTCGAGCTATGAACTAAACTAGTTTTTGAATCATCAATTTAGTCAGTAAGTTGGTTACTTTGGTATTAAGTCGTTATAAACACTGTTGATTCTGGTTAATATACTAAAGCTGACTTTGCTGGGTTACTTACAAGATAAGCTCATGAACAATAGAATAAACAATATAATTTTAGTCTTAGACAATTTTGTAAAAATGTAAAATAAAATAAAGAAAAGAAGTTGTTTGTGTTTTTCAGTATTAAATAAATTGGTTCTTTGGTACGGTCACAAAGACATTGCGGGCCTTTAATAATATTCCTCTATTTGTTCCTTAATGTTATGCTCTTTTTTCGAGCTTATTTCTATTAAAAATTTCGTTAAATGTTGACTATACAATTAGGAGGTGCTTTAACTTAATTTGGCATAGTTTTTACCTAGTAAAAATATTAAAAAAACTTGCTTAAATAGTTTTTCTTATGAATTAAATACGTTACAAGCTGCGCAAACACGCCAAATTTCCAAAGCATAATAATCATTGGCACAAATACTCTTTTGTAAAAATTTATTTACTTATTTAATACAGTTGAGTAAATTTAAAAAAACTAACTTAACTAAATTCTAGGCACTGGCAGCAAAAGGCCTTCGGCACCTTTTTGCATAAATTAAATTAATTTATTTCTTTAAAAAATAATTTCTTTTGTTTGTAAATTGTTTTGTTATCATAAACCTAATTTATCATCATTTAAGCAATTTAAATAATTGCCATCAGCTGGAAATTTGCGCTTTAGTTAAATCAAAAGAAAACTGCATTTAAATCAAATAACACAATTCAAACAAATGAACTTTTGAACCAATTAAATAATTCAGTTCATATAGTTCATTGAAACGATTCGCTCAGCTGAGCTTGTGCGGAACCAGTGCACTCATTTAAACCAATTCAGAACAAGTTCAATTGAACCATTCTAAACGGAGCGACACAACTCTAGGCAAAAGTTGTACACAAAAAAGCTGCTTCTTCTTGCGTGCTGCTGCACACACATAGCAGCAGAAAAATATATAAGAAACGTAAAGAAAATAATACTACTAATACATAACGCATGGCATATAAAAATAAAAAAATATAGTTTAATTTAAATGCAATCAAAAAGCAGTGCGCAAAAGTAAAATGCATGAAATATTCGCATGTGCAGTGTGATAATAAACGACAACGACGACGCAGCAGCGACGGCAGGGCAAACAACGTTGGCGGCGGCGTCGTAGCCCCGTGTGGTGTAGTCAAAAATTCTCATATCCATTGGTTGGTTGGCTGGCTGCCTGGCGCTGGGCAGAGTACGCGCGATGTATAATTGTTGTTGTATATAAAGTCTATACATATGTACAAAAAGAAAAAAACAAACCTTTTTGCTGCCATATGAATTGTGCGTTGCGCGCGAGTTTGTTATCAATTGAATACTCGACGAACTTAAGTTGACGGTCTATCCGTGTGGGAGCAACAACGCAGGCGACAACAACAACAATTGAGTATAAATATTACACGCAGGTGCGTACCTCTTCTATACATAGCAATGTTTATATACATACATACATATTATTATATTCAAGTACATGTGTGTGTGTGTGTGTGTTTGAGCGACGCAGACGTGAAGAATTTTCGATTTTCCACTACAATTTTATACTGGGCCTGCTCAGCGCAAGGCTGAGTGTATCTATACATATTATGTGTGTGTGTTTGTGTGCGAGCAGTGCAGAGCAACGCGAAAAAGTTCTGTGCAGACAGCCGCAGTAAGCATTAGGTTTTTCCACGCAAAATCCAATTGAGCGAAAAACAAAAACAACAAACTACATTACATATACCAAAACAAAACGCGTGCCGTACTTAAACAGCACAACAACAACAAAAAATAAAACCAAGTAAATGAGTAGAATTAGCGCACAAATTTGCATGCGCTGTCAACGGCGCTGACGTGCCCCGTTAGAACTAAAACAAACAGCTGCTGTGCTAGTGTTGGTAAGTAACATACATACATAACAATATGTATGTGCACTTATATGTATATGTATGTTCACATAATATATGTACATAAAATATGTGGGTAAGAATTGCTGCACTTGGCGCGCATGCTATTTTAAATTAAAATGTGTAATTGTTAATTTAAAATGTTCTTGCAAACAAAAACAATATGGCTATTTTTATGCTCTGCCTGCAAGTGCGTCGCTCTCTACGTCTTTGTGTGTGTGTGTGTGTGTGTGTGTGTGTACGAGTATTGTGTAAATATAGTTACAGTAAACGCTTGAAAAATAGAACAATTTGCAAAAATTTCAATTGCATAATTGAAGCATAAATGCTGGGCGTATTATAATCTGTACCAAAGTATGTTCTTGCTCTGGCAAATTAATTGACTGTGGGTAATTATGATCAGCATCAAGTTAGATATTGTTAAATTCATAAATATATAGAATATTATGCGAAGAACACCAAGATTTTAGCAACAAGAGTATTATTGTTGTTGGAAACATATCTCGTAGTCCTTGGCAATTGTAAGAAAAATGTGTAGAAGTTGAGAGTGAATTGTAAAATGCAACAAAAGTTCTGAAAATATGTTTACTGGGTTAAAAGGAAATTGTTTATCACTTAATGAATTACTATTTCGCACTTCTATTTGATCAATCTAGAACAAAACTTTGCTTTTATCAAAAAGTTTCCAGTATGTTTACTGTACTATGTATGTTACTCCATGAGGTACTATTTCGCACTTCTACTTGATTAATCTAAAACAAAACTTTGCTTTTATCAAAAAGTTCCTAGTATTAAAAACTTTAGGAGGCAGATGTTTAATTTATTTAATTTGGAGGCACATCTTATACTACAAAAAAAGTCTGAATTTTTTTACTTAGCATAAAAATATGTTTACTTTTACCTTTGTACATTCTCCTAACATACTTTTACACTTTGTCTGGCTACCCTTATTTAATTTCTCAGTATGTTAAAGGAATTCATGTGGTTTCTATATTTATACAATATATATATTCTTATATACATATATATCATTCGGTATATATAAATAATTTAAGTATTTATATAAAAATTTAAATTTGTTTTCGGCTCCTAAACAGTTTACAATGCCAAATATGTCTTCATCAAACAAGACCAGAAAGTCTACCTATTAGGCCACACCATTGAATATTTCAATATATTTAGGAGTCTTGTTGGCGAGCGTTCACTGTATTTATTGCATACTTGTGTATGTGTAGCATACGCCTGTGCGTAGTTCGACTGCAGCGTTGGCAATGCTTGCAGCAAACTTGTCATGTATTAGCTAGCCCCCCCCAACACAGAATCCTTTTAGCTTAAAAGCTTTAGCAGCTTTGGTGCCTTGTCGTTGTTGTTGTTGTTGTTGTGCGGAGTCCTGGGCCCAGGCAACTTACGCCGTTGCGCTGCGTCGCCGTCGCAGGCTCTTACTCTCTGCTGGTTAGCTGGTGTTGCCTTGTAGCGCATGGGCTGCTGCTCCATGGCCATGGCAACGGCGCCCTGACCATAATGCGGACTGCGAATGTCCGGAATTCATGCATGCGCCGGTTGTAGTTGCGCGGTGTCATACACAGATACGCAACACATGTACATTAATGATACCTGCAAACATATACAAACATATATCTTATGGCATCTTGAATACACGGCGTATGCGTAATATTTCCAATTGCCCATTTCAGTTTGCTCTATTTTCCAATTCAAAATTCCAATTCGATTTTTGTACTTCTGTGTTTCTGTTTCTGTCCATGTCATGGGGGTTGAGTTGCGCATATACAACAACACACACAAGAGCCACCCTCAAATTAAGGGCAACCAGATACACACGAAAAACTGACAACAGCAGCAGCAGCCAGAAATTATTGATGGTGTGTGTATGTATATGTGTGTGCTGTGCCGTTGCTGTGAGAAAATGTTACTTACTATGCTTATTAAAATGGACGCTGCTGTATGTTCCAGGCAAAAGTCACACAACATAAGGGTTGCAAAGACGCTTACATATACATACATACCCATGCTTATGTGTATGTGTGTTGAAGCTTTTGAGTTACTGTTAGCATTCTTTCCAAGACTGATTGGAAACTGACACAAGTACAGTTCCAATTGGATATGTGTATTGTATTATTTTCAGTTACATCAGATCGTCTCAACGTTTTGTCAAAAGAAAAAAACGCATAAAAAACAACAAACAAAAAGAGCATTGAGTCATTCAACCTATATATCTATTTGTTCTTATTGTTTATATTATTGTTGCATTTTCGTTCTTTTCGCTTGCATAGGTGTGTGTGAGTGGAACGGGGCATGCGTTGGGCTGTGGTTGGGTTAGCTGCGCCGTCGCTGTCAACGTTACCGTTTGTCGCGTCGCTGCCGCGGCCGCCGCATGCGTAACTTTTGTGTTTTCTTCTTTTCTTCGTTGTATGTTCTTTTTGTTTTTGACGTTCTGCGTCAAGTACACGCGCACACACATAGGCACACAAACAGATACGCGCATACAAAGTGCCGCGCTCGCTCACAAATAAAACAGAACTTTCAGAGAGCCTCATGCAAAGAGTAAAAAAAAAAACAAAACATATTGCGGACTGTTCCAGATTTCGATTCGAATTGAAAAGTGAAGCAGATACATTTTGGTTTTTGGCAAGAATTTTTTTTTTAATTTAAAAAAATTTATTTTGTAACTGTTGGTCGTTTTGGGAATAGTTTAGGAAATTTTAGGTAGATATTGAGTTTTTGTGACAGATAAGTGAAGATAAGCATAAGCTAATAAATTATTAATGTTCTAAAAAAAGTTTTTATCAGAAATTGGTACACCCAAAAGCTGATTTTTTTTATGTTCAACACATTTTTTTTGTGCGATCTTTTAAATAACGTTTGAGCTCTTTAGTATTAAGCACTTTTGCTCTGGGAAATATAATTATAATATCTGGTTTGTTGGCTTTGTCTCCGCACTAAATAATTATTGTGAAAAGCTTTATTATTAGCTTTATTTTAGTTTAACAATTTAATTTAATTTTATAATATGTTTTTTGCTTAAAGCTAGCTATTAACCCTTTTAGGACCGCTGTTACACATAGGCAACATTGGATTCAAATGTAAAAAAAATCAGCAATATCGAATTATTTTGATTTGGTTATTATTTTTTATTTAGTAGACTGTTTTATTTTGTGCATTTCTATATAAAACATAATGCATATATATGTTTTTAATATTTATTTTATTATTTTTATTTATTTATTTATTTTTATTTTTAAATAAATACATTAGGACTTCAAAAAATATTTGCAAAAAGTGTTTTTTGGTTTATCTTGGTAATTAAATAATAAAGGAAAAGTGGGTTATTTGCTTTAAAAAAGATAAATTAATAAATACAAAAAATTTTTGTATACAAAAGTTGTTTAGTTTTGTATTAGGACTCTTCTAAAATCCTACAGGAAGCATTTCGGTGGGGCCAAATTAGGATATCTAGGACCTTGAAATTTTTTTCTGGGACTATTTGTATTGCCTAGTTCTGATTAATCAAGCAATTATTTTCTAAGTCGTCCCAAGTGGCAGGGTTAAAAGTTACTGAGTTAGATGTAAAAATCTTTTCGGCTGAGACAGGAATAATTTCAAAGTTATGAATAAAATTTTTAGATGTCATGTTGTTGTGCTTTATTTTTATATATTGGTTTTGGCCTAGAACAAATCCCCTAAAAAAGTTCTTGCTAAGCAGAGAAAAGATTATTGATAGAATGAATGAGTAATTATTGCATTGAAGAATAAAGATGAAAATCACTTAAATTTCACGTTTTTCTGTCAAATCGCTTATTCTATGAAATTTTTTTTATATCTATCTACTGTGCTGCAAACTTATTTGGTATGAGAAAACGTATAAAATGTAATTTCTTAAAAGAGTCTTTAAAAATCACTTTTTTATATCTATCCACTGTGTTTCAAACTTATTTGGTATGAGAAAAGTGATTCCTTAAAAGAACCTTTAAAAAACATCAGCTGAGCCAATATGCCATTTGAGCCTAAACTAATTTAATTTTCGATTGATCGTGGTCATGATAATTAACAAAATCGTAAGGCCAATCCTTGAGTGTTTCTACCAAATCGTGTCGATTGCAAAACACTGAATTTTAATTTAATATTCACAAATGTTTCATTTTTTTCGAAGTGACTAGCTCCAGTTCGGTGTAATTTATAGAAATTTCAATTGTTTTAAAAATATTCAGGCCTGTTCTAGATTTCGACTCGTTTTGAAAAGTCATTCCGACAAATGTTGCTCTACATTTCGTCTGACTTCGAATCGTTTTCAAATCGTTTTCATTTCGAGTGCTATCGATAGCCATTTGTATAGAACAATTAGCCAGCTATCGATAATTTCACTTGTAGAGTTACCACAAGCTTTCGAACATCCAGTTTATTCATTTATTTTTTCTTTCTGCCAACATCTTTCTGAGAGAAATATTATTAATTTATTTACAAATTTTGTACAATTTTTTTTTTATACATATTTTAAGCCATCCTGTTCTGCCTATATCTGTTTTGTCTACGTCCAGAACATCTTACTTTCATTCCACTCGTTTTGGTTTTCCATGTACACACAATTTGAATAGATATTTTTTGTAATAAAAATATATAATGAAAATTAACCTTGATTCGTTTAAGTGAGCACATCTAAATTTTCTTAAAACATTAAAAAATAATACAAAATTAATTTTAGTGGCATTAATACGTTTAAGCAAACAAAGCTAAATTCTTTTCATTACGAGAGCTGCAAGCCCAACTTTTCAAAACGAGTCGATTCTTGTCGGAATCGAAATCTAGAACACCTTTCAAAACTGTCGGAATCGAAATCTAAAACATGCCTGAATGCTTTTTTCAATTAAATTATACATATTGCGATTTATTTGTCTAAATAGTAATTTTATTCTTTTGAAATCGATAAGTTTGCTTAGAAGTTCGATTTTAAAGCAGCATGTTTTGTCTGGAATCGAAAACTGGAACATGCCTGCTTATATTGATTATTTATAATGTTGTAGAGCGCCACGCGGTGGCTCCGCTCCAACACGCTCCCATTATTTCTAACAAGCGCTGCCGCTGGCGAGACTTTGACGTGCGTTGTACATACCCCGCGTATGTACATGGATTCATACATATGTATATTGTTGGCAGTGTGTGTGCGTGTGTACGATGAGTGCGCTGACGCAGTGGGAGATAGCTTTTAGTCGGCGGGCGCATGCACCTACACCTATACAACACTCACACACATACTAAAAAAAAATATATATTAACAGCGCAAGTCTAAGAAAAAAAAAACGGGAAAAAAAACTACTTATATGCCGCTGCGGCGTCGCCGTTGCGCGCTGCATTGTCAAATTGCGCCGCTCGGTTTGCGCTCTTTTGGGTTTCATTTTTAAAAATAGCCAAAAACGAAAATAGTGTGTACATAGTTGTTTCTAGTTTGTTTCAGCTTACAGTGTGACTCCCTGCCACAATAAAGCTCTGGGTAGCAACAATGTGACCCTAGCCACCCACTCAACTGGATGCTGTGCCTATTGGCAGCCACACACAAGCACAATATCTTGGCTTATCGTTGGAAATTTATTTTTATATACACAGCAGTGACTGCCTTCCTTTTTTTCCCTTGTGTGCAGCTTTTTCTAAAGCTAAGGGTTGTTTTGTCATGCTTTACAAATTTCAAATTTATTATTATATAAATTTTTCTTTTTGCTAGGCAACTGTAAATCCTGCAATCAGTCTGATAGTTAATTATAATTTGTTCATAAATGCACATGGATACATTTCCAAGAACCGTTGTCATGGACATGACATGTTCCGTTTAAGCGTTTTCCTTTACGCATAACTGCTCTCTCTCCCACACGAGAGACAGAGACACGTATGCGTATGTATGCGTGGGCAGGCACATAGCAATCTATGTAGCATGCTTCTCAGCGCTTTCATGTGTACCAAATTTTGCGCAGCTTTCTAATAATTACAGTTAAAGAGAGAGGAGTCGAGCGAGTACGACTTTGAGATACCCTATGCTAGCAAATTGCAATTAAATTCGGTTAAAACTTGAGATTGCCAAATTTGATTAAAATATTTTTGTAAACAAATAAATAAAATGGTTTATATGTTTAGGTTTTTTTTTGTGCGCAGATATTACCCCTTTTAAGCTAAATAATGTAATAACGATTCCTAAAAATAAAAATAAACATGCTTGTTTTTATAAAATAAGGGCACAAAAAATAATTTATGATAGCATAATGACAACTATTTATAGCCCAACGCAGTGTTAAATATTAACTATGCTATATATGTTAGTTTGTCAAGAAAGTGTTTTTACAAGGGATGTTTGGTCGCAAAAAAATATATTTATTGATAATTTTTTAATAAAACAAAGTATGTAGTATGGTTAATAAATTAATTTTTAACAATATAATGGCAAAAAAAAATAGTATTCAATTTACTAAACCAACAAAAAAAAGACTAAAACTTAAAATTACACATTTTCAAGAGTGTCAAGAAAGACTTTAAGAAAATTTAAGCTTCAATCGGTTTTTGGGGCTCTATTTAGCAACTTTTTTCTTCAAAAACGAATACAAATTTTGAATAGGATTCTGAGCTGAAATTTCTATAACCATTTTCAGGCCGGATTCCATTATTTATTCAATTAAATATCGATGGAAATCAGTTTTGTTGACTCGAGTGTTATTTCTAGCTTAATATTGATTCTTCAATAACATATGAGAGGTGTCTATGGAAAGGCATTAGAGTGCATACCACTGAAATACGCTCCTTAGTTCAAAAGTTATAATTTTTATACTTAGTTTCAATCAATTTTAAAATAAGAGTTATTTCGCAATTTTTAATAATAATTCATATTTAAATGTAATTTTATAGTTTGCATTTTTAGCCCAACAAATAAGAGTTAAACCTCGATTTTATATTTAAGGGTTACCATATTTTTCGATTTTTGTTAAGAAATTTTATTTTATATTTAAAATTCATATAATTTTACATATTTTGAGCTACCAAAATAAACTTTTCCAAAGCAATAAAAAACAAAATGGCGCCTTTAGAGAGCAACAAGTTCATGACTTATTTTTCGAAGAGGCCTTCATGGCTGCAGTTTTTTTGAAACATTAAAAAAAAATTGTTTTCTCGTAATCTTTGGAACAGAAGCAACTACAAAAAATATTAACTTAAAAAATAATGCCATAAGTTAAAAGACTTTTATTTGGTAAAAAAACATGAAAAACAAGTTGTAAAATAAAAAGATTTGATTATTTTAACAAAATCTTAAGTGGTTCATTAGAAAATGATGTTATAAAGATTGTGTAAAGATTTCAAATCGATCGGATGAAAATTGACTGAAAAAAAAACGCGTTTAACGTTTTAAAACTGAACCAAAGCTTATGAGTGTGGGAAAATGTTGTTATTTGACAAAACACTTCGGGATATCATTTCTGAAATAATTGGCTACCAATTTAGCTGAAAAAAATTGGATTTTCTGAAAATTCTACACAAGTTTTAATTAGGTAATATGCTGCGTAGAATCCGGGGTCAGAACCTGTTGCTCACGTCAGGATTTCGGTATATTTGAGGTTTTGTACTAGAAAAACGTAGTTCTTTCCTACTTTTGAGTTTACAGGGTGCAAATAATAATATAAATCTATTCAGTCCATATTCATCCGATCGATTTAATTATTTTGACAAAATCTTACGTGGTTCATAAAAAAATAATGTTATAAAGATTGTGCCAAAATCTTACGTGGTTCATAAGAAAATAATGCTATAAAGATTGTGCCAAAACTTCAAATCGATCGGATGAAAATTGACTGAGAGAAAATCGCGTTTAACGTTTTAAACTCTTTTGAGTTCGGGAAATTCAAACACTTCAAATCAATTCAAATCACTTCGGAACATCACTACTAAAATAATTTTCTACCAATTTAGCTGAAAAAAAATCGATTTCTGAAGATTCTACACAAGGGGCTGACCCCGGGTTCTACGCGGCAAATTTTTTAATTGAGGTAATTTGCTGCGTAGAATCCGGGTCAGCCCGGGAAGAAATTACCTCAATTAAAAAATTTGCTGCGTAGAGCCCGGGTTCAGCCCCTCACATAAGGATTTCGAGATCTTCGAGGCTATTTAACAGAAAAACTGCGTTTTTTGCCACCTTCGAGGTTACAGGTTGCAAATAATAATTATAATATAAATCTATTTTTTTTTAATAGTTCCTTAAAAATTGTAATATATTCTAGAAAACTTTTTGCTTTGAATTTGTTCAGCCCGCTTTTATTTGTGATCGCTGTTTAGATGAACAATTTCTAAACAAGTTACTACGAATATATTTGGGGAGTGTCTTGATCGCGTGACTTAGTTATGCGTATAAAAATTTTGAAATATGTTATTTTAATATAATTATTATTGTGTTTAACAAAATGTATAACATTTGCAAGCGGCTTTTATATGAACTTCATCGATACTATCCAATTAAATTTTTACTTAATATTAGTCTACAATTATTTTTTTATATTCTATTAGAATAGAAACAGAACTCAAATAGTTTTTTTTTTTTTAAATTTTAGTTAATACTTATTTGTTACATGCGCTTTAAAAAATCTTTAACGCTCGCTTAGTATTCATTTTAAAGGGCAGCGCTACAGTGGTGGCCAACAAAATATACTCAGTTGTAGCAGTAGAAGATAAACCACCCTCTAGAATTTCCAGATAAAAAGATATACATACACAAACAAAGGTTTTTTTCAGTTATTACAATGTAAGGTTGGCACACTTTAAGCTTTCTATGCTGGCGCGCAAGTGAAATGGGCCCAACCTAATCAGCGCAGCAGCAAGGTGGTGGTTATATATATATATATATATATTATATATATGCATTAGAAGTGTTGGTGATATTGGTGGTGGTGGTGGTTCTGCTTTAGGTGGTGGGTGGTTTTTACAGCCTACTTACTGACGTCCATAGACTTGTTTACAGTGCATATGCGTGGTTGCGTTAGAGTTTTGGATCTAGCCATATGGTAGGGGTAGTTATCCAACTGAGCGCTTCGAGTTTGCGTGCATTTTTGTTGTTATATGTTTTGGTGACTTTTTTTTTGTTTCCACTTTTTGTTGGGGGTAGCTTTGTTGGCAACGTATATAAACACGTACATATGTTACATGGTTAGACAGTGAGTCAAAAAAGTCTTGGCATAGCGCTATTTTTGAAGTTTAGCTGTAAGTAAGTTTTTTTTTATTAGCACTACAAAATGCTTTTATAGCTGCTAGTGGTGCTTAATATACTATTTTTTAATTGTATGGATTTATTTTAAGGAATATCAGGAGATGGCTACAAATCTTTAATTTTCTGCAGATTTATTTTTAATATTGTACATAAGAATTAATTCTAGGGAACAAAAAATAGTTTAAAGCCAGAGCAACACAGGCCTTCAGGCTACCACCCATCCTTAAGTAACAATTTTTTTTCTTAGTATATGGAGTAAGTGTATGGCTTATTTCTAGAATTTATTTACAAGATTTATAAAGTGGCTTATGTTTTTTTTGAGGGAAGCGTCTGTGAGAAGTATATTTAAGGGTGGAATGTTGAAAAATTTTCAGCAGATATTTTATATTTCTTATATGATTTGTGTCTGATAATTTTGATAGTGTTTTCGCAATAGTATATACGTTTAAACTTGATTTTTCAAGAGTAGGCGCGTGCCGTAACGTTCTTGGCAATAAAGTTTTTTATAAATTTTTGCTGGAAGTCATGAAATGCTATGACAGCCGCAGTCATATTAGCTTTATTTATTTTTTATGTTTGTTTGAAAGTAATCTTATTAATAAAATTTTAAATTTAACGCATAATAGTGAATTTTATAGAAGTCTTAAAATATTTCATGTACTTAAGCACTCAAATTTTTATTTTTCTGACTGCGTTTAAAATTGAATCGGTCATTTCAGAAACCTCATAATAAGTCAAATTTTTTTGCAACATGCTTTTTTTGCTGAAATTTGTTCCTTAAAGGTAGATACGTATTCTGGGTAAAAACTACATAAGTCAATACAATCCTTCCTCTTCAAATAATAAAAATTAAGCATAAAAAAGTGCGTTTAAACTCATTTGTTTGTGTATGAAACAGTTTTAATTGATACCTGAAAAATTTTAATTTAGTGACTTATGAGGTTTTTGAAATGACCGCTACTAGCTTCCATGAAGATTACTTTTACTATTATTGTTTATTAATTATTAATTCCATTTAATTTACTGATTGTCTTTTGCTTTCAAATAATTTGTTTCAAAGCTGAAGGACATTTTCACTACTGTGCCAAGACTTTTTCTATGCACTGTATTTAGCTGTATTTGCATAGCTGTGTTTGTGTGCGGGCTGCTTGCATATATAGTTGCCTCTTTCTAACAAGCAAGACTTAAGGTGTTGGGGGTGTTGTTTGGCGCTGCTTTTAGCTGGGCACGCATGCAAGGGAAAGCTTTTTTGCACACACCAAAAGCAATAGCCCTAGTAAGTGCAGCTTTTTAGCTCACAAGCTTTCGCTACAAGCTCTCCGACTGTTACTCGCTGCTGCTGTTGTTGTTGTTGCTGCTTTTCAATTGCGCTGAGCTTGCACATTTTCAGTTCTGTCTGAACACTGCGCACAGTAAGCACAACAAAAATACAACACAGCGGAAAAGGCTTTTTCTTTCTACCTTACACACAGATACACTTAAACACACTCACACAATAATACGAGTGCACTCTATGTTTGTCTCTTATTCGTGCCGTCTCACACGTCGCAACGTCGACGCATGGGCGCAGTATTGATTTTTAACTGCGTCGACGCCGCCGCCACCGCCACCGAAAAATCCATGCACACGGGCCAGCTCGTCGCAGTCAGAGTCAGTCAATCCGTGGGGTGGTTTGGCGCAGTGTGGTTCTCGGTTTGCTCGGTATTGCTCTGTTGTTATTGTTGTTGTTGCTGCTGTTTTTTTTTGTTTGTAATTGTAACTTCGACTGTCTGGGACTCTGCGCATTGTGTCGTCGTTTGGGCAAACGCAAATAGAACTGCGCCAGGGCAAGAACTGTGAAAAGTTACAGCAAAAAAAAACAAAAAAAAATTTAAATAATATATTAACCAAGTTCAGGTCAAGCAAAATTATTGTTAAGTGTTTTTTTTTTCCACAATTTTGCATAGTGCATAAAACAACAACAAATAATTTGAAAAAATAAAGGTGCGTGCTAATTTTTTTTCTGTGTAAAAAAAAAATACAAAAACACATTTCCAATTAGAGAACATATTTAATATAGTAATAAGTTAATAAGTCATTTTATTTTGAGTGCTGTCTTTGTGTTGGTGTAAGTTTGTTGTATTAAAACAACAACAACGTCGCGTCTTTATGTGTGTGTGTTAATACGAGCAGGTAAAAAAAAAAAAGATTGCAAATGCGCACGTGCAGCGGTTGGTGGTGACGTATACCTATATAATATCTTTTAAGATATTGAGAGGTTCTAACCGAGGCAGTAAGGCATAAAACTAAACCCTATAATTAAAGATATTGGAGTTCGAGGCGGCAAAGGTTACATATAGCGTGAGCATGGGATGGGATTTAGCGGTTCGGAAAGTAACCAAGTCTCGTAAAAATTTTGAACAAAAAGTCAGTATGGTATCGGATTGTAAATTGAATTCGGAAACGACTTTTTTTTTCTTAAACTGCTCACAGTGGTTCATTTCTTAAAGAAAAAAGCTAGGGATACCCAGAGTGATCCCTCCTATTGTCAATTGAAAGCTGGAAAACAATAGCTAGGAGTACTATTTTCTTCTATAAAAGAAGTACTTTCGTATCCAGAGATTTTACCATGTTATCCTTATCAAATCGTAGCTCCAAAAACAATAGCTCATCAAATTTATGATGTAACCTAAAAAAACACGCAACTTTTTTTCGATACCGATGGTTCGGAGATGTTTGTCATATGTTTCTGCAGTAACTACCCCAGCATTTCTGGTTTCTGAGCTAACCCCTTAAATGACTCCTTATATTGGTTTTTGAGTTTATGTTCTCTTCGGGTTCCTGAGCTTATCTCCTAAATAACTCGTTCTATGGGTTTTTGAGGTTATGCCAAGCTATGAAGTGCTTTTTTTTTTGAGACCAGATGATATAACATAAAAAACACATTTTTTCGAACCATGGTTCGGAGATTTTTGTCATATATTTCTGCAGTCTGGCTTCTGAGCCAACCCCGCTAAATAACTCGTTATATAGGTTTTTTGAGGCTATGTTCTTTTCGAATTTCTGAGCTAATCTCCTAAACAACTCGTTCTATGGGATTGTGCCAGAAATATGAAGTGCGTTTTTTTTTTTGAGACCAGATGAAAACCTAAAAAAATAAAATTTTTTCGATACCGATGGTTTGGAAATGTTTGTCATATGTTTCTGCAGTAACTAAATCCGATGTCGAAAATAATCCAGCACTTCGGGCTTCTGAGCTTATCTGCTAAATAGCTCCTTATAAGGGTTTTTTGAGGTTACGTTCTCATCGGGTCTCTGAGCTAACCCCCTAAATAACTTGTTGTATGGGCTTTTTGAGGTTATGTTCTCTACGGGTTTCTGAGCTTACCTCCTAAATTACTCGTTCTATGGGTTTCTTGAGGTTGTGCCTAAATTAGGAACTGTTTTTTTTAGACCAGATGACAACCTAAAAAAAACATTTTTTTTTCGAAACCGATGGTTCGGAGAAGTTTGTTATATGTTTCTGCTGTTATCGAATCAGACGTTGGAAATAAACCGACACTTCTGGTTTCTGAGCTAACCCTCAAAATAACTCGTTCTATGGTTTTTTGGGGTTATGTTCTCTACGGGTTTGTGGCAAATCTTCTAAAAAACTCGTTTTATGGGTTTTTTAAGGTTATGCCAGAATTATGAAGTGCGTTTTTTTTGTGGAGATAACAGATAACATAACTTAAAAAAAAACCCAGCTTTCTTTTCGAGACCGATAGTTCGGAGATGTTTGTCATATGTTTCTGCTGTTACCGAATCCGATGTCGAAAATAGCAAAGCGCTTCCGGTTTCTAAGCTAATAATATTCGTTCTATGGGATTTTGAGGTTATATCAGAATTATGAAGTGCTGTTTTTTTTTTGGAGACCAATTCCGAAAGAATTCCAAAACCTGGGACCGAAAGTCAATATTTTTATACCCTGTACCGTATGGTACAAAAGGTATATTAAGTTTGTGCAAGTCGAAAATGTTTGTAATATATAGAATGAGTCGTCGGAGATACCCCAAAGTTACCTAAAAATGATCAGGATGACTGGAGAAGTGGATATACCCATGTCCGTTTGTCTGTCCGTTTGAACGCCTAGATCTCAGAGATGGTAAGAGCTAGAGTAACCAAACTTTCACATTAGATCCCATGTTGCTCCATAGGAGACAAGTTTATTTTATTTTTTTGATATCAGGGTTAAATTATAGAGCTCCAATAGGGGTGTTTCAGACGACCTCGAAAAAAAAAAAAAAAGTTTTAGATGAATAAATCGTTTGTTTATAAAGATATCCAAACCAAATTTGGCATTCAAAAGTTTCTTATAGTTCCCAAGCACTGTATCTGTAATTTGATCAAAATTGGTTGACTATATAATATAGCTCCCATAGGACCGATCGGCCAAAATAACTTTTTATACACCAAATTGGCTATATTTCATTTTTTAATAAAGATATCGTAACCAGATTTGGCGTTCAGAAGTTTTTTAAAGTACCTAAGTATTGTACCAAATTTTGATCAAATTCGGTTGACTATATCATATAGCTCCCATGGGGCCGATTTTCAAAAAAAAACGATTTTTGAACGATCGGTCAAAAAATCGTACTTTACGTACGCCATTTTTTAATATCTAAATAATAAAAGACATTGTGCAAGTTATGACTGACAAAATGCATTTCTTCAGTAACTTAAACGCTAATAAAAATTAATTATTGTGTTTATATTACTCAGTCAAAGTTAATTAAAAATGCGCATAATTAATTTGTAGAAAATTTACTATTTAATCTTTTGACCTGAAAATTTTAGCACTTAACTTTGTAGTACAAAATGTATTAATTTTAGATTACGTTGCCCATTAACTGCTTCTCAGTTAAACATTATGCAAATATTATAAATTTTAAGCTACAGACAACAAATATTGTTTATAGTCTTATGTGAGCTTAATAATCAAAACATTTTTCAAATCCAATTTTTTAAAGCTAAATTAAATAAATTGTGAGTGTATGAATACTTTTTGCAGCCATTACAACGAGCAATTTCTAGGGAAAAGCTTGCCATTTATTTTAAAAGCATTGCCAGCTTTATATTTAAGCTTTATTATTTTTCATTCAGCTAAAGTTTTGAGTGGAAGTCCTGGATATTAATCATTATTATTTTTCATTCTGCAAAAGTTTTGAGTGGATGTCCTGGATATTAATCATTTGAGTTTTTTTGTATTCAAAAGTCAGATCATTTTTCAATGTTTTAAGGAAAGTTTTATTTGCTATAAATCTTGAAGTGTTTTAGCTTTTAATTTGTTGACAAAGTGAAATCGTTGCATATATATGAAGGAAGTGCTTAACTGAATCCTTGGCATGAATTTGAAGTGAAGTTTTTAGTTGGACACTCCTGGTAAATGTAATAAGTCTCGTTTTTTAATTCTATGCTTGTATGCTGTATGAGTATTGGTTATTATTTTTGATTATATTAAACGACTGAAATTATTTATCAAAATCGGGTAATACGTCGTTATATTTATTTGATTTGTCGAGTTGCAAATTAAACGGCGGAAACAAATTGTGTGAAACATTGAAACTCAAGCCCGAAGATGCTTGAATCACTCAATATATTTTAATATCTGAATTATTTACCGATTTTTTACTGGAGTTTTCGATTGTGCATAATCCTTGAAAAACAAATTAAGTTAGGCTCGTTTATTGGAAAATATATCATAATTTAAAAGGCAGATCTCGACAGCATTTAAATGCTTTTTTTTTTTTTTTGAAAACGTTAAAAAAAAAGTAAAATTTTGATAAAAGCTAATTGATTGTTAAGGACACCCTGATATAATCAAGTTATAAAGTTGACTGTCAAAATCAAAAATAGTTCGTTGTAGCTTTATTTTTGATGTTACTTGTTTTGCATCTCTGTTTTAATCATCAAATAATTATATTAAGAGGTTTGCAGACTTGTTCTTCGTCAGCTTTAATCATCTCATAATAATATTCAAAGGTTTCCCGGATTCAACGCTTAAAATAATGGTAGATTTTCAACCTTACGCTCTTCCCTAGGGGTATTATAATATTACAATAAATAAGATAGATTTCCTTTACAGTTCTCTTGAAATGGTAACATTTATAGTGTTGTTGTTATAACGTAAAATTAGCACCTCCAAATCCTCGTAGCAGGGGGATTGACCCATAATTGTTGGGTACCCCTTAGAGACATGTTTCCATTATTGTATTTTTTAGGTTATTCTGACATCTTTTATGAGAATCAATGAGTGATAGGTTCAAAGATTCCTTAGTTAGAAGTCGCCCCTGATATGGGGAAACAGACGTTTGTCTGATGGCAATTTGGCTGCCAAAAAGGCATCAGGGTTTGTTGTGGACAGCTCCGGGACTTCAGGACTCTTCCTCGACCTTACCGACATGGGTGGCCCACCGATAGCTATGCTACTGCCGGCATAGCTTTTGGATTAATGGCCCCTAATGAGCCCCCTCACCAATACAAGGTGGCAATCCCCCAGAGAGGGGCTCTTGGTTCCACTTACGAGTCCAGAATTCATTGTAGTAGTAGTCTAGGAATAAATATATATACATAAAAAATGGTGTACGTAAAGTCGGGCACGGACGACTTTGGGATACCCTGTACCTCTAGCTTGTAATAAAATCCGGTTCCTTCATAAAAAACCAAAAACAAAGAATTTTTAAGCAAACAATTTTTTGTTTTGACCGATCTTTCCTATGGGAGCTATATGATATAGACAGCCGATTTCGTTCAAATTTGACACAGTGCTTTGGTACCTTTAAAAAGATCTGAATGCCGAAATTGGTTTAAATATCTTTACAAACAAACGAAACAGAACAAATTTTGTTTTTTTTTTGAACGATTCGCCCTATGTGAGCTATGTATATGATATAGTCTACCGATTTTGATAAAATTTGGTGCAATGCTTAAGACCTATAAAAAACTTACAAGTGCCAAATTTAATTCCAATATTTTCACAAACAAACGAAACACAACAAATTTTATTAAAAAATCAATTTTTTGAAAGATCGGCCCTATGGGAGCTATATGATATAGTCAACCGAATTTGTTCAAATTTGGTACAATGCTTGGGTACTCTAAAAAACTTCTGAATGCCAAATCTGGTTACGATATCTTTATTAAAAAATTAAATATAGCGTGTTTTGTATAAAAAAAAGTTATTTTGGCCGATCGATCCTATGGGAGCTATATGATATAGTCCACCAATTTTGATTAAATTTGGTACAGAGCTTGGAAAGTATAAAAAACTTTCGAATGCCAAATTTGGTTATTGGTTATATTTGGGATATCTTCATAAACAAAGGAGTTTTTCATCTAAAACTTTTTTTTTTTCGAGGTCTGAAACACCCCTATGGAAAGTATATAATTTAACCCCCATATCAAAAAAATAAAATAAACTTGTCTTCTATGGAATAATATGTGATCTAATGTGAAAGTTTGGTTACTCTAGCTCTTACCATCTGTGAGATCTAGGCGTTCAAGCCGACAGACGGACATGGGTATAACGACTTCTCTATTCACTCTGATCATATTTTAGATAACTTTGGGGTGTCTCCGACGACTATTTCTATATGTTACATACATTTTCGGCTTGCACAAACTTAATATACCTTTGTACCATACGGTGGAGGTTATAAAAAAGTACGTTAAAATTGGGTGCGGAAATATTACAATCTAATCCGATATATTGCTAAAGAGCTCCCAAAGACATTTGATTGCCAAATTTGGTTTGGATATTTTCATAAACAAATAAAAACTGACATTAATAATGTCGATTCTATAAGAACTATATAATATAGTCAACCGAATTTTATCAAATTTGCTACAGCTCTGGAAAAGTTTGATCAATTGCCGAATGCTATACTTAGCTTCATAAATAAAAGAATTATGAATCTTAAACTTTTGGTTTTTATCGAGATCCTCTGAAACACTTCTATGTTAACTCCCATAATCCACATAATAAAAGAACTAATTTAAAATATTGGTTGTACTAGCCAGGCCCGCCGAGAGAGGGGGGATCGGGAATTTTTTCCCCCGGGTCCGGAGCTCTCGCAGGGAACTCGAAAGTCATTCGGAAAGTTTTTTGCTTAAAAAAAAATATAGTAAATTATCATTCTACCAGAGTTCCGTAAAATACTTTTTTGTTTCTCTCATCTCACACTTTGCAACAATTATACGCATTTTCATGAATTAAGAAAAATTGATAGGGGCCTGGGCCCGAGATTTCTCCCGGGACCCGGAGATTCTGTCTACGGCCCTGGTTTTAGCTCTTACCAACTCTGGATCTAGACGATCATATGCACAGCTAGACGGACATGGGTATATAGACTTTTGTAGTCACCCTGATCATAATTTAGGTAATTTTTGGAGTCTTCTACCATATTTTACATATATACTTATACTTATATGTTACATAAAAGCTACAGGATATATATAAAAAGCTCTTAAATTGTTGGCCTACAAAATGCCCCAACGTCACCAAAAAAAAATGGTATATGTTAAATATGTAAATATCGAAAAATGTGCTTATATACTGGATGTTCTCATTATCATTTCGTTGCGTTCTTAATCTACGCCCATTGAAATTTTTTTGCTTTTGTAGAGCACGTCACCCCACTCCCCTCTCTTTAGTTTCTGTTGTTGTTGTTTAGACTGTCGCGCATGCGCGCTTTTGACCTGATTCATATGGCGCGACAGGCGGCTTATCAGTTATTGTGCTTTTATCAGAAATAATATAATACATAATATATACACATACAAACGAGGGTAGGCTTAAAAGTAATTGGCCCAGCTATTGTTGCCCTGTAACGCAGTAAAATAACATAATCGGCCGAACGCGGCCTCGCTCATGCTGAGAGAGAGAAAAAAGCTCAGTAATCAACACGCTCTAGGGGAGGTATGTTCACGGAGCGTAGCGTCGAGTGGTGTACTACGAAAAATAGTGAAATTTAATATAATATTATAATATAAGGTGGTGCCATCAGTGGCGGATTGAAATATATGCCGCCCCTAGGCAATCCATAACTTTCACAAAAAGACAAAAAAAAAATTATAATTTTGAGAGTGTCATCAGTGCTTTATGGGACACCAGTTCCCGGGCACTTGATGCCAAAAACTGGATAGACTCCTCAGTCTGGGTCTGTCGGACCAAATGGGGGGGCTACCGAGTCCTTAATTCGGTACCACGGGTTGAGTTCACGTTCCAAGCATACTCATTGCGGTTGGCCCCTTTGCGAGCACCGTGGTGGCTGTGGTTGAAACCTACATCGCGGGTAGAGTCAGTTTGAAAAGTCATAAAGCAGAAGAGATGCTAGATACATCTCACCTCTTACCAGAGGGAAATGCATGCCCGACAGCATGCTTTCATAGATACCAAAGAAATATCACTCTCGGCTGATTGCTCTGAAGGGCGTTAGTTTGGCGCATTGTTCTAGACTCATTGTGTTATATGTTGCATATTTGAACACCGTGGTTTTAATCCTGCAAAGCACATACCACGTTAAATAAAATCCGGAAAGATCTGGCTATCATGTTATCAGTGTTTTATTACAATGTAGTTGTAGTAGATAATAGTAGTAGGTGACTCAAATTTTGCCGCCCCTGAATTCCCCTAGGCTTCCTATGTTGCTTGTCCGATAAATCCGCCACTGGGTGCCATCCGTAAAAGTTACACTTATTGTATCAATTTGTGAATGCGAGTGAGAGATCAAAAGCCATAAGCAAAGCTCTCTTGGGGTTGGTTTTGCGATTGTGAAAGAGATGCATTGAAGAATACTTCAGATATATTTTATATGTTTGGTGTAACGCCAGATTTATATTTGTGAATATTAAAAAGTTTAAAAAAAACGCTGCAAAAAAGCTTCGTTCACAACCCACCTTACTCGTAGTCAAGCAACTTTGCTCTGACGATAAGGCTCCAAACGAGAGAGCAAGTGTAGGGACGACGTTACCTTATAATTACACCATGCTACAAATTCACCAATGCTGTTGCACTTTATGGCTAAAAGTCGTCGTCGTGGAAGGGTCATTATATCCGAGGCCAGTTGCTGTTTGGTGACCTTTCTTCCTAGTGCCCATTAGTGGGGTGAGAACTGGCCTGCTCAAATTGGTTCACTTAAAAGTGGCTACCAAAAAAATTGTCCAGGGTATAAAGTGCAAAAGCTGAAGGTTGTGAGCTGCATGACCTATTTAACAAATAAATCGCCCCTGGCCGTAACAAAGAGTATTCCAGTCAGAAAGCTTTCTGCATACGCACCTCTGTCTATTGTCTCATTTCAAGCAATTTCTTTAGGCTTGCAATATGATTGAAGTGACAGGAGTTTGCAGCATATTGTGGTTGGATAGCTGAGCTCTTCAGGTGTCTCATTCATTTATAGCATTCAGTATATTACAAGACCTTCTCTTGGTCGGCCTCATTGAAAATATTTATTCGTGCACGTTAAAATTCAGATTCAAACAGTTTATTTTATATAATTCATAAATAAGTAATCTATACTCTGATTAAAAACATGTTATCTCTTAAAATACGGTTCATAACATGGAATTGATTGAGTTTCAGCACACTCAATAAATAAATAAAAAAAACAAGATTAATTTAAATATTTACATAATTGTAATAATACTTCATGTCTATAAGGCAGATGGAATGCATAATAACGCTTGAGGAGTGGATTCCCTACTAATGTTTTTAAGCAACAGCCGACCAAAACTAATCAGTGCTACCCACGACCCATAGGCTGTCTCAATTACTTTTTAAGCTGCCCTCGCATGTACATTAAGTTTTACAAGCAAATGGAAAACATTTCAATTGCACTTGTCATGAGCCGGAGCAAAAAAGTGGCAGAGCAACTGCGTTGGAGAATAAAACACATTTTTAAGCGCTTTAAGTGGAAACTAATTGAGTTCTTTTTTTTTTTTGGCCTTCCTACAGCTTCTTATCACGCTGCGCATGCGAATTGAGGAGCGTTAAAAATAAAAACGAAAGAAGAAGAAGAAGCAGCTAAACCCAAAGCAACAACAACAACAGCTAGCCAAACCAAAGACGGCCGGCACCCTTTATTTGTGCAATCCCGGCGTACAAAACGGCCGCCAGACTGGCTACCACAAGCTATCGGCTGGTCGTTGCGCCAGCCAACAGCAATCGGACTGGTACGGTGGTCAGCTCGGGTCCGGGCAACGGCGGTGGCTTAAATGTCACCACCATTACGACTACGAGTACTCAGAATCAGGCTGGCCAGCAATCCTATAAAATAGAAATGCTGGACGATGATATACAAAGTCTGGGCACAGACGAAGATGACGATGATCTCATTAGCAGTGAAGGTAGCATGTATGATGGTGACTTGAATACCATAACCGTCAACGATGATGTAGCACATCAGCTGGCCGCTGCCGGTCCAGTTGGTGTAGCCGCTGCAGCAGCCATAGCCTCTTCAAAGAAACGCAAACGTCCGCATTCGTTTGAAACGAATCCCTCGGTACGAAAACGCCAACAGAATCGTTTGCTACGCAAGCTGCGTGCCATTATCTATGAATTTACGGGACGCGTTGGTAAACAGGCTGTCGTGCTGGTGGCCACACCGGGTAAGCCCAATACCAGCTATAAGGTTTTCGGTGCAAAACCTTTAGAGGATGTGCTGCGTAACTTAAAAAACATTGTTATGGAGGAGCTTGATAATGCGCTGGCGCAACAGGCGCCTCCGCCGCCACAAGAGGATCCCTCGCTATTTGAGCTGCCCGGTTTGGTCATAGATGGCATACCCACGCCCGTGGAGAAGATGACACAGGCACAACTGCGCGCTTTTATACCACTTATGCTGAAATATTCGACGGGACGTGGCAAACCTGGCTGGGGACGTGAATCAACACGTCCGCCTTGGTGGCCCAAAGAGCTGCCCTGGGCCAATGTACGCATGGATGCACGCTCCGAAGATGACAAGCAGAAGGTGGGTGGGGTGGGTGTTCAACAACCGCCCCTTAATTAAAGAACTGTCAAATAACCAGCTTAAATTATTTTAGATAAGCTGGACGCATGCTTTGCGAAAGATCGTGATCAATTGCTACAAATATCATGGACGGGAGGACTTGTTGCCAACATTTGCGGATGATGAGGATAAGGTTAATGCGCTGATCTCACAGTCAGGCGATGAGGATGAGGAAATGGAGCTATCCAATACGGCCACCATACAGACAGTGCAAACGGTTACACCAGCCCAAGTCAACACAAGTAATGTAAGTCTTCGATGTACCAAAATAAAGGTTATTGTTGGTAGCTTTAATATAAGTGTGGATAATAACAATCAGTGCACTACCGGGCTAAAAAAAAAGACTATCTAAGATTAAGATTTATATAGATGTTATGTGTAAACAGTAAGGCTGCAAACCATTGTTACAAAGGGAAGAGTTTGTGTTGACATACAGGAGAAGTGAGGTTAGGTTTTTAAAATAAAAACGATAAAGTTTATAAATGTAAGATTTGGTAATGATTTGTATACAAAGTTTGAAGCTGTTGTAAGGAGAGACAGACTTATTGAATGTATTATACGACGGGCACGGAAATTCAATCTGTTATGTAGTCGATATTAATTGTTAACATAAGAAAGTCTGAAGCAGACAGCTTGGAGGGCACATTCCTTGTTGGCCTTAGGCACAAACTGGTTTGCAGTCTTGCTGTTTATGCAGAACATAGTAGCATTAATATATATGTAACCATAAATCAAATGTTAATCTTTGGCAAAAATATTCTTTCATTCTTCATCCAAAAAAACAACTAATCCACCACAATTACATACCAACTCACACAAACACATACACACATTGCCAATAAGTGCAGCAGCCACAACAAGTGAACGTGGTCAAAATAAACAGCGCCGGCACAGTAATTACCACACATACCGCTCAAACCAATACGCCAGCGCCAACCATTATACAGAGCACGAACAATCAGCATATAACAACTACGGCCACACTGCCGGCGTCTACCAAAATTGAGATCTGTCAGGCGCCGTCTGTCCAACAACAACAACAGCAGCAGCAACAGCAGCAGCAACAACAGCTCTCGAGCGGCACCACAACCCTGCAGATTCAACCCGTGCAACAACAACAATCGCAACCACAAACCATACAGTTGACCTCAGCCAGTGGCACGGCGACGGCCACGGCTGTATCCACAACAGCAGCTGCCGTAAGTGCGTCGAATGCAGCGGCGGCGGCCGCGGCACAAGCGCAGTCACAGGCGCAGACTGTCACCGCGCAGCAGATAGCCAATGCCCAAGTTTGCATCGAGCCCATAACGCTGAGCGATGTTGATGTTCGTACTAATCTGATTGCTAATAATCGTCGTAAGATCGAGCCGCTATATTATGCAACACGCTCAAGTGGGAGTGGGTTTATGATCAGAGCATAGAGAGAGAGAGAGAGAGATCAGAGTTAGAGTTAGAATTAAAACAATTTAAAATTAGTTTATAACTTAAAAACCTTGATTTATATCGATTTGTAATCGATTTTTTTGCAACTGTATGCCCTGGCAATATTTAACGAAAGTTGTCTGCTTGTGAAGTAGTAGGAATTGTTAATAAGTCATAAGGATCAAAATTTATAAAACTAGATTCCATAGAATATAGAACTAAGAAGAGTTAGGAGCATTTTTTACAACTATGCCGCAGCCATATTTAACGAAAAGTTGTCTGTTTGTGAAGTAGTAAGAATTTTTAATAAGTTAGAAGCTACTAGTAAGTAGGATCAGAGAATGTAGAACTAGATTGTATGGAATATAGAACTAGATTGTATAGAATATAAAACTAGATTCTATACAATATGAAACTAGATTCTATAGAATATAGAACTAGATTCTATAGAATATAGAACTAGAACTATATAGAACTATTTCATATGCATTGCTCATGAACTATGTAAACCAATAAGCTAGTAGTATGTAGGATCAAAGAATATTGAACTATATTGTTGGTAGGATACAAATAAGCATTTGGAGTACTTTTTACGCATTGCTCATGGCGTCTGTTACGCTAAAGATATGATTTATATTAAGCTAGTTAGCATTTTTATTATGTGTCTTCAATAGAAAGTTCTTCCTCCAATACTGCATAATTAAATACATATTTATAAATATTTCAATTTATCCAAATAACGAACATTACTAAAATGTACGAGGATGTGATGGAAATCGCTAGACGGTTTATATTACTTTTTGGTAAACAGCTTGTTTGATAGATTTCTAATTTGTTCAAAGAATTTCTTAATAAGATTAAGTCACAGAGAAGAATTTGATAGAGGGAGAAAGAATTATGAGACGATTTTAAATAGTAAGAAAATGTTAAATACTTTTTATTAAAAAGCTTGCTTGAAATATTTCCAATTTGTGCAAAGAATTGGCTCATAAGATTAGGACATATAGAGCAGAATTTGGTAGAGGAAAAAAAAGCACTTTGAGATAATTTTTAAATAGTAAAAAAATTTATACAATAATCTACTCTCACTTGAATTTAAAAACGTGCTTGCATAATATATTAACTAACTCGTGTGTTCCATTTTTTATTTGGCTCAATTTTGAATGTTGTAAAAACTTATTGTTATATATATTTTATACGCTCTTGTCTTAATTTATTTTAATTAATTGCATTTTGATGTTTGATTTACAGCTAGCTTTACATATGATTTAAGATTTTTGTTGTTTGATTTGTTAATTTTTTTTGCTTAATTTTTTGTTGTTTTTTTTTTATTGCAGCTATTGAATATGGTTCCCTTCATTTCATACGCCCACATGAAACACAATCAAATTTTTGTTATCGTCATTTTTTAAACGCATCCGACATGTAAATAATTTTTAAGAGCAAGCCATTGAAACACCAAAAAAAAAATACTTTTGTATCTAACATTGTTAACACTTTTTTTTTTGTTTTTATGGCACTGCTTTTGTTTTGTTATGCATTATTTTTTTACGCTTTTGTAATTGTCTAATACTTTGCGCTTTATAAACTGTTTTTGACAACTCTAACATGCTTCCTATACTTTTATTCAACAGTATGGCACACAGACTGTATTATCACAAAATCCGGATGGCACAGTCTCGCTAATACAGGTTGATCCGAATAATCCCATTATAACGCTTCCCGATGGTACAACGGCCCAAGTGCAGGGCGTAGCAACGGTATGTAGAATAATAATAAAAGAAACAAATTCGGTTTATCGAAGCTTTCATTCCTTGTGGTTATCTTTAAAGAAATGCCTTAAATGTGTTTTGACCCAGGGATGCTTTTCTATTCAAAGGATTGCAGCAAAGTTCTGTTTAACTTAGTTTACAAAAAGTAATTTTTCAAAAAAATATAAGTGAAAAACATTAGCGCTATGGATGAACTTTTTAATATCGTTAACGACTCACAATATGAATCAGCCAGAGACTAGGATTTATTATAAAAAATATGAAAGAAGGAAAAGAAACATTATCTTAGAAAAAAGTCAAAAGAGCTCCAAGAAGCAAGTCAAGATGACTTCAATTATTTATTTATTTCCAAGAATAAGTAATAGAACATAAAGACGGTTCAAAAGAGATGAAATTGTTAAGACTACTGTAATTAGAGCATAATTAGATCTTAAAAAAAGAACCATACAAACGGAGGAACAGCATTAAAACTTTAAAACTTTTTTTGTTTTAAGGTTTTATAATAACACTAGACTAGATAACATACAATCAGAAAGTCTTCTAAAAAAGAAAAGGAATATTTAAGCTTAACAATATTTAAATTTTGGTTAGGTTCTTATAACATAACTAGTATCTATCATATGCATAGCATATCTAGTTAGCTTATCTGGAAAAATATAAGAACTTTAGATTAGTTTGCAGCTCGATTCAAACTTGCACCATTATTAGTTGAATGTCGCGCTTCACGGGTCTGTCTTAACCGAATTCTTTCACGTTCATTGCGATCTTCACGTTCCTGGGCAGTACGATTAGAATGATAATTAATTTGATTCGCTTAAAACCTCCGTATTGACAAACTCTAACACACGCAAAAAACAGATTTGAAATTGATCGACGCGCTCATGAGAACATCCGTAACACGTAAAACAGAAGTTTTTTTTATATTTAATATTAAATGATACAAAATTAGTTTTCTAATAAAATCATTCTTGGGTTCATTAAATTTATTTTTCTGTGTTGCATTTAAGACGCTTAAAAAACACCCTCTATATGCATATATGATGAAAAACTTTAACATTTCTATATTATGCTTTTGCAGCTTCATCAAGGTGAAGGAGGCGCAACCATACAAACCGTACAAAGTTTAAGCGATGTCAATGGACATGAGAACATGACTGTTGATTTGACCGAGGCACAGGATGGCCAAATCTTTATAACCACCGAGGATGGACAAGGTAAGTTTCAATGCATTAATTTAGTATATATGCAGAAAATCAAAACAAAGCTTATGGCCAAGGATCTGCTGCGTTATTTAATTTTCTAGAAATGAAGTGGGATTGCCCCCGAAACCGTAGTTTTCTCAGGGGCCCGTGAGTCAAGCTAAAGATGTAATAGAGAGGCCGGTACAATTTTCCCCCGTATGCAAGTTTGATGAAAGGATTTTATCTTGACAGATAGATTTTTGGAGCGCATAACATAGCATTGTTAGTTATAGGGTAGTAAAATGTGTAACAGAGACAAGCTTCCTCCACGATTTTCTGCTGCGAAGATTAGAAGTCAGAACATATATTGAGAAACTTCAGCTATGATCTACGAGATTTAGTTGTTAATATGAAACGACGGACTAGTGCGGATTTTGTGATTCTTCACTGATGGCTAAGAGGAGGGGATGGCTCATTTTCCTGGTGTCCTCGACCTTGATTAGCTGCCATTCATCAATTGCCGAAATCTTGCTGTTTTGAAGCTGTATGCACTTTAACAGCTTCTCTGCTGGTTCGGACATCGGTGGCAACCAAACGCGTCGCTTCGGGATCTCACTTTCGGTGAGGAACTCCAAGGCGAACTGATCCGCACATTTGATTACCCGGTAACCTCTCAGGGTCTCCGACGAGTCAAATTCCGTGTGGGGACCTGCCGGGTTTTCGAGGACGTAGTTCATTACGAGTCTCGATACGCCGACATCGATCTCCACCCATTTCTGCTGTACAGTTAGCGGCGTCTTCGCGTCTGCATCGATGATTGACACTTGCAGATGGTCTCTGGCCACCTCGCTAAAGTGTCTAGTCGGGCCTGATGTTGGCTGTGTGGCATCAACTTTGCGCATCTTCTTGGGTTCTGCGTTGCCGCTCTCATTCTTTGAGCGGTTTCGCTTTTGCGCCTCTGGCATCGTTACTGGTTGTGTTGGCCTGGAATCTACTATATTCCTCCACAACCGCCTCGTATCTCTTTTTGTCCACCTGGTCACGTTCATGGATGGTACCAGCTGCCGCATTCTTGGCTATTCTATCCAGCATGTAGACAGCCTTCTGGTACCTCTGCCTCATGACCGTGCCGAGGGATTTATGCTTTCTGCCTTTGGGCGCTGCAGACTCTGCTGCGCCCTGGTCTTTCTGCGCTGTGCTCGATGCTGAGGTACTGCGTCTGGCACTCTCTAGCATAATTTCTTTCGCTGCTTTCGATGTTATGGCTGCTTGCAGTTCAGGGATGCTATGTCTGGCACCTTCCTGATTGCTTGCTGCTGTCTCTTGGCTAGAGGCTAGCAACCTATCTTCCTCCGAGTCAGAATCGATCATTCTCGGAGTCGGATAGCGTTTGGGGGGTCCTTAGTCGTTTGCTTATTGTCGTCATCGTCTTTTAGGTTTGGTTTTTGTTGTTGTTCATTTTTGGTCCCACGAGTATGCACGGAAAGGGTTGGTCCTTCGTCCGCAGAGCCGGCATGCGTAGAGAAGGCACTTATACAACCGACCTTGCCCGGGCGTCGGAAGGGACCGTTCGCGATCAGCTATTCAATATTCACCCGCTGATCATTCAGCCATCGGCACGGGTGCCTCAACACCTTGGCTTAGGGTGATGTTGGGACGGCAATCTCACCAGGGGTGGCAAGTAGAGGGATTAGTGTTCCAAACATTGGATCAATGCACCCTCAGCTTGTCACACCTACTGAGCTTTTCTCTTAGTTCACGGTAATATAGAAACTCCCCAACTTGGAAGTTACTATACAACCATAAGCAACTGCTCGCGATTATATACAACCCCTAATGGAAGAGTTCCTATATCACCGTTTAAGCCCCCTCCCCACTCCAAGGGGACCAACATGAGGGGAGGCCATTCCAGTATTCTGTGACTTTTTGTCGAGTCCATTTTTTAGTTTCGTGTTTTGTATGGTTTTTGTTGAAGCCAAAACAGGGAGATGGGTCTATAAATAGCTTTTCCGCCCCTTTTTGGCGTACCCATATCAAGGAGACTTGTTTGTGGGTGGCCAGTTGGTTGAGTGCATTGCTGAACTATAAAAGGACTTTGGAACGTACAAGACTTAATTTCTCCCAAATCATTTTGATGTAAACAACAGCCTGCTGTGTCTTCTCTTAATCTATCTACAAAGAGTGCAATTCGAAATTCCGCTTTTGTTTTGATTTTCTGCATATTACAACATATTTTTGGAATCATATTTATTTATCTATTTGTTTCCGCAGGCTATCCCGTTTCCGTGAGCAATGTGATCTCGGTGCCCGTTTCGATGTACCAATCCGTAATGGCCAACATGCAGCAGTTACAAACCAATAGCGATGGCACCGTGTGCCTTGCGCCCATGCAGGTAGATACCACCACCACAACACGTACCACCACCAGCACAGCAGCAGTCACGTCTGTAGCAGCCAGCAGTGGCAGCAACAGTAGTAGAAATCCATCAGCGTTGTCCAGCAGCAGCGGCAGCAGCAGTAATAATAACGCCGCTGCTGGTGCTGCTGCTGCGGCAGCTGCCAGTGTTTTACCATTGCAGTGCTATTCACTGCTTGGTGCTGGCGCTCTTTTAAGTCGTCGCAGCGGTGTTGGCGCAGTTGCAGCAGTCGCTGCACAGTCCGCTAGTCAACAGCAGCAACAAGCGCTTAGCAATAGTTTTACACACTTCTTTTTGGCCACAAATGCGGCCGTAAATGCTGGCTTTAATCTCACTAACACTAACAACAACAATAACAGCATGCTTACTAACAATAATAATAACAACAATAATACTGGCAGCAGCAGCAACAGTGCTGCCACAGCAAACGTTAAAATGGCCGCCTTGCCCTTTGTGGTAGCAACGCCTTTGGCAGCGCTGCGACGCAGAAGCAGCAGCAGCGGCATTGGCTGCAGCAGCAGCACAGCGCCAAAAACGGCACAAAAACGACGCAAGCAAAGCTTTGGCAAGACTTTGAGCAACAACAACAAGGCTGTTAGTGGGGGGGACAGTGTTGCTGTCGATGCGGCAGAAGCTGGCAGCACTGTTGCAGCCATACGCTGCGTAGACAGCGCAGAGTTGCAAGCCAAAACTATTAAGTTAGAACGTTTGGAGTAGTTAAATGGAATGTCTAGAAATTAGGTAGAGGAGCAAAGTAATCTTTCCAATCTAGTCAACGCAGCCAGCCATAGGTAAGCTGCTGTTGCCGTCGCACTCACACACATGTATAGTATCTATATAAAAATAAACAAAAAAAAAATGGAGACTGGCGCGTGGCAATAATTAAAAAAACAACTTTAGGCTTAGGGCATTAACTAGCTTAGCTGGTCGTTCCGGCTATAAAGTTGTGACAGTTTGGAATTTAAATTTAGAAATAATAAATCTAGAAATAATCAATTTTTTTTGTGCAATCAATTTAACTGAAATGAGCAATGAATGGACTTTAAAAAAGTCGCTCTTAAGTTGTAACTTTTCGTTATAATCTCTGCTAATGAATATATATAATTTGCAATAAGTCTGGGGCCAAATTGTAGTTTAATTTTTATTATAAATATTTGTGAAAATTGTCCTTTTTATGTTTTAGTACAATTAAGGTTAGGTTGAATTGTTGTTGGAATTTGTATATTGGTAATTGTCATGAAGTGCCTGCATATTTTCATTTAAAACTTTAAAACCAAGCTTAATGTCAGCGAATTTTGTACAAAATGAGTTAAATTTGTTTAGTTAAAAAGTAAAAGAAAAGATAAATTTGATTTAAATTTATATAACTTAAGCTAAACAGCAGCTAAGCTTAAAATCGGTTTTGCGCCTTTAGAAGTTTGGGTTTTGTTTTTCAGTTATGAAAATTGTCACGCGCCCATCTCTAATGCATGCAGACACACGCACACAACACACACTCTCATGCCAACATACTTGCCATTTTTACTTACACAAAATTAAAAAAAAATATATATCTAAATGCCAACACAAAATGCCAAAAACAAAACAAAATTTATTAAAAATATATAAATTGTAAATAGAAAAAAATATTATAAATTGTTGTTGTTGTCACACAAACACTTAAACATAGACTATGTGCAATATTAAAAATAAATCTTGTGCTTGGTCTGATTGCAACATTATACATAAATTAATTAATTGTATATAAAAATCATTTGAATTTAGTACACAAACAAACCAAAAAAAAAAGAAAAGTAAACAAAATTTGTTTAACATGAAACCATTTTTAAGTTAAAAACCAAAGCAGCGTTTATTGTTTTAATTTGAATCAAAATTGTATATTTTTTAGTTGCAATTTGTCATGTTCCTAGTTTTAATTTTAGTTACGTTTTAAATAATTTTAATTTGCATTATTTTAGTAAACATTTGATGTCATACACTTGCTAAACATAAAAGTTTTAAACGCAACACAAACCAAATATTAACTTATGTACTTGTAATTAGTATATAGTCAAAAACCAAAACAATTTATAATTTGAATTTAGTTTAAAAAAAAAACAAACACACACACACACTGAGTGCAACATATAAGGGGCTTATTTAAAAGGAAATATTAAAAAAAATTAGCATAAATACATTTTAGTCTATGCTGATAAAGCTTTACATAGCCAATTTGCCCATATATATATATACTATATATTATATACATAAAAAACTGAACCGCCCTAATTTGCAAATGTGCCTTAAGAAAAGTAACATATTTGTAATATATATAAAAAAAATATTAATTTAAACAAGTTTAAAATTTTGCTTGGTTGTATTTGAATTATTATGGAATTTGTTTTTTTTATACATTTTGTTAGTTTGTAAATTATGTTTTTATTGCTATTATCATTTTTATTAAGTACTATTATAATTATAATTGTTGTAGAGCAAATGTTAATTACGTTGTCAAACAAAGCTAAAAAGCACAAACCAAACCAATCAAAAAAAAAAGAAATAATTAATTATAATATCAATTTTATTGAATAAATGTTTTTTGTTGTGATTTTATAATTTAACATTTTGTTTTTATTTTATTTATTTTAGTTGTATAATTTTTGTTATTTTTTCAGTAAGTACTGTAAACAATTTTTTTTTTATTTTTTTAAATATTTTTATATAGAGAAATAAATTAAAGAGCGCTACATAGTTAAGCGAAATGACGTCACTTGCTCCGGCGTCCAGATTGCGTTCAGCTGGAGAGTTATCCTTCTAAATACTTCTTCCATTCAAAGTTTTTTTTATTCCGCTCTTTTTCACAAATATCAAAACAATTTTATTACTAAAAACTTAAATTAATTAATATTAATTCAATGCTTTCTCTGTTTACAGGTGGAAAACGGCGATCAGCTGGAAACCATTACCATGTCACCGGGCATGCATCAAATGATGATACAAGGTGGTCCGGGTCAGGAACCGCAACTGGTGCAGGTGGTTAGTCTTAAGGATGCCACGCTGCTTAGCAAGGCCATGGAAGCCATTAATTCGGGCAATGTCAAGGCCGAGGATACGATCATAATGGAGCAATAATTGTAGCTAGTCAGTCAGCATTAATCCAGTCATAGCTATGTAAATGCTTAGTTATATTTATGTTATATATATGTACCAAGTTACTTTTTTCGGTTTTAAACAAAACGCATAAATTTAATATATAAAAAAAATATTTAATATGTAAGTACCTGAATGGTGTTGCTTAAAACAAAATCAATTTTGCTAGTCAGTTTTTTTTTTTGTCTAATTTCAACTAAGTTTGTTACACAAAGCAAAAAAAAACAAATGTATCTACATTTAATTAAAACAAAAAAACATTTTCTAAATCAATGTTCGCTGCTAAATAGTTAATTTCAAATATAAGTTAAACTTAAAAATTCGAGTTGCAGTTTTGTGCTCTATATACAGTCTAGTCTTGGTGCTGTTGCACTTTCTTATATATATTATACACATGCATATTATATATATATATATATATATATATATAGAAATATGTACAAGCACTTATATACAACTTATGTATATGCCGCTTATAAAAACCAAAAATTTAAATGTATTCCAAAACGCATTCCCATATATTTATACGTACTTACATACTATATATAAATAAAACTAGTCATTTATTAAAAAACAAAAAACTTAAATAAATCATAATGGAAATCATTAGATATAACTTGAATTTGAAAATTTTTGCAATATGTATGTAGTGTTGTCATATTTCCAAATATTACAAAAATTGTGTGGAAACCCAAGTTGACAAACAAAAACCAAAAAATAATTATAAAGTTTCGTAGGTCTATGCAATGTAAACAAAATTTCACTTTAAACTTAAATTATAAAAAAAAATAAAACTAAAATGATAATTAACTTATTTAATATATTAAATAATTTAAAATAAAGTAAAATTGTATGAACTTAAAAAATGCACAGAGAGTTTGATTCAAAGCAGCAACAATGTTTCCAGCCAGAGACGCAAGATGGCGCCACATTAAGGTAGGTAAGGAGCATACATTGTACATTTTGGAATTTTGTTTTCTTCGATATGCGTGTTGTGGTGCATCATTAATACGGTCCAGAGGGACAAACGGTCAATAAGGAGTATTATGTGACTATTATGTTGATACCAACAGACTGGAATAAAAATCTGATAATACCAATTCACAAGAAGGGTAGTAGCTACGACTGTAACAACTACAGGCCAATAAAATTATCACCTACAGTGTATAAGCTATATACCAAGGTACTGAAAAAGAGACTTAGGCGAGTAGTAGAAGAAGACCTAGAAGAGGAGCAGGTAGCGTTCAGACCGGGTAGACAGACAGACACAAGACCACATCTTCACTTTAAGAGCCATCATGGAAAAATGGATGGCTAAGGGGAAGGATCTTTGCCTAGCGTTCGTAGACTTAAAAGCGGCGTTTGATAGTGTGCCAAGACAACATGTATGAGAGGCACTTTTTTTTTTTCTTTTATATTGATTAATTACATTTATTTGATGCAGCTTTTTGTCTTATGACTCTATAGCGCATTTATAACTAAGTAACCTTAACAATGAGTTTGCGAACTGCCCTTGTAACTATGAGTATCAAACTTATCTATAACTTCAAATTTATGACTATTTACAAATTACAATTTACAGTTTTTAAAGCCTTAGATCATTTCGAGAATCTAAAGGGTGCCGTCTTTTGAGCCTTGGTTTGGATGATTAGTAAGCCTATCCCTGTATCTTGAGCTGTGTCGTCCGATTAGTTCAGCTATGGTAGGGATGTTGAGGTCATTATGCAAGACTTCGTTTCTAACAAACCATTCTGCTCCAGTCCATTTTCTCAGGGACTTGTTTTGCATCGTTTGCAGTCGTTTTATATGGGTCCTCGCAGCAGTTCCCCAGAGCGGTATTGCGTATGTGAAGACTGGTGCTACAATAGCATTGTAAATTGTTCTTTTGCTACGAAGCGACAATTTGCTAGAACTTTTCAGCATCCAGTCCAATTTTTTTAACTTTAATTTGCAGCTTTTGACTGTCTGAGTGATGTGTGGGCCGTATGTCAGTCGTCTGTCAAATGTGACTCCCAGATATTTTACTTTGGTGGCTCTTGGTATCGGAGATCCCAGTGTGACCTCAGGGCAGTCCCCTCTTCTGGTGGCAAAGGTGATGTGCACTGATTTTAGTGTATTAATAAATTAAACAGCTCAAAAACAGCAGCATAAAAAAAATTAAATAAAAATTTAGATTTAAAAAAAATTTTTTCAAAAATATTAACCCGCCAAGGTAACAGGCTAAACTAAAGCGTTACAGCACCACAAAATGTTCAATACAAACGCAAAAAAATTTGTATATGTATATGCTTTAATCTGAATACAGCTTAAAAATAAAAAAAAAAAATTTACTTTGCTATTTTTCCATACAAAAATGGTCTACAAACCAGCTGAACTACCAGGCGAACAGAAATGCAGAAAATTCAGTAGGCAACTTTAAATTAGCAACTAAAAGTATGCTACAAAATGTTGACAAACAAATTATTTTTGAAAAAAAAGTGTGGCATACTTTTAGTGACACTTTTAGAAAAATTTTTATTCTGCAGCTGCTTGCTTATGATTTCTGTTCGCCTGGTAGCTGAAATCCGTTCAGTGCCAAAATTTAGTGAAAAATTCTATCGAAATATTTTTCTTTTTTGCCGAATGGGTAGATAAAAAAATTTGAATATATATTTGAATTTGAGTAACGGTTTTAGGCATTTCAATAGGTTTTAAAATACAAAATGTTTCTTTCTATAGATATTCCTCCATCCAGAGTATTTGACATATTTTTAGAGCCTTTTCAGCAACTGAAACCAAATATCCTTTTTTTTTAAATAAAAAACATGTTTTTGAAGTTATTTCAGTTTGTTTTTATTTCAAAAATAATAAATAATAATTATAAATATTATAATAAAACTAGCCGGCCTTCGGCACGCTCGCTCCGCTCGCTCGTCTAGAAACACGTTGACTATTTTCTAGATGAACTGCTAAATGGACAACGGTTGGGTGTCGTTTGTGAATTTGGAATGAGAAAATTCGCCATATTGCCTCGTTTCTGCTAATGCAACATCCTATTTCATATTGTGAAATTTCGTCATTCACATTGTCGGCTCTCACACCCAAAATCGCCATATCGCTTCCCTTATTGACGTATTTGCAGATATATTTTATTGATTTTACTGAGTTGCAATACTCGACGTTAATGTGGGCTTTATACGTTTTTGATAATAATGGCGAAAATGGAACAACCCAACGATTGTCAATTTCAATTTCTTGTTTTTGCATTTTGATTGTGGTTGATCTGTGGTTGATCACATCATCAATTTCATGCGGTAGTATTTTCTGAGGTAATCCTCTCTTCTGCCATTCTACCGAATACATCCAGCAGCGAACCTCTCCGAATACACTGCTCTTGATAATAAGCAGGCCTGCTGTTTCATTGGGAAATTTCAGTGCTTGGCACTGGTCACATACCTTGTTCATTGTTCCAATTACAACAGATTGACGCGAGCTATAATCGGTCGTATTGTTATATTCAAATGCAGCTCTGTGCAGATTGGATGCATTGCGCATTTACCTGAATGTTCTTTGGATTAAATTCTGTTCTGCATGGATTTCATCTGATTGATTCTGATAATCCCGATTTCGTCTCATTCTCATTCGAGCATGTATGAGCAAAATGTGATCTTGCTTCTCTTAATCGATTCAACTCATTCCTTTGTAAACGTTGTTCCTCAGCTTCAGCTGTTCTTCGGGATGATTGCAATTGAGTTCTACGCGAACGTCTCCCAATGTTACGTCTTTTTGGCGGCATTATGTGCAAATATTGATCTGATCATATGTATTTTACACAGAAATCAAAACATGAATCGTTTATAATTTTTGTGTTTCCTTTCGACAAAAACTATTAACTAAAAATATTAGTTAATCTGACAATGTACACAATGCCAACCTAAATTAAAAAAAATTGTATTGGAAAATCAAATTGTCCTTTTAGTATTTTCGTCGCAATTTTGTTATATTTTCTCAACCCTAAACAATCCTTGGACTTCCACGAACATTTCAAGACCAAAATTAGCCAAATCGGTTCAGCCGTTCGTGAGATCCTAAGCTTAGAAGGAACATAACATTGTGACACGAGAATTTTATATATAAGATATTGTTATATATAATTTTAGTTTGTTTATTTTAATTATTTAATAAATTTAGTTAGTTTAACAATTTGAATTTATTTATATTAAGAAAATTGCTTAAATATGTAAACGTTAGTTATATATAGAAACTAAAAAGTAAAATTAAAAGGATTGTTATAGCTATAATTATTATTATTAGCTTATTTTATTTGAATAAACAAATAATTGAAACGAAAACAACATCTTTTTTTTGTATTTCAAAGTTTTTAGGTGGGTTGTGGAAATTACAGGATCCAAAAGATTGCAAAATCGAATGACCTTGAGATTGAACAGCTCATAAACAGCAGCATAAAAAAAATTCAATAAAAATTTAGATTTAAAAAATTTTTTAAAAAATATTAACCAGCCAAGGTAACAGGCTAAACTAACGCGTTACAGCAACACAAATACAAACGTAAAAAAATTTGTATGTGTATATGTTTATGAATACAACTAAAAATTAAAAAAAAAAAATAAACTTTGCTATTTTTCTAACAAAAATGGTCTACAAACCAGCTGATCTACCAGGCGAACAGAAATGCAGAAAATTCAGCAGGCAACTTTAAATTAGCAACTTAAAGTATGCTACAAAAATTTTGACAAAAAAATTATTTGTGAAAAAAAGGGTAGCATACTTTTAGTGACACTTTTAGAAAAATTTTTATTCTGCAGCTGCTTGCTTATGATTTCTGTTCGCCTGGTAGCTGAGCTCCGAATCGGAGTCTAAATTTGTCGTTTGGAAAATATTTTTTTAGCCAAAATCACGAGAATATATTTTTGGAATTTAAATAAAGCGCCGATTAATAAAATATTTTATTTTTTTTATCGATTTCTTTGTAATTAAAAATGCATAGATTTGTATGAATCGCAGTTGTCTAATTTTTGATTGCCAATGCAGACAGAGATTAGCTGGTTCTATCATAAAAATGGCCACAGCAGGCCAAGATTTGCAGGAGATTCAGCTCGAATCATGAAGAAACAGGCATAAAAAACTTCTTAGCACCTTTAGCAGCCTGTAACGATGACTTTTGAGCTAATGCTCTCCAGATTGTGCTCACGCTCCAAAAGTAGTGCAGAAAATTATTTTAATATATATGAGAATAGAAATACTCACCGAATACTTACCAAAAGTCTTGTCCGAAATTCATTTTCAAATACTTTTAAATAAAAATCGCATTCTTTGTTTTTCAAATATTTTTCTTATTTTATTTTATTTATTTTTCTCTGTACTCTGTGTATTATTTACAAATCATGTAATTGTAGTTTGTTTGTAGTTAATGTTTTACCAAAAAAAATATTTTATTTTATGCTTGCTTCAAATTAAGACCAATTACAATGTATCGAATTGTACATATATAGTTTTTGCTGTCTGTAATTTTTATATATTTAAGCTATATGTATATATAATTGTATATGTGTATGTATTGTATAGTGTTCTTTTAAGTTTACATTAAAAAAAAAAGTTCTCATTTGATTATATGCCATAGTTAATTAATTAAACAGAACAAAAAATAATTATACAGCAAATTTTTGCGCTAAAGGCTAAGGGAACAGTTTGAAGTTGAAAAAAAAAAATCCAATTGACAGGCCTGATCCTTTAACCATAGTAGGGCGCTTGTGTGGGAAGAGCTGCCGGCATCGCTGCTGCTGCTGCCGCCACGTGAAGAAGGATTCTCGCTGAAGAGTCCACCAATGTTTTTGGAGCCAAAGATTTCGCTTAGTGCGCCGCTGCCACGATTGCCGCCAGCAGAGGCACCACCGCCACCGCCGCTAAGGAGGCTGCCCAGAAAACACCAAACACAAAAATAGCTTGATCTACTGCAACAAATGGTATCAAGATCTTCACACTAAAACAACAAACTTTACAGACTTCACAAAACTCCTTTCACAAGCTGATACAAATAGATTAGATCAAATTAAAATCACAAGACTTCGTTTAGGCCACACTAGACTTACGCATGCACAATATCTTGACCCAACTAAAATCCCAACCTGTCCCGCATGTCAGTCAAACACCGACATCACAATAAACCATATCCTATTATCGTGTCCCAACCTTAATCAACTAAGAAATCAACTTTTTAAATTTCATAATCCAATAGACATTCTTGCCACCCCTACCACCGAAAATATAAAAACCATAATCACGAAAGAATATGTTCAGAAGTAGGGCAGAAGAAGTCGATTATACAAGAAATCGAAGAGAGACAGCTAAAATGGTTCGGACATCTACATCGGATGGCCGAGTCAAGAAATGCCAAACAGGTACTGGAAATGAGAACGGAAGGCAATGCACCGAGAGGAAAACCCCAAAAAACTTGGGAAAATCGCATCCAGGATGTGGGAAGGATGATGGGCAGAGCCCTGGCAGAGATGAGAAGAGAGAGCCGGGACCGACCTAATTGGAGAAGATGGATATCCCGAGGCTACCCCGACGCCTAATAGCAAATGGGGATTGAAGAAGAAGAAGAAGAGATGTGACTGTTTGCCTGAACGGGTCCGTCGTATGCGGCCGGAATTGTGAGCAGACAATTCATGGATTTTGCACGACGATAACGCTCTATCTCATCGAGCTACGATTGTGAACGCATTTAAAGCAAAACACTCGATAAATACCATCGACCAGGCACAGTACAGTCCAGATCTGTCCCCGTGTGACTTTTTCCTCTTTCCAAAACTAAAATTGCCTCTCCTGGGAACCCGTTTTGACTCCATACCAATCATAAAACAGAATGCGATGAGAGAGCTGAACGCCATCCCAGCCAACACCTATAAAAAATGTTTCGAAGATTGGAAGAAGCGTTGGCATATGTGTATTGCTTCAGAAGGCGCATATTTTGAGGGATACAAAATATATATTGAAGAAAATTAACTGCGTTTTATTTAGAAATTCGGGAAACTTTTTTGTCACAATGTATATGCAACGTAGAGCATGCCTAAACGACGGTTAACCCCACCGGTTATCTGCAATTTAATCAGAGAAACAAAAGAAATTGATATAGACATGTGATGCCGTCTATATGAAGGCCTAGATTGTGAATAGTTATAAGAGATATATCAAGCAAACTTTATATTTGGACTGCTATATATATATATATTTATGTGGCCAGCTGGATAAAGTTAAAAACAAATTCTTTTGTGTATATACAGGGTGCCTTTTAGGGTGCACTAGATGCACTCTTTACATTTTTATACCCTGTACCGTACCGTATGGTACAAAAGGTACACATATTAAGTTTGTGCAAGATGAAAATGTATGTAACATATAGTAGGAGTTGTCGGAGACACCCCAAAGTTACCTAAAATATGATCAGGGTGAATAGAGAAGTGGATATACCCATGTCCGTTCGTCTGTCTTCTTGAGCGCCTAGATCTCAGAGATGGTAAGAGTTGGAGTAACCAAACTTTCACATTAGATCCCATATTATTCCATAGGAGGCAAGTTTATTTTAATTTTTTTGGTATCAGGGTTAAATTATATAGCTCCCATAGGGGTGTTTTAGACGACCTCGAAAAAAAAGTTTTAGATGAATAATTCGTTTGTTTATGAAGATATCGTAATCAAATTTGGTAGGTTTTTCATAGTTTCAAGCACTGTACCAAAGATCTAATCTGCTTATATCATATAGCTCCCATAGGACCGATCGGGCAAAATAACTTTTTTATACAAAATTCGCTATATTTCGTTTTTAAAAAAAGATATCGTAACCAGATTTAGCATTCAGAATTTTTTTAGAGTACCCAAGCATTGTACCAAATTTGAACTAAATAGGTTGACTATATCTATAGCTCACATAGGGGAAAAATCAAAAAAATCTATTTTTGAACAAAGATTGTTGTGTTTCGTTTGTTTGTGAAGATATTGAAATCGGGTTTGGTATTCGTTAGTTTTTTATAGTTGCTAAGCACTGTACTAAATTTGATCAAAATCGGTTGACTATACCATATAGCTCACATAAGACGAATCGGTCCAAAAAAACGTTTTTTTTACAAAATTCGTTGTTTCGTTTGTTTGTTAAGATATTTGAACTAAATTCGGCATTCAGATCTTTTTAAGGTACTAAAGCACTGTGTCAAATTTGATCGAAATCGGTTGACTATATCATATAGCTCCCATAAGAACGATCGGTCACAAATAGTTTTGCTTAAAAATTCTTCTGTTTTTGGTTTTTATGAAGGAACCGGATTTTATTGCAAGCTAGTGGTAAAGGGTATCCCAAAGTCGTCCGCGCCCGACTTTACGTATGCCATTAATTTATTTTTGATTTAAGAGCACTTGAGCACAATATTGGACAAAAGTATTTTGACATAATAAAAAAAAAATGTATTTGGTAATTTCTTATGATTTATTGATTATATAGCTTTACAATTTTTTTTTTGAGAATAATGATAAAATATGTTCCTCGAAACGCATAAGTTTATTATTTTTAATATTATAGGCTAGGAAATTAAAACAATTTCTCATAAATGGTACTAGTCAAAAGTATTTTGACAATACAAAATAGTATTGTAAATTATCCTTAAAACGCATTTTTTCTTCAACAATTCTCTTTTCTCGCGATATTAATCATATTTTATTATTTTTATTTTAAGGTCTGATGTCAATTAAACTTTTCTATTTTGATAAGATCCAAGCTTAAAGGTAGCCAAATGGCTTCTGTCGTAAAAGTGGGCATTATTGTATGAAGCATTATCCTGTACCATAATAAATGATTGTCCAATGACTCTGCGACCTAATATGGAAGCCCGGTCAGTTAGGATGTGTAAATATTTGTCTTTATTCATTGTGCTATTAGTTCGTACTAAATCATCCAAGTAAAAGTAGCTTAAAAATACAGAAAAGATAATGAACCTCCACCATGAACACCACACTTACCCATATAGGCATTGGTTTTTTCCTATCATTCTTTAGCTACCTTCAATAAAGTCAATTTTTCCGCTCTAGGGCATTCAAAAGTGCTTTATTTATCCATAATTTTTCTTCCCAAAACTATAGTGTATTGTTTTTATATTATTTATGTGAACATTTTAAACCTATTTTTTTTATAAATTTTAAGGATTCTACGAGTTACGTAGTTAGTAAAACTGAGGACCTTTAGGTGTCCTCTAACTTTTTTCTAGTTTATAAAACTTTTGGTGTAATTAAGGCATTTTTCTAAAATTTTCTTAATTTAATGCTGTTCTCTATAGCGTCCTTTAGCGTGTTCTGCACGAACTGGCTGTATTATTAACAAATTTTTATTTTGCCTCATAATTTGTTAGTAAATTGTTTATAAAGGCACTTTGCAAAATCTTATGTGGTATTCCGACGGAAAACAAGCATTATATTTTGCAACTATTCAGGTATTTTGTCGATTATAAAAAAAACAAGGGGCAAGACAATTTCCTTTAAAAATAAATAAAAACAAATTTTAAAGTTACCACACCCTGTTTTTACCTTACGAATAATACTAAAGCGAAATTTTTGGAACAAGGACGGAAATGAAAGATCTTATATATACCAAAAACGTTCTTTTAAGAGTTAAATCATTATTTAAGTAATATAGCAAATAGAAATAAAAATTATTTTAAGAAACGTATATAAAAAACATGGTTATTCATTTTGACTAAAAACACACTTAAACTGATTGAGAATTACAAGCCTTGTCCGTACAATGGATAGTAAATGAAGCTTGAACTGTTTGTGAATGATAAGCATTTATAAAACAAAATCATTGTAATTCTCAATCATTTCAAGCTGCTGCTTGTCTGCTGATAGGGTAAATGAATAACCATGTTTCTTTATACACGTTTCTTAAATTTATTTTTATTTACTAAATTACTTAAATAATGATTTAAGCCTTTAAAAGAACGATTTTGGAATATAGATAATATTCGGTACTGGCTTGAAGATTTATTCAAATGTAGAGCAAAGCTCAGCCATTTAGAATGCTTGTACAGAGTCTCTCTTAGATAGATCCCTGGACACAAGAATATTTCCATGTACGAAACAGTTAACAAACTGGCGAGGAATGATGCTGCCAAACTACTATTAGGGCCTGAACCTTATTCCGCCATTGGCAGACACACCACTAGACAGTTGCCAACAGAAGAGGAATAGACTGGACCAGCTCGATTAAATTACAGCAAGCCAAGCAATTTTTCTATAACCTTAATTAGGTTCAAGAAAATATTCCAACTAGGCAAGAGTTTCCTTAGGATACTAACAGGGTTACTGGTGCGTGGTTTGCAGATTCGGAAAACACCTGAGTACTATTGGTGACGTGAGCTCGAACACGTTCAGGTTTTGTGAGATTCACGAGGTGTGAAGCCCTTGCATGAACATCCTTTCTCGGCGGGCATAGAGTATCGATATTTGACATTACCAGGCTAGACCTATCTGAAATAATTAAGTTTGCTGATATGAAGCTAGTGGTGAAAGTCTAGGGCTAGATGGGTAGCTTCTTTAGACACCTCTACTGACTAAAGCGCTATTAAATTGGATTTTTATTTATCTTAGAGATCTTGTTCTCAGGGCATTTATTCCAAAAGGCAATAGCTAAGATCTGCTAGGTTAATACTCCGTTTATTTAAGATTCAATCCAGGTACTAGGTCATAATAATAGCGACTGACATCTGGACGGAGCATGAGGATCTCTATTAATATTAGTTCGAAGGGAATAGGGACCAACAGTTTATAGCCGAATTCGAACGGCTGTAATCGAGTAATCATATCAAAGAAGTCTTTAGCGATATTAAATCGTTAAAGTTAGGATGTAAGTAAACTACTCCTTTATATATAAATGGCTGTTTTTTCGATAACTATTTTTTGTCTAAGCTCATCAGACTGTTCTCCGAACTATCGAAAAAATAAGCGATGCTGAAGATGGTCTGTTAGCTTTAATTCATGCGTTATTTGAAATTTGTAAAGGGATCATCCATCAATTACGTAACGCTGGTTTTTTTTCAAAATGGACACGTAGTCCATGAATGATCCTAAAAGAGTAAATGCAGATCAGCATGCAAAATTCGACGTAAATCCTTGCAAGGTTTATTTCTGGCGAACGCTGGCACGTCAATGTTTTCGAATAGTTTTGAACTTGACATACATGGTGGTCCATCTAGTGTTTGGAATTTGAACTACCGATTATTTGACTTTTAAAACGTCAAATGTCATTCATATATTGGTAAATATTTAGTAAAATCATTGACATTTACGAAATGGGACGCTATATGTATACTCGAAGAAAGTTGGGAAATATTAAAATTAGGCGGAAGATCGTTTGGCCGAAGATGGCGAATTTTATCGAAAAATCATCCTCTCGGACGAAGCTCATTTCCACCTCGGTGGTTATGTTAATAAGCAAAATTGTCGCATCTGGGGCTAGGAAAAATCGCAAGCGTTCCAGGAGAAGCCAATGCACCCACAACGAGTGACTGTTTGGTGTGGATTTTGGTCTGGCGGCGTCATCGGCCCATTTTTCTTCGAAAATGAAGAAGGAGCCGCCGAAACCATCAATGGCGTGCGCTACCGCGCAATGTTGACCGACTGATTCTTCGAACAAATTGAAGATGAAGCCTTGGACGATATTTGGTTTCAACAAGACGGCGCCCCATGCCACACAGCGAACGCCACAATCGATCTTCTGCGCACAATCTTCAGAAATCGCATAATCAGCCAAAACGGCGTTGTGAATTGGCCACCAAGAAGCAACGATTTGACGCCTTTGGACTATAATCTTTGGGGTGCGGTGAAATATGAATTTTATGCCAACAATCTGCAAAACATTAATGAGCTGAAGGACGAGATTGGAGCCGCTATTGCCAGGATAAGGCCCGAAAAAATCGAAAATGTGCTTAAAAATTGGACCGATCGAGTGGCATACTGCCAAGCCAGCAGTGGTGATCATTTGACCGAAATTATTTTTCATAAACAAATGTCATGAACCAACCTTTCAAAAAAAACTTTGGATATTGAAAAATATTCAATCGTTTTGTTTTTATAGCAAAATTAAATTCCAATTTTTATATGGACCAGCCTGTATGTTGAAGAGCATCCATGTATGTGCCAATTTACGAGTGTTTAACAACCAAACCAACAATTGGCCCACCCTATATTCAAAAATATTTTATCTGCTTTGTTTTAATTTTAGGTTTATTTATTAGCACTAATGCTTTAATTGCCAAAAATTAGCAAAGTTCTTAAAACATATAATATAACTTTAATTTATTTTTAATATTAATTATTATAGATTTAAAAAAATATTATTAACACATTAATTATCATATTTTTTATATGTACTTTATGCACAGCAAAAAAATTTTGTTTTTTCCCCCAATTACTGTTTTTTTTTTTTTATTTAGAACATTAAACTTAATTTAAATTCATTTTTACAACAACAAAAGTTAAAGCAAAACACATGGGAGTTAGAAACTATGTACTTATATAGTAAGCATATATGGATGTACGTATGTATGTATATGTGTAGGTATATAACACAAGTACCAAAGCTAATATTCAAAACCAACAAAACTTATATACATAAAAAATTATGCTAAAAACATGTATAAAATATGCAAAAAAAAAATTAAAAATAAAAATAAAACCAAACAAAAAATTTAGCTAAAAAATAAAAATTATACATATTACTATATGCTAGTATATAGAGCTATGTATATGCGCTCATGAAAATAAACAACAAGAAACTATTAAAGCTATGTACATACAAAAGTATTTACTAATATCAAAGAATATATAATAAATATATATATATTCTCTGCTTATAAACAACAAATTAGTTAAGGCGTAGCGTACAATCAAGGCGTGGCACATTGAAAAGAAATTTGTCAACTTATATAGACCCTTGCATATAGTGCAAAACTTTATTTAAACTAATATAAACAAAACAATTTGTTGTATATAAAATTAAAAACCAAAAAGTTGAGATCATGTATTTTTTTTGGATACTGCGAAGCGTCAGTATATCTTTGAATTTATTTGAAATACTTTAAGAGTTGTATTCGACTTGTATAAAATATATATGTAGCCTCCAATGTGCTTTATATAAACTCAATTGTTTTAATAACAATAAATCACACAAACAAATTTTTACAAGTATTAGGCAAAAATTTATAAAATACAAAAATTAAAAGTTTCTAAAATAAATTGCTATATAAACATTGACCTCTGCTTTCTAGTGCTATATTTTTGAATAGCAACAAACTATATAATACAATAATTATGTTTTTTTTTTTTTATATGTAATATATAATTTACGTTACGTTTTGCAAGATGCCCTATTTACCATATATGCTTTATATAGGGCATTTACATTACAACACTCTCTCTTGACGTTATTAGTTTTAGTAACTACAAAGCATATACAAAAATAAATATGCTCTCTGCAAGGGTATGACAAGCTAGTTAGTTACTGATTAGAATCAGTCATAGCCGCTGATAAGCTTTTTTGTTTTTTTTTTGTATATTAAGACATAACATATTCAAGGCGCGCAAAAAATCTATTTATGATTGTACGTATGTATGCAATTTCAAGGCCAGAACGTTACTAAGCTAGCTGTAAATTACATAAGTAACTAACACAATTTGCATATACATACATATACATATATATAAAAAAATATAATAATTCACACATACGCGTAGTACATACTTAGACACATACATATACATTGTATAGCTCAGTGCACAGCACAAATCTTAGTTTAACTACTATTAGTATATAATTTACAAATATACGCATATACATACATACACAGCTATATACGCACGTATGTATAGTACGTGCTCATACATAGACATTACATTTTTTATGGCGACAACTCTTATATAGAACATTTTTGAGTATTTAATTTAAACATTTAGAATTTAAAAACTGGGCTCCATTCACTGCTAGCTGGTAAACAAATTTTATTTCAAACTAAATTAGGTATATAAAGTTGTTTTCGAGCAGAGACGATTTAAAAACATAGTTTGGAATGAATAATTTTTTTTTTTGCACAAGTCTAACTTAAGGCATTCAAATTAAAATATTTACTTTGTAAGGATTTTCAATTGGCTTAAACTTAAAAACTAGACAAAAAAAAAAAAATAATAAATCAAAACATTTCTAACTTAAAGCAAATAAATTTGTTTGTACTTTTAGACAAAACGCGAGTTTTTCAATCCGATACCAATAAATATACAACTTGAACTATGCTCGGCGTTGTAAAATTATGAAAAAAAAAGATAGTCAAAGGGTAAGCTCGGCAAGCCGAAGTTTGTATACTCTTTACGACTAAATTTGTGCCTTTTTGCGAGGATATGATCAATTTTCAACATAAACTATGCTATACATAAAAATTTTAAGTGATCAAGAGATCATTTATGGCTCAGTATCCTAAAGCTATATAAAAAGTGCAACCTGGAACCCATGGCCACACACTGCGGAAGGATGCGAAGGAAGTTTGCCGTCAAGCTCTTGATGAGACTCCCCAAGGAAGCCGCAAAAGGGGGGAGGTCGATGAATGCGGAAAATCATGGAACGAGCTAAAATTGCTACCCAAAAATCGAACCAGGTGGAAGTGTTTTATTAAGGCCCTATGCTCCAACCGGAGATAAAGGAATTGAAGATGATGATGATCCTAAAGATGTTATTAGTTGAATTAAGTTAGTTAGGGCTTTTCATAATTGCTCAAAAAATCATCATGGGGACGAAAGATCTTGCCTAAAATGGTATCCTCGAAAGCTCCTCCATCATTCATATATAATCATATAGTCTTCCACGGCATCATAGCGCCTCTATAAAGCATTTCCATCTGGTTCGGTTCTTATCTTCATCATGGGGACGAAAGATCTTGCGTAAAATGGTTTCCTCGAAAGCTCCTCCATCGTTCATACATAATCATTTAGTCTTCCAGTCTCAATAAAGCATTTCCATCTGGTTTGGTTGTTAGCTTCTTCTTTTACAGCGTAGGGGGACCACGGTGAACTATTCGCCAATAGATCTTCCTCTTTTCCTCTCCATTTCTTCAATATACTGCACGTATGTGATGCGAGCGTGCCTACCGGCCTTCTTCCTTCTGGCTTTGTTTCCATATAACGCTTACGAAATCTTTGGATTAGGATTGTTAGTTAGCATCTTTATTTCATTCCACAATACACCACAACTGTTGATTTCTTTTTGAAGACTTCTTCTCCACGTAGCGTTCGGCCAGAGAGCGCTCGACTTCTCAATTGCCTATTTAGCCCTTGATCTCAAGGCTGACGGTTTTTTCTGCTGCTGGCTCCCAGCTAGACAATAGGTAGGTAGGTTAAGGCGGCAGAGTCCCCACTCACTTAGGCCAAGAACAGGCCCTTTGTGATACCGATAATGGGAGCAAGTGATAGGGATTTTGAATAGACCGAAAAAATTAGGGAAATAGGGAAAAGGGCACGTGCAGGACCATGCTTAACGTGGGATTCGAACCCACAATCTCTGGGATGATAGTCTAGTGCACTATGCTCTACTTAAATCGAATATATCGATAGAATTTAAGTTACTATATACAATTAGATTCCGCCTTTTGCGAACAAAATTTATGCATTTTAAGGCAATGCGCGAATTGACTAAATTTTTTTTATATCTCTAAATGATGCAAGGGGCTACATGTGCCACTGACAGCTCATGTGCCACTGACCAAAACAAATGATAATCGGAAGTGACAATGCCAGTTGAGTACAGCGCTTGGGTTAAGACTGTTCACTTAAGTGCACCGAAACTGGTTTTAACCGGTATAGGAACATGCAGACGATACTTTAACATGTAGGAGAATGCTCTTTGGAGCCACTTATAAGACACGACAGCAAGTTGTTCCGTGTATATTAGCTGTTAATATAAGAGCATGGTCAGATAGTCACCATGATTTGCCCTTTCTTTGAGTTATACAAGTATACTTTATCAATTTGTTATAGTTAGGCGTTGCCTTTCGGCCTTGCTTATGCATCCTTTCCAGCGATTTGAAATGGCTTGTTGAGTCATTCATTTTAACACAAGTTTTTGGTAAGGGGAAACCCCATTCTAAAAATGTTTTTACACAATAGCTCTAAATTTCCCTTTAGGATTTTTAAGTTTAAGACAGACAGACCGACCTAAATACATAGTTTATAATAAGGCCTCGTCGAGTGGGTTACCACATCATACGTAAAGAGTATCACATAAAGTTAACTTAAGGGCAGCGCGGGTTTACAGATTACGAGACAAAATTAAGGTGGCTAACAAAATTAATATAAAGCTTCAACATTGCGCTGATTACTGAGCTACATACATACACAAATAACATATCATATCATAATTAACAAAATCAAGATAAACCAACACATATATACACATAAAATTGTGTACAATACATAAGCATATATGAAAATGAACGGCACAGAATTGTAAATCTAAAGCAACCTTTTAGCACTGGCACTTCATCCTAAGTATGTACGTACTTATATGCCACAGTCACGCCCACGTATATATATGGAGATATATTAAATATCAGCTAAAGTACGCGTCGCTTATTATTTTTGCTACTTGTAGCTGCTGTTGTGGCTTCAGTTGTGTTTATGGTTATAACTGAAACATTTTGTGGCTTGTGTGCCTTCGGGCTGGTTAACAACGTTTGAGGCTGTATAGGCGCGTCGTTGCTAGGTGAGAGCCTCTGTAGCACGGTAGCGCGTATCGGTGCAGGATTTGATGTGGGCGACGGTGTGGCAACAACAGGTGGCGGTGAGCTGTTCAAGCCCAGGCCGCTGCTATTACCATCGTCTGCACAGCTATTTGGCGAAAGCAATGGAGATTGACTCGAGTAGCTGTTCAGCTGGCGTATGACGCTTGGCTGCTGGCTTGGTTGTTGTGGCTGATGCTCCTGCTGGTACTGCAAGTTGCGCGCTGCTGTTATATTTACCACATTTACCGATTTCGTTATTGAGCTCTTGACAGAACTAGGCGCCGGTGGTACCAAAGCTAGCTGCTGCGGATACGTTGTCGTCGACGCAGGCGTAGGCGAGGGTGCCAACTCTTCCAAAGTTAATGAGTTGGCTGTTGAGGCGGGCGAACTATAACCATCATCCAAACTTGTGTCCATTGACTGCACATTATCTGCTGCATTGTTGCTGCTGCTGCTACTGTTGTTGCTCTTTTGCAGATTCTCTATTAAATAAAGTACAATGCGCTCCAATTGCTGTGGATTACGCGATGCTGGCAAATCCGGGCTTGTATTTGTGGGTATCTTGGCCTTAATTATTGTTGAAAATTTGTTCTTCATTTCCTGCACCATGCGCTTGCCGGACTCCTCGTCCAGTAAAGTGTTAACGCACAGAAACGAATGAACCTTGTTGGTCTTCTTATCAATCTCCAGAAAACCTTTGGTTTGCAGGTATATAAAGCGTCCATTGCGCGACAAAAGACGATAACAGCTTTCGCCATAATCGCTATTGCAATCGTACATTTGACGTAGTGCAACAATTACCCAGCGCACATCGTCCTGATGCATAAAGGAGAAGGGACTTAGACTGCGCACCTTTAACGTAAAAAAGTCGTAAAGTAGTATAAGAACTTAGTCCACTTTGTTATGAAGCAACTTATAACTTTAATTAAATGTTACCCAAAACTTTAAACACTTACCTCTTCCTTCATATATCCCGCCACAATGCCTATGCGCTGATCACAGTCAATGATGCTGCCATCGATAAGATGCCGCGTGCGATACTCCAACTGATATTGTTCCGGTTGGCGAAACAACAGACTCGTCTCCTCCCGTATAACACGAGCCATGGCCACGAGTACTATGTCATTGCCGCTAATGCCATGTAACGCCGCCTGGGCAATGGCATCATGTTGCGGCAGGCAGGCGGGCAATACAGGCGGTGTGCCACTGGCTGCTACCGCAGCAGCAGCTGCAGCCGCGAGCATACCATTATTGCGGGACCGTCTGATAAGTTGCGAAACAATGGGATAATTGGCAGCACTGCTGCCAGTCACCGAAGAATCGCTGCGTCGAAAGCAGCCATCAATTTTGACCACTTCATAGTGACGCGTAGCTTCGGCGCGCGTAGAGGCACGAGCCAGTCGCACTGTAAAGCAGCGACGATCGGCGCGCAGACGCTCGTCAATGGCGGCCAGGTGAGCAATAGTGCGGGGACTGGGCGTACGCGGATAAGCTAGACGATCCTCATTGCTCATGCACTCATCCGCATCCGAAACGCCATCAGAGGAGCCTGCGGGAGAGTGTTGCTGCTGTTGATAGAATAGCGTCTCAATGTCACGTGGTATAAGCTGCTGTCGCAGCAGCGCTTGATCCTCAGGATGTGTTATTTGCAATATATTCTGACCATACAAGTCGGATTGACAGTGTCCCAGCAGCTGCTCTACACTAGAAGATATCAGCACAATTTGTCCATTGCAGGTGAGCGTCAGAAAGAAGCTATCCAGCAGCTGCATAAGCGCGTCCGTCAATAATGGTGTGTTGCTATCGCTATTACTGCCACTGCTGCAGCTGCTGCTTTTGAGGCACAACTTACGGCGACGCCGCATGGCCGATTTGCCAAACACATATTGCAGTCGCAGACCATGTGTGGCAAAGCGCAGCACAGCGGTCTTATCCAGACGCCGCGTAGACTCGGCCACATGCGGCACCATAGTAGCCAGCTCCTGTATGCTGGCATTAAGCTTGTCCCGACGCTGCTTTTCGGCCAGATTACGCGCCTCGCGTCCATTGGCAGCGACGGCGGCGGCACTGCCTTCAATGGAATCTGTTGTCATAATTGTGACGCAGCTGTTGCTACCGCTGCCGCCGTTAGCTGTGGCTGCTGCCGCCATTGCGCACGTTAGTTATGTCGCTGTTTTTTTTTATTTTGGTTTGTATTGGAGTAAATTGTTTGCTTGTTTTGGTTTGTTTTGCTAATTTTGTCTGTTAGAAAACACTTATTTTATTTATTTATTGACTTGGCGGGTAATCATCACTCTCCATTACTTTGCTCCAACGCTTAGCTGCTGCTTAACTGTATTTTTTTCTGTTAATAATTTACTTTTTTTTTGCTTTAAAGTTTTCAAGGTCTTGCCTAGTGTGCTGTTGTTGTTTTTGTTATTGCTACTAAACACCTTTGCTATGCGCGCACCCCCCGCCTCCTAGGCGCAGCACACTCTCACACAGTTGTATGTATGTTTTCTCTTTTGCACTTTTTTTTGTTAAATATTTTATTTTTTCGTATTTGATTGCGTTGCGAATCTCCTTGCGCCGTTGCTGTTTCTGCTAGTGCATTTGTTGTTGTTTTTACAGAGCGGGCATGGCAGGCAGCAGCAATCAGCGCAGTACTTACAATGGCAAACAGTTTACAACTAGTTTAATATCACACGCACTAGTTGCACTTAGCTATTTACTACACATTAAAAAATTTACGCGTATGTTTTTGTACAAAAGAGTTATTGTTGTTGCTGTTTTTATAATAATAATAATTGTATATGTGTGTGGGTAAAATATATATATATATGTATATAAAAAAAAAACAAGTGGAACTATGACGCAGTGTTGCAAACTGCACGTTTAGTGTTGTAAATATGTGAAAAGCAGCAACTTGCCATTCGCACAAAACAACAAAAAGTGTGCTCAACTGTCATTTTGGCTTTTTTGCCAGCTGCTGCGTGAAAGCTGCACTGCGAATTGCTATTACCAACGAATTTCAACAGTTAAGGTAAATAAGTTTATTAATAAAGTAAAGTAGTCAAAATTAATTAAAGTAATTTAGTAATAGAGATGTCGAAAGTTAAAAGTAAAAAGAAGGAACGCCTGGATGACGATGAGGAGATACCAGACAATATCAGTGAGAAAAAGCAAGCGAGCAGCAAAAAGTCGAAGAAAGGAAAACGTGGCGGCGGCGAGTCAACCGATGACGAGTCAATAACCAGCAGCAGAGTTACAAATGATGCTGAAGATTTTGATGATGTAAAATCGGTACAAAATAAACAAAAAGCAAATAAGAAAGGCAAAAAGGGCAAAAAGAAACATGGTGATGAAACTGATGAGGAGGAGGAAGAACAACCACTGCCAAAGGTATCTAAGCAAGAATTAGCGTCAGCGAAAAAAGCAGCTAAGAAAGGTAAAAAGGGCAAGCGGAACGATGATTGGAGTGATGATGAGACACAGATCGCGCAGAACAATGATGACTCTGCGGAAGAGTCGGTAGCGGTGACGGTAGCCAAGCCAGCTGCCAAAAAGCAGCAACAGAACAAGAAGAATAAGAAAAACAAAAAGAAAGCAACTGGCTTTAGTGATGATGAAGATGATGCTGATGTATTAGCTGCTGTGATAGCCAGTCAGGATGAAGACGAGGACGAAGATGATGAAGAGGATGAGCAAGCTGCTGTTATTGTCAAGCCGGCAGCTAAAAAATCTAAGAAAAAACAGCAACATATAAACAAATTTGCCATGAGTGATGAGGACGAAGAGGAAGAGAAGAAGGACGAAGAGGAGGAGAAGGAGAAGGAGGACAGCGAGAAGGAAGCTAAAACTGAGCAAGTAACTAAGCAATCGGAAACCCTTAATCAACAAAAACTACAGGAAAATTTGGAGCCGCAAGCTGAGCCCGAGATGGACGCGCTGAGCGAAAAAGTTGAAGCTGTAGCACTTAAAGAACCCGATGCCGTAGATGATCTTGATGTTGATGCCGAGCCGAAATCAGAGGAATCAAATGAGGTCGTTTCCAATGTCGTAACAGATTCAAAAGAAAAGAAACTCACGCACAAGGAGAAGAAGAAGCAAAAGAAACAACAGGAATATGAACGGCAAGTGGAATTAATGACGAAAAAAGGTGGTGCCGGTCACTCCGATTTGGACAGCAACTTTACCATGTCCCAAGTGCAGAAAAGCGCTGGTCAAAAAGCGGCTCTGGAGCATGCCGTGGATATAAAGATTGAGAATTTTACCATTTCCGCCAAAGGTAAGTGTGAAACTTTAAAATAAAATTCAAACAATTTAATTAAATTCTTTTCCAGGCAATGATCTTTTTGTGAATGCAAATCTGTTGATTGCTCATGGACGTCGTTACGGTCTTGTCGGCCCCAATGGACATGGCAAGACAACACTACTGCGTCATATAGCCAATCGTGCCTTTGCTATTCCTCCCAATATCGATGTACTGCTTTGCGAACAGGAAGTTGTGGCAACCGACAAGACAGCAATTGAGACTATACTAGACGCTGATGTTAAGCGACAAGACTTGCTTAAAAAGAGCAAAGAACTGGAGGAGAAGTTTGCAGCTGGTGATATGACAGTGCAGGAAGAGCTCAATGATACTTTCGCAGAGCTGAAAGCCACTGGTGCCTACTCGGCAGAGGCACGCGCCCGCCGCATATTGGCTGGTCTTGGTTTCAGCAAGGAAATGCAGGATCGTCCAACAAATAAATTTTCTGGTGGCTGGCGTATGCGTGTGTCTCTCGCGCGTGCCCTCTACTTGGAACCTACGCTGCTAATGCTGGATGAACCGACAAATCACTTGGATTTAAATGCTGTAATTTGGCTGGACAACTATTTGCAAGGCTGGAAGAAGACACTATTGATTGTTTCTCACGATCAAGGTTTCCTTGACAATGTGTGCAACGAGATAATACATTTGGACCAAAAGAAACTACAGTACTACAAGGGCAACTACTCAATGTTTAAGAAAATGTTTGTGCAAAAACGTCGTGAAATGCTTAAGGAATACGACAAGCAAGAGAAGCGTATACGTGAGCTGAAGGCCCACGGACAGTCTAAAAAGGCGGCCGAGAAGAAGCAGAAGGAAACACTAACACGCAAGCAGGAAAAGAACAAATCCAAGCAACAAAAGCAAGATGAAGATAATGGACCTCAGGAATTACTGGAGCGGCCGAAGGAATACATAGTCAAATTTCGCTTTCCTGAACCCTCACAGTTGCAGCCGCCCATTTTGGGACTTCACATGGTCGACTTTGCCTTTGAAGGACAGAAGCCGCTCTTCAAGGGCGTGGACTTTGGCATTGATCTGCAAAGTCGTGTTGCCATTGTTGGCCCTAATGGCGTGGGCAAGTCAACGTTCCTTAAGCTGCTTCTAGGCGAACTTGAGCCACAGCAAGGTGAGCAGCGTAAAAATCATCGGCTGCATATCGGACGCTTTGATCAGCATTCTGGAGAACACTTGACAGCCGAGGAATCTGCCGCAGAATATCTACAGCGTTTGTTTAATTTACCGCATGAAAAGGCGCGCAAAGCTTTGGGCTCTTTTGGCCTAATTAGTCATGCGCATACCATTAAAATGAAAGATTTGTCTGGCGGTCAAAAGGCGCGTGTAGCACTAGCCGAATTGTGCCTTAGCGCACCTGATGTATTAATATTGGATGAGCCTACCAATAATCTAGACATTGAATCTATCGATGCGTTAGCCGAGGCGATCAATGAATACGAAGGAGGCGTTATAATAGTATCCCACGACGAGCGCCTAATACGTGAAACTGGCTGCACGTTATACGTCATAGAGGATCAGAATATCAATGAAATTGAAGGCGACTTTGATGACTATCGTCGCGAGGTGCTTGACGAGCTGGGCGAGGTGGTTAACAATCCCAGCGTTGTGGCCAATGCAGCTGTTCAACAGTAGTTTAATCTCTCAGGTGGCATAATTTTTGTTCTTTTGTTAACTGTTGATTATATATCTGCAATCCGACATATTCAATACATAGGCTTATTTTTTACATGCATTATACAATATACCGAAGTGCTTAAAACATACAAATTTGAAGTTGTTATTTCTGCTAAAACCAATCAGAACTTGTTAAACATAAAGTCAATAAACAATAAATGCGAAATGTTGGATTTTTAATATAACTTTTTATGAGAACATACGGTATCTTGAATATATTTCTATTAACTTAAACACAAGTTTAGCCATAACGATAAAACTGCTTCACATTGTTCAGGACATGCGTCATACCATTGTAGCCATCGGCATCAAAGTCTATATTCTCGCCACCAAACTCAATGACCTGTTCAAAACACAAAACAAATAGTTAGTCAAGTAGCGTAAACAAGTTGTCCAAGCTTACCTCCTTGCCGCGTATGATGTCAGCAGCTTGTGGTACGCCAATAACCTCCACCCAGGAGCCATCATCCGACATTATCTCCATTGGCAAATTAATGTTAATTTTGTGATTGTCTGTGCTGGTGGCAATCAATTTTGTGCCGGCTGCGCTTTCAACGCGCACCATAATGCTTACAGTTTGGCCCATAAATTGTCTAAGCATGCTGCCATTGATAAAAGTGCGAGGCTCAAATGGAGTATTCATTTTGTTTATAAATAATTAAGGGATTTGCGTGGGAATGTGAAATTGACAAGCCAGCGTCAAAACTGCAAAAAATAGCGCGTAAATTAACGAGGGATGTAGCGCACAGCTGTTCGATAGCACGATAACGATTAAAACTCTGCCCTACAAAAATAAAAGACAATTTTAAAACACTGAAATTGTTGTCAAACGAAAAATTACCATTTATATATATGAAACCAAGTTTAACTAGGATAAATATATTAATAAAAAAGCAGACAGATTCATTTTCTGAAAACTAAATTCAACTCTTAAAAATAAGCATATAAAAATAGCGCTACGGCAGCATTCGCGCTTAAAATTAACAGCCCTTGTTCAACACTGCAGTGTGACAGCAGTAGCAGAATACAACACTTCAAGCTAAATCCATTTGTGTTGGTCACCGTAATTAAAAAAAGACAAAATAAACTATATTTAAGTGATTGTTCAATAACTAAGTTAAACATGTTGTACTTGGAGGACTATTTGGAGAGTAAGTAACAACATTGCAACAACAATGGGGTTTCGAAACTAACAACATTATGATTTTCTTTTTGCAGTGATTGAGCATCTACCACAGGAGTTGCGCGACCGATTCACAGAAATGCGTGAACTGGATCTTGCAGTTCAAAGTAAGGACATTGTCATTTTTAATAATGTAAAATATTATAATATATATATATTATTTCTCTTCAGATAACATGGACTCACTTGACAAAAAGTCGCGCATTTTTTTTCAACAATGCAAACGCGGCGAACTGCAGCACGAATCCATGGACACCGAATTTCATAGCCTGCGTCGCGAGTACTTTAAAGTCATGGAAGACTCTGATGAAAAAGTTGCAATTGCAACACAGATACACGAGCTGGTCGAGCGTTATTTACGCCGTCTGGACAGCGAACTATTTAAGTTTAAATGCGAGCTAGAAGCTGATAATAATGGCATTACCGAAATACTAGAGAAGCGCTCACTTGAATTGGATGGCAATTCCACAGCTGCCACAGCTCTGCTGCTAAGCATGAATCAAAAGGAAAATCGCTACTATGGCTGCAACACGGGCAACACTTTGTTGGGTAGCGGCATTAACAGCGCTGCAGGCATTATTACCAGTACAGGCAGCATTATTACCAGTGCAGGCAGCATTATTACCAGTACAGGCAGCATTGGCACGGGCAACATCTCTATAAGTGGCGGTAGCGGCGCCGGGCTTAGTGCACTCGCCAATCTATCCAGTGCTCAGCTGGTTACTAATGTAGGCGGTCATCAGCGTCATCGCAAGCTCGAAAAGCGTCGCGAAACTATTTGCACTGTGCCCGTGCAAGAGAAACGCCCAAATTTAAATCACTCACTGCCACCCGTAAGCAATGTAAACCCAAACATAAACCATGCCACTGGAAATCATGTCAACAATATAACCACTCATGTAACTCTGCCCGTGGTCACCGGCAGCAGTAGCAGCAGCACCACTAATATTGGCGGCACAGTTGTACGTCAGCTTCCAACGAATCTCATCACTCATGGCCATGGCCATGGCCATGGCGTGCTCAACAGCAACTCGGCCGTACAAGCAGCAGCAGCAGCTTCTACCAATACAGGCGCTGCCAATCATTCCAATACAACAGTCACCTATAATTTGCAGCAATTGGGCGGCGGTGCAGCTGCATCATCTATTGCAGCGGCTGCTAGTCAAGCAATTGTGGCTACACAGCAAATGCAGCAGGGCAGACGCACAGCTAGCCTAAAGGCCAGCTATGAGGCTATACATGGAGCAGGTGTTGCCGGGACAAACGAATTTTGGTCGGCGGCCAATGTGGCCGCACAGACTACCATGCAGTCCACCCCGCCATCATTGGGCAGCAGCTCGCATCATCATCATCATCAGGAAAAAAATAAAAAAAAGTAAGATACAGCGTTATTTAATAATGTGATAAGTGAAATAAAGTGATTCTTGTATTATTATGTTTATTTAATATGTGTTGTTTATTATTACAGAAAACTAAACAACAGCATTTCCATGCCTGCAAGCATTGCTGTACAAACGATTGGTGGCTCCTCTTCTGGGAATTCCATTACCTCGTCTTCATCTTCCATGAGCGTGGACTCCGTGGAAATGCTTTCGAATGCCTCGTCAACTGCAATGAACAATCTGAGCCACGCGCCGCTTTCATTAAATCCCGTGGCCACAGGCGTCAATACAAACCATGCAGCAACAGCTGCACCATCAGCTGTTATAACAGTGCCAAATGTTAATACTGTAACGGCGGCGGCCATTGGTTTGCCAAGTACTGCACTGGCACCTGGAGCAAATCTTACCATAAGCGAGAATGGTTTGGTAGTGGAGCAAACCAACGAAGGCGAATGGTCTTATGATCCCAACGAACCGCGTTATTGCACCTGCAATCAAGTATCTTATGGCGATATGGTTGCCTGTGACAATGATGCCTGCCCCTATGAATGGTTCCATTATCCTTGTGTCGGCATAACGCAGCCACCAAAAGGCAAATGGTATTGCCCAAAGTGCACTGTATCGTTGCGTCGACGTGTAAATCGCAAAAACTGAAGACATGGAAGTTATATCGGCTGGGAGCACTTAGTTTAGCTTTAGTTTTAAAAGCTATTTGGATAAATAATATCCAGGATCACCTGGAGTTATTCTGATCCATTGTGCTGCCTGGTCGATAGGTGGAAACGGTTGTGAGGTGACAGCGTATACATGCATTTAATTGACTCCAGAAGATCGCATTATATATATATATTTGTATATATATATATATAAATATAAATATATATAAAATAAAGGTATGAATTTACCTGTTAACACTTTAAAAATACGCAGTGCATGTATGCTGTCACCCTTCATCCGTCATGCTCCATAATAAGGAGCACTTACTTAAGTTTATGCTGTGACTAGCATGTATTAAATTTGGCTGGCACATTTATATGTATTAGTAAACTTTCAATATATTAAATTGAAAGGCACAGCAGTTGTAAAAGATAGTATTATCTGTTTAGCATAAATTTATAGCTGCAACAATAAATGTGAAAAACACAACGAAATTTCATAAAACTTTTTTGAATTAAGAATTTTTATTTACAAGATCAATCCTAAGCCACAACAACAAAGTTTCCAAAGATTACAAGCCATCGTCAAGATTGATCTTCGGCCAAGTCGGAACCATAAGGACATAAGGAAAACACGATGAGCATTTGCTTCAGTGATTCAGTCACCTTTCTGCGAGTTGAGACGCAATTTCCAAGTTGCTGTGATGGTAAAAAAAGCAATATGTAATATATATATAAGCAATAAAAATATTTGCGAAAATACCCGCAAATTTTAAACATCTACGCCGTAAAAAAGTTGCATCGATGAATGCGATATTTTCATTGTTGTCACATCGTTTAAAACAATCGATACCTGCGTATTGTTGGTTTGTGCATCTCTAAGCATTTTTGTCAAATCGTCATTTCTTGATAATCTTACAAAAATAAAGCGAAAAATCGTTGAAGCGCGTAAGCCACAAAGCTACAACTAAAACTATATTATAAATAAATTACTTACGTTTACATCGGTGTTAAATAACGGCCTCAAAATTGGCAAAATACGGAAAAACAAGAAAATGAGCTATAATGAAAAAACTGAAGCCATTACAAAGGAAGAATGGCTGCAACGATTAGAGCAATTTCCATTCAAGCTGGCCGACATGAATCGTCTTATAATGAACTACTTGGTCACAGGTAGGCTATTTTGTAAAAACAAAATCAAAATAGTTTTAATGTGGCTCAACTTTTGCAGAGGGTTTCAAGGAGGCGGCTGAGAAATTTCAGCATGAAGCCGAGCTGGAGCCCAGTGTAGAGCTGAGCAGTTTGGATGATCGTATTTTGATAAGAGAAGCCGTACAAGCTGGGCGCATTGAAGAGGCTACCCATTTGGTTAACCAACTACATCCGGAGCTGCTTGGTAGCGAGCGCTATTTGTATTTTCACTTGCAACAATTGCAATTGATTGAATTGATACGTGCTGGCAAGGTCGAGGAGGCTTTGGCTTTTGCTCAGACAAAGCTCTCCGAGTCCGGTGAGGAAGCCATGTTCGAGCTGGAGCGCACACTAGCTTTGTTGGCTTTTGAAAATCCGCAGGAAAGTCCATTCGCCGATCTCTTGGAGCAATCCTACAGGCAGAAGGTATATATCTTTCACGTATTTTAATAATTCCCAAGAGTTGTAGGTGCTACCTTAAAAACCTGCATACTAGCGTTTAAACATTAATTATTTGGCGTATTGTCGAGTAAGAAATATGGCAAGCATTCAGATTGAGGGGCTTCATTAAATTTCATAAACATTCAAAGTATCTATTACACTGACTCATATCAATATAAAATGAGTTTCTTGTTTCTTACAAGCACAACTAGGCCGGTTACATACCGAACGTTCGCTAAACAGACATCCCAGACAGATACGCAGTCGGACATGGCTAAGTAGACTCATTTTGTTGCCTTTATTCAAGCTTAGTGTGGTATTACCAGTTTCCTATTAAGTGTTACTCACATTCTTTAAAGCTAACTTACCTTTCGTTACAGGATACTCTTACACATTAGTCACTAGACATTAAATTCTCATTTTTTATTTCTAGCGAGCAAATAACTTTGTAATCTAATTCCAAATAGATCCAAGAGTAGTTTCACATAGGCCTATGCACATAAGCTAATATACGAAAAATAGTTTCGTTTGGTATCCATTCTTTTTTAGTTAGCTGTATCGCTCTATTGAATACTGAAGTATTGTCAGCCCATATTGTTGGTTTCCATAGTTATAAATTTATCTGAGAGAGAAGATTATGATATGGGTTTTTCCCAAAGGCACTTTGAATTTAAGCCCCAAAGCAGTTGACAGTTGGCTAACTCCTTAATGTTGTTCTAAGAGATATTTTTGAACTATTTCTCTAGGCCAGCATAATTTGATACCGAGTGCATTGAACATCACAAGCTTCATTTTCTTATAGCTGGACTGCTAGAACAGGTGCCATAGGATATTGATGTATCCACCAAAGTTTAGCTGCTTATATAGAGCTAGGGACAATTAGTCGTTCAGATATGATTATATTCACTCACAGTATTTAAGCAACGCACTACCGGAAATAAAATCTGAATTGAAATATGGAACCATAAACAAAAGATGTGCCGTTGTCGCTTATATGATTCACTTAAAAGCAACTGAATGGATTTAAAAAGTTAATCCTTGTCATTCTATCTTTCGAAGATTGCCAGCGAGCTGAATGCGGCGATTTTAAGATGCGAGCATAGCGAAGACTCTACGCCAAAGATGATGTTTCTATTAAAGCTTATATTGTGGGCCGAGAACAAGCTGGATAGTCGCTCAATTAGCTATCCCAAGATGAAGGATCTGGAAACTGCTCAGATAGAGCCTAAATAAATATATTCAAGTCTACTTCTACTATTATAATCGGGGGGAGCGCAATAGCTCGGGGGTCCTGGCAGCTTTCTTCTTTTACGAACGAAGCTAATTAATACAAATTTATATATATATATATTATATGCTCTTTATGTATGCATTAGAATTTATGTTTAAACATTAAAAATTTATCCGAGTAATCCGTGTAAAAAAAATTGAATTATTTGATAATTTACCAACCAAAGATCAGATCCATTGCTTTGTTTACCAAGCCGCTGCTCTTCTGAGGTACATTTGTAGTGGGTGTCACGGAATTTTCCATTTGTGCGCTATTATACGAGAGTTTAGTGATTGAACGCAGCTTGGATTGGAAACGCTCGTTATCGGATTGGTTGGCCTGATTGTAGTTCTCCTTGTCAATAATACTCATATCTGTGCAGCGAGTAACACCAATCATAACATTGCCAGCGATAATTTTGTGATTGTAATTCAAAGCCTTGTCACACTCGGTGCGCGAGGAGTAGCGCACATGCATCCAATTACCATTCTGTTGAATGGCATCCACAATGGTGCCGCACATAGTAAACTGCTGCAAGATCATGGAATCAGTGCCAGGTGCAAAGCCGAATATGGTAACCCAAAAATCGGAACTGCGTGCCACAGGCGTGCTTAACATGGGCGACATATTAGCGCCCAATGGCGAGTAGAGTGCGCGCATAGAGGCATTAATGGCATTTGGTGCATTGGGTACATAAGAGTCGTTCAGCTGGGCATTCGAAGGATGTGCATAGCTATGATTCAAGCTAAAGTTAGATGCGCGTGCGCTCATGTTGTAGCTCATATTAAGCTGCGACAGCGGTGTTTGCATTAAGTCCAAATGGGAACCTGGCGGTTGACGATTGGCGATGTTAGTCTCTTCGCGCAGTGAGTCAAACAGACCATTTGTAGGTGGTCCAGACTGATGCGCGATACTGTTGTGTGCGCTGGGCGTACCAGGACCGTAGCCGCCGCTGGTTGGAGTGTTTGCGGAGCCGCCGGCGCCGCCAAAAAGTGTGCGCGTGTTCAAAGCCGAGCGATTGAACTCATGCGGTGGACTGTGGCTGGGTGAAGTAGCTGCAAGGCGATATAAATATATTGCAATATATGAGCTTGAAAATGCTGTGTATATTAAGCTTACCCAAGTTGGCATTATAGCGTCCCGGTTTTGGCGACAGCGTGTTATTATGCGGCGTCAGTGCCTGTGGATCACCCATAAGAAAAGGCGGCAAGTATTGGCTTTGATTTGCGCCTGGACTATTAACAGGGCTGCCTAAATTCATGGGCTCCATTGCTAAACACAAATACTTAAATTAATGAACACAAGACTTGAAATTTCAAGCAAGTAATGAGGCTACTACACAATTCAAACACCAAACACTTAATTTTTGTCAAAAGATAAATTTATCGATAACAATATGTGTACGATAACGTCGCAGTACAAGTACAAGTAGTGAGTAACGAGTACCAGCGCTGCTTGTGGAGTTGAGGCATCGTAAAATGATTAGTCAGCGCGCAGTATCGTTTCAGCCCTAGCACACAACGCGCAGTGCATAGAATAAAACGCGTCTTACATTTTTATATTTTGATCAATTTAACATTTAAATTAACTTAAGCTACTTGAGTGCAACGCGCGCGTATATGCAACAAGAGTGTGTGTTATATTTTTAATTTTTTTTTTGAAATATTGTGCTTTTGTGTAGTGCATGTAAAACGAGCAGCAGCCGTCAATAACAAAAGTATTAAAAGGGAATTCTTAAAGGTCTGCATACATTTTTTGTGTCGTTGTTGCTGCTACTATTGTTATTGTCAATAAACGCTGCAACTATAAATAAGAGGGTGCTATGTGGAGTCCAACACATTGTAGTGTAACTGGTAAGTAATAATATATATATATATAAAATAAAAATACACAACCAATTTACACAGACAAGCTTTTAATTTGCTTTTAAATTTAGCATTAAAATTAAAGCGCATTTTGAGTTAAACTTGTTTTGTGTGCGTTTCTATGTGTGTGTGCAGGTAAAATTGTCATTAAACAAAAACAAAAACTCAATCTCAGTTTTAAAATGTTACTTTTTTTCAAGTGTACAATTGTTGTTGCTTTTCTTATTGTCGCCTTGTTACAGTTAGACAACAAGCAGACATTTTGTATTATATCCAATGGCCCCTTTTGTTGTTGTTGGTACTTTTTTCAACATCTTATTTGAAGTTTCACTTTTTTTTTTCGTAGTTGTCTTTGTCGTTTGTGGTTGTTGTTTTTCAGCGCAGTTGCCGCGCAGTCGCAGTCGACCCCGCTGCGACTGCGCAGCTTACTTTAACTGTTGTTTCATTGTTGCTACTGCATTCGTTTTCTTCATTTTTACCTTTTTTTTTACATTTTTGTCTTAGCTTAGCCGATTTTAAGGCTTTGGCATTTTGGGAAATGTCATTTCTATGCTTTACTGTAGTCATGGGTGTTGTTAGCATGGGTGCATTTTGGGTGTCAACCCCCACAGCGAGCAAACTTGTAAGAAGCTTATAATACGCTTCAGGCAAAGGAAAAAGAAATGTTTTAAGTAAGTCTACAAAAATTGGTTCTTATATCTAGAATATAGAGTGAAAAATTATATATTCCTTATATTACTTTTTTTTTTGTCCAAATTGATATCGCTTTATTAGTAAAATAAGCCCTAGTAGTAACGAATATTTTTAACTTTTTTTTTGTTTTTGTTAAGTTTCATCTTTTAATTTAAAATAAAATAATAATATATGTACCTCTTTGAAAAGGTAATTCTACAAGCTTTAATCTAACATTTTAAAATTTTTGATTTTCGTTGGCTTTACACATTTTATTCGGGTTTGAAGTTGAAAAAATATAAAAACCGAATATTAATGTTATGCATGTTGGATTTTCTTCTAGAAAACCTAAAGGTGTGTTTTACGGTCTATTTCTTCACTTGCATTTAGTTTTGATATTTCGCTGCCTTTTCTCATCTTTTCTTGTTGTTTAACTATTGCTATAGTTGGCTTTCTTAAGAGGTTATATCCATTTTTAATATATTTTTTTTCTACTCAAGTGTCTTATCTTAATTTCCTTCGTTTACGAAGTAGCTATTGTAATTATGTACAATCGTGTGAAGGTTTCAAATCGATTGGATTAATGGTGTTCGAGAAAACGTGCACACCGTAACAGCTCTTTTCAAAAAACGACATTTTCAGATAATAGAGTTCAAAGTTTTGGGGACATTGGAGAAGCGTGCCGACACAGCGAGCTATAATCGAATGTAACTTTGGTTTTTTTTTACAGAACCTTATGAAATCTTAGGAATGGATTCCGCAAAGTATGCACTATCGAAAAATGGAATAAAATGTTGTTTTAGATTTTTTGAACTTAACAAGTGGATATAGGTTGGTTGGTTGGTTGGTTTGGGTGCCGTTTGAGTGGCAACATATTCAAACTCAATTAGCGCTAATGTGACATTTTGTTACACCACTTATGGGAACCACTGCTGTTCGGTTTACTCGAACCATCTCGATCCGTTAATAAACCTGCTGATGTCGTCTATGTTCTTTTCTACCAAGTCACGTAGGCTTCCTAACGCGAAGCTTCCTAGTGCTCTGTGGCGTAAGGACCCCAATCGTGGGCACTCACATAAATAATGATAAACTGTCTCTTCTGTGTTCTCCTGGTCACAGCTTCGGCATCTGACGTTGTAGGGCCAGCCCATTTTCTTTGCATGGTCTCCTAACGGCCAATGTCCGGTTATTGTCGATGCTATTCTGAAGATCATTGTTCTTGGCTTGCTTAGCAGTTCGGCCGTTCTACGCTAGTCGTAACGCGGCCAAATTCCCTTTGCAATCTTGCAAGTGCCAATATTTTTCCATCTGGTTTCAGCCTTGTTCTGAGCTCGCAGAAGAAGTTCTCTCTTGATAGCGCTGAGGGGTATTTGACAGCTACCTCCTCTGCTTCGCCATCTAATGCTCCTTTTCTCGCCAGTTCATCAGCTTTTTCATTCTCGTATACGTTCCTATGTCCGGGAACCCATACGAGAGCGATGTTCATTCTGCTTGCAAGGGCATTGATATCTTCTTTGCATTGTCTGATGATTTATGAGTTGTGGATATAACCCCTTAATCAAATAATTCTTAAAACACCCACACACGCACACCTCTCCGGCATAGTTTTCACTGTTTTGAAAGGTTAAACTTAATAATATAATAAAAATAATTTTTATTATAAAATTGGAATTGGGCAGATGCAAAAATAGTCCGTTTCTTATTTCATACTCCTAATGCTATTTTTACACGGAAGATTCTAGAAAAAATCGTAATAAAAATGGTAGACCTCTTCAACTGCTATGAAATTAAATTAAAATGGGGAATTCCTAACTAAATTCTAAAATATTTGTCTTTAGAATTTCAAATAAGTACCTTAAACGTAGAGCTCTTAAACTGCTATGAAAATAAATAAAACAGGTGAATTCCTAACTAACTAATTTATAGTTAAATAAAAATATTCTTTCTTTCTAATTTCAATTAAGTAGCTTCTTTTAAACGTGCTAAATTTAATAATGTATATTTTTTTTACAATCTATTGTATATTTTTTTATAATCTGTATTTTTTTATAATCTGTATTTTTTTATGATCTATATTTTTTTTATAATCTACATTTTTTGTATAATCTATTTATCTATCTTTGTTATAATTTATATATCTAAATCAGATTGTCTTTAGTATTATTTAGTATTTATTTTGAAATTTTTTGCAACTATTTGAAACTTCGAAAACTAAACAACATTTTTGCATAATAAAGCAAGTAATCGTTTATGCTATAGGTGAAAAGCTTATAACTAATGGTATCAATCTAGTTTATCGTTAGGTTCAGGCGCTTTCCTAAAGTTTAATTTTGATTTAGTAAAAACTTAGAAACTTTTCATTGACAAAGATGCATTTTCAGAAAAAAAATATACTAATATAATGCTGAAATCATTGCTCACGAATTCTAAATTATATATCGAAAAAATATTTGAAAACTTTGGAATGCATACAATAAAGTAATACTGTAAACAAATATACTTTTTCGTAGTAGTGAAATTTCCTAAGAGAAATGTTTGAAAAATATACGAAACCTTTTATGCTGTATTAATATAAGGTTAAAATCATGACTCACGAATTCTTGAAGACTAATCGAAGAAGTATTGGAAAACTTTGAAATGCTTACAGTAAAGTAATACTGAAAACAAATGTAATATTTCCAAATAATAGTCAAATTTCCCAAGAAAGTACTTAGCTCATATTTCCCTTTACGCTTAGACCTAACTACGCCACTGTTTCTATTTATGACTTGAGGTACACTTTGATAAGATAATGTTTTCCGCCATTTAAGCGATAATTATTTTACGAACATCAGTTTCTGTGCGTTACTCATCTAAAAAATTTTTAAGGAAATAAAATCTAATGCAAGTTGTTTGATTGATTCCTCAAAGAAAAAAGCTGCGCATAAATCGTGCCGCTTATAATACTTTATTTACATATGTCTAATATAATGTACATATGTATTGTATATGTACACGCGTGTGTACATAATATATTTTATTTATTTTACGCACACTTCTGAGCTTCGCATTTTTGCGCATATTTCTTTTTTTTTTATTTCTTAGCTTTCATTGTATGAATGTTTATGTTTTTATTTTCGTCATTTTCGTTTTATTATTATTATTTTTTGCTGTTCTCATGGTTGAATGTCAATGAGAAATCAGCGCGTAAAAAAAACACACACAAATGAAAAAAGACTTTCGTGACAATAAAACAAAGGTGTGTCACAGGGGCGCAACTAAAACTAAAAATTCGGGGGCTTAAAGTTTATGCGCTTAGAAATTCGGCTATTTCCCAAGGGGCGCACAGGAAGCACCTGCTGGTTGCGCCTCTGTTTTGCCAATAGAGAGAGAGAGTTTAAGAGCGCGCAAAAAACAGTTAAGAAGAGCGCCCGAATTGAGTAAGTGCAAAAATTAAGTTTATAAAAGGAAAACAAAAAAAAAAAACAATTGCGCGTGTTTGAGTGTATAAGTGCGACGAGTACGCGCTAATAATTAAGAAAACAAATAGTAAAACACATAAAATATGGTAGATATAATAATAATAATAATAAAAGCAATGTTAAACAAGAAATACCACAAATGAGTCATAAACTGTTGCAAAGTGTTCGCGTGCAAATTAAGTGACATCGCACACAAACACAGATACGACGGCCCACACAGATACAAACCAATACTGACTCAGAAAGCTTACCTTTTTTATTATTCCCTTAGTTAAAGTATCCCTTAAGTACGACGCATTAGTGCGTGAGTTTAGGGATCTTCTTTCTTTGTTCTTCTTTCAGCCATGCTCGTAAACCCCTAGTTCCAAATAAAATGTCAATATTTTCAATTTATTTCGCTCTTTATTTGTTTATCTTTTTCTGAGATCATCGTTCAAAGCATAGGTAATGTTAGAAATATATTTAATTTTTAGCAAATAACATTAAAGTTAATTAACGCTACATAGAAAAAATGTGTACGCAAGCTAACTAGACCCAAACAACTAAAAGTTACTTAAAGCGCAACACTCGTTATTTAGACTACGTTTATTTTTAACACGTTCTAAGTGGCCCGTTTACATTCACTAACATCTTCACAACCACTCAGAAAAATTAACCCAATCCTTGATTAATAGACTATGTTAGTCAACTATGAATTTGGGAGCGGGTTTTAAGAAGGTTGAGTGGCAAAACCGGCGTTCCTGATCTGCTCAATCTCTCTTCTTGCTGAAGCATTCTCAAAATTCAATGTACAGTCTGTTAAATAAGAGCGTGTACGGCACAACTTATTAAAAAATTGATTTAAACAAAAGTTTTTTTACATAAATTTATTCTACATGTTCCTAAGCATGACGCAATTATATCAATAACATGTCCAGTCAACACCAGCGTCAATAATCACCTGGCATATCCGCGGCATACTTTCCACCAAATTTTGCAGCATATTCGACGGGAAGCGCTCTCCAAATGCTTCGAACTTCTCGGGAAAGCTGTTTCCAAGTAATAGTGGGTCTTCCTCGAAGCTTTTGCTTGATGACGGCCCAGAAGTTTCCGATGGGATTTGCATCAGGGGACTGTGCAGGCCAATCCAATATGACGATGCCTTTTTCGCGCTTGCAGTCGGTACAGAGACGACTGCGGAGTTTGGGGTCATTATCTTCCTGCAGAATCCAATCTTCTTTTTTGTTGATAAATTGACTTTTGGCAGTCGGTAATAAAGCTTTAATAAGCTGGGAGCATTCAGGTTCTCTGTGCAGAGATGCAAAGTGCCGAAACCATTTTTTGAGAAGCATCCCCAAAGTTGAATTTTTATAGGGTGTTTAACGTTGCGCTGGACAAAATTACTTTAAGACAAAGATCAGGCCCATGATATAATAGAATAAGCCCAAACAGAAGATTCGTCGGAGAAAAGTACGTTACTCCAATCGCGATCAATGTTTTCTGTTGCCCAAGCCAGGATTCCGCGAAAACAAACTCACGATCATTTTTTCATCCTTTTTAATCACGCTTCCTGTTGAGCCACGATCGGGAAGGTCATCGGCGTTTTTCGACTCCTTGTATCGTTGCACCCACTTCTGAACAAAAGTCTTCGACTTTTTCAAATATTTTGTCGCCGTTGCAAAGGACATTTTGGGTCCTTTTGGATGGGTGCAGAGAAAAACTGCCTCGAAGCTTTCTGCATATGCAGTACTCATTCTGATAACGTACTTTTCTGACAAAGTTTTGACTTCCAATCGAACTTTTTTACCAGTGCGTCAAAGACAAAGGTTATGTATACTCGTAAACAAATTTTTAGAGATCTACTGCTTACCGACTGCGTATAATGCCGTACACACTCTTACTTAACAGACTGTAAGTTGCTGAATCGGGACAGCCCAGATCTTCGTAGAAGTGTCTAGCCAGAAGTTGGATGAGTTTTCGAAGAAGTGCAGTGCAGTCACATAGCAGATGTTAGAGACTTTCTATCTTCTTCTGCTCCTCCTCGAATTAACTTTGGATTCCCACTCTATCATAAATTGAAATAATTCCACAGATTTTTTATGTTGTTGCTGCTCAGCAGAAGTTGCACCTTTATGCGTTGGGATGGATACTGAAATTTTATTTCAAATAGCAAAGTATAGATATTGCGTTAAATACAATTTTATGTGTATATAGATATATAATACCTAGAGGAGTGCTCCACTAAAATGTTCAATTTTTCTTGCTGCGTCGACGCTGCTGTAATTAGTTCATTCGACTTTTTTAATTCGATACATTTGAGCATTTTATTTCCGCCAGCTGCTATTCTGCAAAAATATAAAAATAATTGCAAAATTATTATGAACTGTTTATTTTATTTCAACAGTGACCAGAGCAGCTCTTGCTTATATGCCTGATGGCTGCGCAAAATGAACTAGTTCAATTAAATATATGCCTATAAAGAACCAAAGAACTAGTCTAAACTGCCATTGATGCAGCTTTAGGACTCATTAAGACATCTTCCTAAAATTTTTCGAGCACAATGCGGTCCTCTCTTGATGTTGTTTTGCGTAGTCTTCCCGATCTGGGTCGTTTTTATGATAATTTTGTCTGGAATCCCTCTAGCTCGAAGTGCCACCCAAATTCCCTATCAAAGGTGTCAAACGCTTTAAAAAAATCTATGAAAACTAAATATAACGTAATGTTAAATTCCTCGGATTGCTCTACGATAGTACGTACAGTGTTTATTAGATCTATACAAGATCTTTGAGGGCGAAAGCCAGCTTGATTTCTACGTAGAACGTTGTTAGGTGACTCGGAAATGCGGCTTAGTAGATCTGGTTGAGGATTTTTATGATGGTTGGCAGGAGGGAGATACCCCTCTAGTAAGAACATATTTGTCGGTTTCCCTTCTTCGGAATCTTGATAATTTCCGATTCCTTCCAAGACTTAGGTATATTTTCAGTGGTCCAAACAGCTTCCAAGATTAGAGTTAGCTTTTGTGGCATCATTTGAGCATTCGTTTGGAAGCATTCAACGATGATTTTATCTGCTCCCGGAGCTTTGCCTTTTTTCTGGGTGTTAATTGCACTCTCAATTTCCTCTGGTGTGGGAGGTCGCAATTGTTAGCCTTAAACATAAAAATTATACACGATATATACTTTAAACAAATTTTTAGATATAAATTTGTAATGCATAACGTATCTAGGCACTCACTTTCATTATCTAAGTGTATTTTTTTTTATGAATGAACGTCTTTATAAATCTCAACTTTCTATGTATGTCAATGTTTGCTAAAGTGCAGATTAAGCACAATATGGAATCTTTGTATGTATACCCACTTGTAGCATTATTTTGAAGTATAGAGATCCTTAGCGAGAGATAACTTATCGTCGCACCAACCAGCTAACATACAAATCGGTATTTATATAAGTTGGATAGATTAGTAAAATTTAAAATTTTTTTTGCTGAGCTTTTAGCAATAATACGCCCAACTAAATTGCAAAAACTTTCACCAATTAAGTTTATATATATTAAAAAGCCATAAAATACGCTACAGACAGTTCTGTGAACATTTTGAACTTCTTATGTAGGTGCATAATGAAGTTTAGACCAGATAGCAGCAAAGTTTTCGTCGGCAGGCTGAAAAGTAATCGAACTAGCTTTATATAGTAGATCTTTGATTTTTTTTTATCCATCTAGTGTGCTGACATACCCGCCTAGGCCTTTTTTGTGTCTTGCTCTTTGATGGATCCAGATCTAAAAAAACCAACAAAAATAAACGCTTTCTTAAAATTTCAGAGGCCCTACATTCTTTAGAAATAAGGATCTCCGGTCTAAATCATTTTAAGTTTTTCACATTCCAAGAGTCTTAACTGCATTATTCTTCAATTCAATAAACTGCCATGAACTTGAAACTTGAAAACAAGCCGTTTAAAATGTATTTTACAGATTTATTCGTTAATATTTACATATGTTAAATAGAAGTAAGATTTTTGACGTCAATTGTGAAAATAAATCTGTTGCTAGTCCAGCCTTTAAACTTGATTTTCTTTTTTTTTAACGCTTCACAAGTTTTTGTCACATTGTTTGCATTTTGCCAGATCATTATAATATCTAGGTATATCATATATATATAAAAATGTACATACATATATCTAAAAGTAGCTAGTTGTATGTTTAAATTGCTTTATTGTTTCAGTCATGTGTCAATATTTGCATGAGATGAGCGCACGCTGACGCCTGGTACACTCATACTATGTACATATATACCCATTTTTATATATATATACTCAACACTCACACTCTTAAAAATTGTCAAACAGCTGTTTAAGCCCGATAATGCTAATAAGCTGAGTAATTATAGACTTTCGCAGAAACCACTGTGGTTTAAAACGAAATCAAGTTTAGTTTAACAAATTGTTAAGAGCATGTTTTAATGGAAAATACCAGAAATTTATTTTTATCCAGAAATTAGTTAATTGGCACTTTTCGACTTTGGTTTAAAGTTGGCTATAATTCTATTTTTATAGGCAATCTATCAGATGAAAATGAACAATTTTATCTATATAAGAAAAGTGGCAATTGGTTTAAACAATGTTTACTCTTATCTTTTTTGTTTTTAGCAGTTTTAAAGATGAATTCGTATGAAATTTCTTTGCTTCAAAATATTAGATATGGTAACTTGGGGCTTCCGAGGCTGGCCCTTTAGGTTGGTTTGGAAAACATGGCATTGCAAGTGTCAGATCCTTAAAATTTCTATAGTTCTTACCTTGATAAGGTAAGGACAAAAATATAAAACTAGTTTTATGTCTCTATTAATCGAATATTGAAATAGTTCTATATATATTTCTTATTAGTTCCATATGGAACTAGTTCTATATTCTTTGGAAAGAAGAAACGTATAAAAAAAAACACGTTTTACAATCATTTGAAAAGTTTATTTCAACGAAAAAATGGAACAGAAATTGGTTCGCTTTGTTTTTACAACTTTCGGAGCAATTCTTTCTAGTATATTGCAATTTATTTCTAGTATATTGTAAAGATAAATCAGAACTTTTGTCCGATTTGCTTTTACAACTTTCGGAGTAATCAGTTGTTTGCCCGAAATTAGTTTCAAGCTAATTTTTAACCATCGCTATTCGCCGTAGTACCTCTTTAGCTCTACACCATGGCCAGCAGTATCCTTAAGAACAAAGTTAATCTATTCTTTGGTTATCCTCGACTCCCAGTGGAGCATAGGGCCTTGAACATCCTCTTGCAGCGAACTCTATTACGGGTTTCACGGCAGATATCATTTCATGAGTAGCTGGCGTCTTGTTAATCTATTAAGATAGCTAAATTAATCGGAGAGGTTTAACCTGGCACAGGGTTATCTCGGGAAAAGTGGATGATCAAAATGCAGGTGATCATCGGGGGGGAATTAAGCAACATAAAGTGCTTCTCAAAACCTTCAAATTGTTTGTTCAATTGTAAGTACCTCTTCTTGTGGAGGTTATGCACCAAAGCTTTATACGCCATAATAACTGTCTTTTATTAGATCTTTCAATTAACTGTTAGACCCTTGCATTATTGCTACACACGATTTTTCGTAATAATAGTATTCATGGACATGCGAGTTTTTCTGCAATTTAAAGCGTTTCATAACCATAGTAGACAGTAGACTATTATAATAGTTTAAAAACTTGAGGGTCATTGAGTAAATCTTCGTAAAAAAGTATTTTTTTAGAGTAATTATGGGTCTAGAAACACGAATACTACATTCCTTTTTTTTCTATGCACCTTTTTCGAGATTTTTTCGAAAAAAACATGTTTTTAGACAATTTCAGTTATTCGTCAATATCTCGTGAATCGAAGAGATTTCATAATATCTACAATTCCTATTCGATTTCGAAGATCTTAGGCTCGAACTGTTCGTAAAAGAGTTCTCTTTCAGCTTAACATAATTTTTAAAAATGTTTTATCGTTCTTTGGAAAATTTTGTTTGCAAATTTCACTTTTTTCGACTTTGGTAACTTTTAATAATTCTAATTCAATCGGCACATATCGTATAGCACCAATACAATGTCATGTCGTTACATCGATAAACCTATAAATAAAGCGTCCAAAACTACAATTTGGCAAACCCCAAGAAGTACACAAGTATCTCTATAGTTTTGAGAAGCACTGTATATTGAGAAAACCAATAATTCGGAAATGGATAATAATGTAATATTTCCCAAAAACTAACATACAGATTATTTCACTTTGGAAAAAATGACTAGTTCTACAATCTATGGATCTCTTAGAAAACTAGAAGTAGTCAAGAATCTCTAAAGTTTAGAGATGCACTCTCTATTGAGATAATTAGGGCATTATCATCTTGAAGCATCTCCCCCAGGATGATTAAAGAATAACATAATTACCTCCAAATCCTGTCCTCCCGGAACAAAGTCGTGCTATGTTGGATACCTGGACAATCAGGAGTGGATGGTAACACGATCGCTGACGTTCTAGCACGACAGGGTGCCACCACCCTGACTACATCTCCTGCGACTTTCTGTGGTATTGGTTGGTCCCAAATCAAGACCATGATGAAGAAATGAGCTGCAGGAGAACATAGGAGATACTGGTTCTCCTTACCGGGGTTGCGTCAAGCAAAAGCGCTTGTCAAATCTCTGTATAACTATATAGGACTTAAAACTCCTGGTAGCATACCTATCTGACCACCACACTGTTAGTACCATCTACAGAAATTTGGCCTATCGGACTCTTCAGAGTGCAGACTCTGTCTCGAGGACGATGAAACCACCAGACATATTCTCTGTGCTGGTATGGGACAGAGCCTGTCACATGGGAAAGGAACGGATTAGTGCCTTCCATCTTAGGTCAATACCAACAAAAGACCTAGTGTTATTCATGCGTAAAGTCTTTTGCCGTAATTTATGGGTATGTTACAAAAGGTCTTATGGTCGCAGTGCCACACCTCTTTGTGAGGAACCCATACGAGAAAAAAAATTTATTGAGATAACGAATAATTAGAAAATGAGAAATTAATGCAATTTTAAAAAAAAAAACTGGATGCCTTAGAAAACTTCGAGGCTGGTCCAATTTGCTTTTTAAAATACATTTTTCTATATTCTCTTTCGTGCTTAGTATTTAGAACTCTATCGCAGAGTATAGTGGCAACTCTTTATACAAAAATTCTGCAATCTAATGTAATTATCTATTTGTGATGATGTGCACAAAATGCATTCAAGATGTGCTCCATTCTATGGCTCTCTCCACAGCCAACTTGTAAATAAGTTGCTTTTAAATTTATTGAGTCGTATTTTTAAGTGGAAAACGCTTTGCGGTTCTCCCACTCTCCCACTCTTCCACTCTCACTGCATTTGAGGGGGACGCCGCTTTTCAATTTAAGTCTTTTCATCTCTCGGTTGAAGCTATCTTAAATGTTAATTACGTGCACTGTTCTGTTTCTAGTTTGCAATGGGAACTTCCCACACAATATCATAGCTAACTACATGGTGTGCGTGTGTGTGTATAAATACATATGCGAGTATATAAGTACCAGGGCTGAGTAATGTTTTTGGAGTGGTCTGCTATACGTTCGGTGGGTCGGTCGTTTCGGTCTTTATGCAGCGCACTTAGAGAGTTACTCAAGCACTTTATTAGCATTTAGTCTTAAGTTAATGCACGAATACATATAGTTTTACAAACTAATGGCGCACCTTGTTTAAGAATACATAAATTTATTAGCTGAGAACGTCGGGAGACTTTTTTTTTTGTATATCTCTGCTAGGTATTTGAAATGTTTTGGTATTCATCCACTTGCGAGTTGCGTTTTCTTTGCGTCAACAATTTTATCGACGTCTAATTGCGTGCGTTATTTTTAGCCATAAATTCTTATAAGGCCAGTCACTTGGTTGGTCTCTGCCGCATTGGCTACTATGACGTCACACCCACAAACAATAACAACAAGATGTACACACACACACACACACACCTTATAACATTGGGCAATAACAATAACAAAGTAGTAGAAGTTTCCCTGCTTCAAAAATGTAGTCGAAACTTTGCGCAAGTTTTTGTTTTGTTACCGGTATGTGCGGGAGTTTAATTAAATTAAAAAGCATTAGGAGTACACACGAGATTTGCTTACACAGCAATTGGGGTGTTCACGGTGTTGTACAAAAATGCAAAATGGCTAAAGGGTGGCAACAAAAATTTATACTAGCATTAAAAAAAAGGTTGAAAAACTTTGATCAATATCTAGCAGTGTATACATATTTTTTTTTAATACTATTTTTCTAGTTTCTTTAACGTGGATTATAAGCAAGATAATATATACTATATATTGCACTGACAAATACCAAAAACTTAAACTTAAATGAAAACTGTTCTTACAGAAACTGTTCTTACGAAAACTTTTCTTATCAAAAGCAAATAAAGCCATATAACACTAGTAAACAGCTTGTAAGTCTGGCATTTTTGCTCGACACAGTGAACACCCTAATTAGCATATTTACAAAATGTCAGTTTACGTTTTAACTTGAAGAAGAAAGTGTCTGATGTTCATACGCTATTGTTAAAGGTCTGGGTTTGTGTAGAAAAGCCAAATAGCAGCATAATATGGCAAACTTAAACAAATTTAATATCTCTAGGTTTACATTTTGACAAAAAATTTTGTTTTCTTCGATGTTGGTCGTGTGGTGCATCATGAATACGTGCCAGATGAACAAACGGCAAATAAGGAGTATTATATGCCTGTTTTGAGGCGTTTGCGTAAACGGGTCCGTAGTATTCGGCCGGAGTTGTGGGCAGACAATTCGTGGATTTTGCACACCGATAACGCGCCATCTCATCGAGCCACGGTTGTGAACGCATTTAAAGCAAAACACTCGATATATACCATCGACCGTACAGTCCAGAATTGAGGGGTAAGAAGAACGTATCCGAAGTGAGTTCTTCCATTTCTGCCGTTGCGGCAGAAGAATGTTGCAGTTGTTGCATCTTGCACACACACACACATATATGTATACCGATTCATACATATACAGATGCATCTCCAGATGATGGCATAAACTGGAAATCAATTGCAACAAAGCCAGTTTTTCTTTTTATTCGCATGTATTTCCCCCTCTTGGCAAATGGGTCGCAACGCTGAGCAATGAAACGTAACTGTTTCGTATTAATGCAATAAAGTCAATATTAAAACGGAATAAAAACCGCACAGAAAATAACAAAAACAAGAAAATACAGCGGAAAATTGTAGCCAAGAAGTCTATGGACTAAGTAAAGCCCTATGAAAACTGTGAATCTTCTTGATATATGTACCATGGAACTAATTTGTAATCAAAATGCATTAAAGCTTAAAGTTCGTTTCAGGCTGTAAACATTGTAAAAGTTCGATACTTCAACTTAGAAGCATTAAAGAAATCATCTTAGATCATAATATCATTTCAAATTCATCCTTCATTGACTAGGTACAAGACGATTCCAAGATTCCAAGTCAAGAAGTCTATGGACTAAGTAAAGCCGTATAAAAAGTGTGAATTTTTTCAATATACAATGGAACTAATTTCTAATCAAAATGCATTAAAGCTTAAAGTTCGCTTCAGGCTATCAACACTGTAAAAGTTCCATAAGTCGAAGAATTAAAGAAATCATTTTAGATCATAAAACCCTTGAAAATTCATCCTGTGATTAGACGATTCCAAGATACAAATAGTTTGTAAAATCGCCCTTTATGAATTTCTCTCATATATTTTGTTCACCAAACCTATTTCTCAAGGCAACTAAGAAAATAATAAAGCAAACCTTTAAGAGGCTTCTCATATTATGCGCCGTTCGAAATAGCACAATATTTCATATTTTTTATTTCTATCTAAACCGAAAGTCGACAAACATTCCAATTTCATTTAAGGTATACAAAAATTAAAAACTCCCCGTCGTATTCAGTCCGTAGATGGTACCACACATGCAATAGAGACACAAATGTATTTCTACTACAAAACATTTGCTCCAAACGTGTTTGGAAATTACAAAATGTTGCGCCTTATCGCAAAATTGTTTTTCTTATCAAACCCTAGAGAGAGAGAGAGAGAGAGAGAGAGAGCGTGTGAGTGCTTCATATGCACGGCATGACGTCAGCGTGAGTCGAAGTCGACATATTTGCACGTAAGCTCGTTAAAATAAAATGTTGTTTATAAACAAAAATGGAACGAACGGGAAGTTTTGCGAAGTTATCCAATATTTATTATTGATTTTTGATGCTACTCAAAGAACTGCTAATCAAGCATAACAAAAATGTTTCATTTTTCCAGAAATGTTTATTTATTGCGCAGAGCGCGAATTTTTAAGGTAGCGCAAAAATATTTGTTGTGCAAAATAACTCACGCTACTAAAGTTCCAGACTTATAAATTTTGTTTTTAAAAGATCGATAAACTAAATAAAGAAATCGTGGAGATTTGATCTCTTTTTCATAAAAAGGAAGAACACCTCGACAACACAACAAGCTATTACAAGCTCAGTAGCAGAATCAATTGTTGATATTATTGAATACCCTAACTCAGGAGTGTGCAACGCCTTTTGCCAGCGACTAAAAAATTTACCAATATTTGAATATTGAGCAAACGTTTGGATTAAAAAAAATTTTCATATTAAAACCATTTTTTACTAAATCAATTTTTTAAAACTAAAGAGGTACACTTGAAATTATCTAAGCGCAGGCCATAGATTGTCGACCTTTAGCGTATTTAAAGCAAGTCCAGGTTAGCAAAAAAATATTTGGATCAAAAAAATGCATTCATTTTTGAAGAATTTAAAGATTGTCTTTCCCTGGTTTGAATGCCAGTTCTTTCTTTATTTTTACAGATAGAGAAAGAGAAAGGGCGTAGCAGATACAAAACTATTATCACCTACGGTCACGTCAATCTCGAGAAGCATACATTGTGACAAAGTTTCCGGAATTTCTAAATAAAATGCAAAATAGTTAATCTTAATCTTCTTCAATATTTATTTTGTCTCCTTCAAAATATGCCTCTTCTGAAGCAATACACAAATGCCAACGCTTCTTTCAATCTTCGAAACATTTTTTATAGGCGTTGGCCGGAATGGCGTTCGCATTCTGTTTTATGGTCGGTATGGAGTTAAAACGGGTTCCCCGGAGTGGCAATTTTAGTTTTGGAAAAAGGGAAAAGTCACACGGGGCCATATCTGTATGCCATGACTGTACGGTGTCTGATCGATGGTATTTTTCGAGTGTTTTGCCTTAAATGCGTTCACAATCGTGGTTCGATGAGATGGCGCGTTATAGTCGTGCAAAATCCACGAATTGTCTGCCCACAATTCCGTCCGAATACGACGAACCCGATTACGCAAACTCCATAAAATAGTCACATAATACTCCTTATTGACCGTTTGTCCCTCTGGGACGTATTCATGATGCACCACACCACGATTATTGAAGAATATCGAATTCCGGAAAGCTGGGACAGTATCGATTTGTTTTAAAAAGTCTCCAAATGGGATAAACACTGTTGAAATTAAGAAAAGGAGCGGTTTTATTATAAATACAGCGTGTTTTTTTTAGAGGTTCACAACTTTGTGACAACTCGTTTAATAGTTGGCAGTTGCTTTTTGTTGAGTTTGGTCTCATTACGGATAGGCCAAGAAATTTGTTATCAAAATAATGGTTCCATTCGTCAAACTTATTCAAAATTACAAAAAATAAAAATTTCTATCCAATAAAGCCCTTTTAATTGATATTAAAAATTTATTTATTTGTTTTATTATGATTTAAGCTTGTGTAACCTTAAAAAGAAGAAAGAATATCGAATTCCGGAAACTTTTTTGACACAATGTATAATAATAAAAACATGTTGATAGAGTCAATGATGATTTGTTATCGAATGCAATCAAAATTTGGCGAGACCGTTCTCTGTACCGATCTCAGTAATACCAGCTTTTGGTTTTATTTCATTTTTTCGATATCGATTGTAACAACAATGTTTAAGATCATAATTTATTTATTTATACGATAGTGTAACTAATGTTGAAAAGTTTTTCAATATATAGACTTTTTCAACATCGTTTGATCGATGCCGATCGAGGCATAATTCGTATGATGTTTGTTCTCAACTTTCCGAAGTGCCCTGCCTCCTTATTTTTTCTTTTGAGTATTTCGACCCTCTTCATTAATTTGCGATTTGTTTTAGCCATGTACGTGCTCCATACGGCATTCCCAATGGCTTCAATTTTGATATGCTTTATGGTTGTTACTGCAATATCTTCGAGTTCAATGGATGCCATCAAATGCAACTGCAAAGCAGTTATTTTTTTTTTACATAAAGTAGAAAAAAATAGAAAAATAAAAGTAAAATATTTTACTATTACTATTTGCAACAAAAAGCTCAGCGACCGCAAATTAGCAAATGTGCGGCATGCGCATGTGCAACAACAAAATACCAAATCGAGAGAGAGACGTATAGAGAGAGGTAGGCGGGACGATTCTCCGCTGCAGTTCCCTTCTCTGTGCAGCGTTTTTTAATTCCCAGTGGAAACCATGGTCCGTAGTCCGTCGTGGAATGCGCATTGCATTTTCGCACGATTGGCGTGCTTAATGTTGATGCAGTTGTTGACCAGCTTTGCAGCTATTATGATATGCGCATAATTGTTGTTGTTGTTGCTGTTGTTGTGGCTTATATCATTGCTGTTAACTGCTGTTAGTTGGTAGTATACTTAACTGCTATCTGATCGTCGGAAGCTTTTCGCATCATCTTTATAATTCATCAATTCTATGCAACTGTTGTGAGGAAAGAGGAATTCCCAGCATTAGCATTCGCTAATCCAGCGTAGATATGCTGATCCTCGACTTATCGATAATGTCAGTTAATTAATTTACAACTGACATTTAATTAAAAGAAGCACAAAGGAGATGTTACGTGCTGGAAATGTGAATCCAAAAGGGTCAGGTATTGGATAGAGGTAGTCGCATAAGTACTAAAGAGTGGAACAAGACCATGGACTTGAAAAGCAAATCTTAAAACATTTATTTTTTATTTATTTAAAGAATTTAATCTAGCTAGGAGACAGGATTACTTTTAAAAAGAGGCTCTCATATTCTCTAGGCCTGACAGGAATAGAGAATGGAAATGGACAGTTTCTTTGTGTTGTATCAGTAAGGAGGTGTCTCTTCATAGCCCATTGAATATGTTGTTTTCCAAATTTGGAGCAGGACTTGTTGAAGGCGATCTGGTAACTGAGGGAGTATCTTTCTGTCTTATAGCCTCATCTTTTGCTACCGTTGCATAAATTTGAAGAGTTTACTGGAGAAAGCATTGCCTAGCCAGCAGATCCGTCAAGAGAACAGTACGGCTCGGTAGTCAGTGGTGACTATTTACGGCTCCTAAGCACAATCGTTACAAAATTATGTGAGACCTTAGATCATATCTACGGGACCCTTTGAAAACTTCGTTTCCGAGGGAAACACTCCATTCCACAGGCCTGCATTTCAGAAACTTAATTATGTTACGTTAGTAGAGCTTCTCTTCTTTTATTTTAAAAAGGCGTATTAATTTTATACATATATCTCTTAGAAATCTCTATTTTCTATACCATTTGATGTGCTTATTGACAAATTCGCTCTTAAGACAAATTTTCCAAATTATTTATTTATTTATTCCATTTTTCTTAAGGGACTAACAATAATTAATCCAATCTTATTTTAATTTTCTTTACAATGTATGTGAACTATATTAATGTAAAAATGCCCTAAGAAAAATGTCGCTGGGAATTTGAACTGAATGTCTTCGTTCCGGAGATACCATGGTGTCCCCGTGATTGTTCTTAAGTTTTTTAAAAAAAAGATAAATACGGATTTTAATATGACAATATTTAAAAACGACTGTCGAAGGTCAACCCCAATAAGCTGCATAATATTCTATAGTGAATTTCTTAACGGGGTTCTATATAGGAAGACTCCGCTCTGGGTGCTCAGTAAAACTATAGCGCCCACAAAAAATTCTTATAAGAAAAATTAGTATCATACTAATAAACGTTCAAGCAAGTGACCCATGATAATCTAAAAACTCGTGCACTCTAAATAAAAGATCATATCATTATATCGAATAATTCGAATTTTTTCCCATAAAGATTGGTACATGAAAGACTTTATATAAGTTTTTCGTTTTCCATTTTATAAAACTAGAGATATTTAATCTCAGCCTTAAAACACAATATTCTTACAATGGGTACGAAATGCTTTTTAAGATCACATCTAAAAATCATTAAAAACATTTTTATTAAAGCCGTTCTGTCTTAGAAGCTACTTTAAATCAAGCGTAATTCATCCTAAAATCATTTCAAACAATCCGAAATTGAAAATTGGGTTTCACTTCAAACGTTTTTTCTTCTTAGTAAACATGGATCTTGCGTCTCCAAATCCGCTGTGAAAGCAGTTGGATTAACCACAATATTCCGGGTACCACTTGGAAACTGATTCTTTCTTTCGGGTTCAAACTCATGTTGTTCTTAGAAATATGAAGTTGGAGCAAAGCTCTGATAATGAGTTATACGCCAAAGGTCAGACCTGACAATTTTGCATGGCAGTGGTACGTCACTTTTGTATAGACCGCTGCTTCACTACTCCTCCTATGGCTTACCGGCAGTGAAGGCCCTACCAATAGCATTGCTCTGGAACTACTAAGTTTCCTCACCGCGTCAAGGTAGCGATCCCCGAGGAGTAACAAGACATAACAACAAATTGAAAATTTCTATATTTAATGTGAAAATTTTATTCTCTGTAATGAAAAACGCGTTTTGCCAATTCTTCTTTTTAAGGGAAAATCTCAGATGCTTTCTAGAATTTTATACAAATTTTGTATCTTATGCCCACAAAATAGAAAGCAATTTGTTTCGAGAAGGATACAGAGAGATAAATAGTCGAAAGTTGAAAAACTGTGTAAGGCTGATTCATATAGCAGAGGTTTATTATAGCCACTACCAAGCCTAGGGTAACCCTTGAAAAATTAAAATCTTGAAACTTTTTTAACATTAGGATTAACAATTGTTTCTATAAGTTGTACATATCCTCAGTAGGTTATACCGAAGCAGACTGTTTTACTGGAGGCAATTACAGGGTCGAGTTGTAGTTAGCTGTCTGTTTGAGAGGTGCCTTTTCCAACTGGCGAGATTTTGCAGCTTCTTCCTTCAATCTTTTGATCGGATTTGTATCCAGAAGAGCTCCCTCCTCTGGTATCTCGGCAATCGTTCATTGTAGCGATCTAGCCACTTATTAATCCGTAGCTGAATGGACTGCAGTCTTGAGTTCTCGGTGCAAGGTCGAATTCCTTATATACCTTTCATATCCAGTATCGCAGGGTCCTAGGTGATCCACCATAACTTAGATCCGGATGTACGCACCTTTAGATTGGTGCCACCAACATCTTGCAGATTGCTCAGGTGTAGAGGTCGGGGTTGGTTGAGTATCCAGTACATCTGCCGAGAGTTTTAGACGTCAGATTTTTCTCAATGTGAGCCATATAACCTAACTGAGGTTAGGTTGTATAGGCAACTCAGATAGTGTCTGAGATCATCTAGAGACCATGAGGTCTATTGCGTTGTTTAATTAAAAGAAGGGGAGGAAAGGAATTAAAGAAAGGGAGGGATTGTCGAGGAAGTTAAACAACATTAGGACATTCCTAATCGCCTAAGTCTCTGATGTTGCAGAACCACTTTTAGGGATTGGACGAAAGCAGCCAGAGAGGCACAAAGGCAAGACTACCCAGATCCTCAAAGAATGGCTTACCCAGAAACTGGGTTCGTCTCTAAGAATCTCCGGGCAGGTGTTGGATGCTTTCTGTCTCTTCCTCATCTCCGAAGCTGCAACAGAAATCGTGATGGGGAACGTGCAACCTCTCAGCCAGTGGAAGTTACCGCCCAGCTAATTCTATAACGAAAAATGAGAGATATTTAGAGTTTATAAAAATAATTGCAACAAATTTTGTTAGATTAAATGAATAGATCTCTAGTTTTAATTGCTTAAGCGTTCTGCAACTAACACACAACCTGTTTTTGGCACGTTTCACCAGAATTTCTAGATTTATAGTATTCCACTCTTTTATGCAATTTTGTTGGATATCTATGTGGGTAGTTGTTTTGTCATTTGTATCTAATGACGGCTTAATCTAGTAACTAACAGAGCTGCCACGTTCAGGTTTGTTTTTGTTTTTTTGTCAGAAGCTGTACAACTGGCTGCTAATTTTCAACGATTTTGGGAGAGTAGAAAACTACGAAAAAAAATAAACGTAATTGAAAATGTTTACAAGTGAAATAACAATAAACAATATAATAATATATTATAATGTATGTATAGTATGTACATATGTATGTAAATATATATTGTCGTCATTGAACAGAGCTTTGTTTGAGTGCTCAAGAGAAGCTGAGCCATAAAATAAGTCTCTAATGTATGTGCTAATACAGGGTGTTTCATAAGCATTGTATGCACTTTAAAGTAATGTAGGTTTAAATTATAAAAAGTTTAATTTTTTTAACGACTTTGTGGGGCTGAAAGTCAAAAATAGTTTAAAGGTTGTTTTTTAGTAAAATCTCAGCGTCCATTCCAAATTGGTCTTTTCTGGAAAAGTTTGCATCTAACTTTTGTATAACCCTATATTATAAGTATGCATGGTACACATTAATTTGCTTCACAAGGCCAGCTCGCTCTGCACACGGCTGGTGACAATTAGGAAACCAAACAAAAAAACAAATCCCCAATGCCAAAAGCTTGGAGCAGTAACCATAATAAAGCCAATAAATTAAGAAAAACGGAAATTAAAGCCGAGCTTAGTTTTGGTATGCAGCATATAGAAAATATAAATGCCAATCTAGACGCCAAAATTAGATCAGTTGGATCTAGACAATGGTATGCCTTCGAGAGGAAGCGCTTTGCCGTGTGAACGTTGTGATCATATTTGCGCATCTACGTCATATGACTCGAAATTTGTTCTATGTTTTACTAAGCTGGGATAATCTTCTGGTGGTGATCCAGTCTGGATTAATAAGTAATTTCTTATAATACTCAGCAGACAATACCCAGAGACCGCCATTCCTGCTTTCCAATTGATTGCACTAAACTAAATTTCCTTTATTTGTTGTCGGGTATCAGAAAGTATTCTTGCGGATAATAAACATACTGCTTACAATTCCCATTCATTTTTTAGATTTTAGCCAGAAGCACTCAAGGATTAGCCTTTTGATTTGTTTAATCTTAATGCGGAATCCAAGATAAATCGTAAATTTTATTTGAGGTACCTTAGATGGCATATCGATTGAGGTCATGGAATTTCTCTTAAGTTTTCTTTACAGAAAGCCGCGCGAGCTGTCTGGGCTCCTTTTGGTTTCATTTTTATAGCTATCTTATAATTCACTAGTGTGCCCGGCAGATGTTGTCCTGCCCAAACCTTTTGAATACTCTTAAAGTGAATAAACATCGTTCACATCGTTCAACATTATTAGTTGAATGTCGCGCTTCACGGGTCTGTCTTAACCGAATTCTATCACGTTCATTGCGATCTTCACGTGACTGGGCAGTACGATTAGATTGATAATCAATTTGATTCGTTGCATTTCTTCGAATTGAAATACATCATGCATTGATCGATAAAGAGACGGCATTCCCTGTTCTCAATGATTGAAACGATGTTGGACTTCGAACATTGATTAACAACAATACCAGTTTTTCTATATGGCAATATACACACAAAAACCGATATTCACAAAAATGCGTATATCTCACGAACCAATACACACAAACACATCGGCAATAGGCTTAAAACCTCCGTATTGACAACCTCAAATACACCCAAAAATCACATTTGAAATTCATCGTCGCGTTCATGAGAACACCCGTAACACGTGAAACATAAGTTTCTTTTATATATAAAGATTTGATACCCGATCATACACTGATAAAAAAAGTCAAGTATTTCGTACTTAAAACTTGATTTGGATGAAATAAAGAAAATCCCGAAATGTAGAGTTTCGAACTCACATCAAGTATTTTGATTTTAAGTCGAAAATTCTTGAATTAAGAACATGATTTTTAAAAAAATAGGGGCGAAATGCTATCTTATTTCAAGTATATTTTGAACTTAAATTGAGATAACAAAAGACTGCAGGAGTTTGAAATATTCTTGAAACAAGTTCTTAAGATTTTGATTTCCAAGATATTTGCATTTTGAATCAAGTCCGTATGTACTCTAATCTAATAGATTTGAAGAAATGCTTGGATCAATGATTTGATTTTGAATTATGCAATTTAGTTTAAATGATCCAGATGTTGGATTTTTGCCCTATAAATTTCTCGTTCGACCACGCAGTGCAATTTTTGTGGTTAGAAATGATTTTCGGCCAGACTTTGAACTTAAATACAAATAGTTTATATTAGATTTCAACGATGCGTATGTGGGCTGAATTTTCTAATTTATCGAGTCAGATTTTAAGTCCGGAAATTGAAAATAATTCAAATCTGTCCAGCCATTCGTGAGTTATAAATGGTGTAAACCAAATGACTTTGTTATGATTATATAGATGATCTTTCATTTTAAATTTTGAACTGTTGAGCATTGAAAAAAGAAAATATATATACTTTTTCGATATGATGAATCAGTTTATGTTTGTTCCCTTCGTTCCAGTATTAAACATAGCGCCATAATAATGAATCAGTGCTTGCCCTTAAATTTTTTTAATATTATGTCATGTACAATTTTGAGTCACTTTTTTCGTCAATATTATCTTTGGACAAGATTACAAAAAAAAATGTGATAACATATGTAATGTCTTTTTTCAAGGCCGAAATCGCCGTACGTATGAAAGCTATAGTTTTTAGCGCATCCAATCATTCCAGAAATGAGTTGTATAAGTTTTCAAATCCTGAAACACAATTCCCTATTTCCCATTGCTCTATTATATAAAAAAGTTTTTTTTTTGTAGTAAACTTTTTGTAGTAAGGTGGGCCCTCTGAGCCGCTTGCGGTGATGGAGGGGTGCGGGTTGCTGAGCGAAGCGAGCATGGGGGCTAAGCTCCCAAGTTTAATAAATTATTGTAATTGTGTTTTATTTACTTACTTATTACCAATATGATCATACGGATAAGATACAATTTTTAACTAATTTTGTAAAATCATTTGTATAACTAAAAATATAAAGAAACTACGATTTTTAGATACTTCAGCACCAGGCAATCTTTGAGAATACTCTGGGCTTGGCATAAATGTGCAGCTATTCAGTACAATGTATACAAAAAAAAGATACAAACTAGCTCGCATTTAAAATGTAAAAATATCATATAAATAAAATGAACTCATTTGCAGTTTTACATTTCACTCACATCTCGGCAGGGAGAGAGAGTTAGCCGATTTTTTGATACCCTGTAATCATGCGGTTAAAGGTATTATGGATTTATGTAATCCCCATAATGGACGAAAAAGGCCAGGTTTTCGGATAGCATTACAAATCACAGATTATAAGAGCTAGAGTCAGAACTATTTATCAAATATTCGAATTTATAGATTCATGTTCTCGATTTCGCGAATTAATTACACACTATAAAAGCGATCTGGTATAATGAAACTTGCTGCATTAACTTGAGTTCTAATTTAGTAAAATTAGGATTTATATTCTAGAAATGAAAATCTAAAATTTTTTTTAAGTTAAGACTAAATTACTACCGAAACACACTCCCGAAAGGACTGCAAAAGACAACGAAACTGCAAAATTAAAAAGTATTGTCAATAAATCTTAAATCGAAAATGACTTATTATAGAAAGTTTTTGGTCCTATGGTAATTAAAGTGGGTAGCAGGAGAATTTGAGAGCTTCCAAGTTAATATTAGGATTTTGTATTTTATTTAACTACATTCAAGTTTACTTGTGCTGAAAATCAATGTAAGCATTCTCAAATTAGAAACTTGTCTTTTTTTTTTTTTTCTAAGATATCTACGATAAAGTGCACTTTTTCTAAAAATCATTCCAATAATTTCTAAATCATGAATTTGGATGTAGAAACACACTTTTGAAATAAATTTGATTTGAATTCGTTTTTCGTATAATAAGAATATTTTTAACATAAATTCTTTGGAATTAACAGGGTAAAATTGCTTTCGTTTTAGAACTCGCCAATATAAACTCTAATAAAATTTTACTTTATTTTAAAAATATGTTTGCTTACATAATGTGGTTAGCAGATTAGTATGTGTCTAATAAACCAGAAAACGTTGACTTTTTTGTTATCAGATAGCGCCCCTAGGATCTAAATTTTACTGGAATACGTATCTGAGTTCTGGTTATCCCTAATGTAGCCCTTCAAATAACCAGAACTCAGATACGTATTCCAGTAAAATTTAGATCTAGGGCGCTATCTGATAACAAAAAATATATATATATATATTAGGTTGTCAAAAAAGTCTTGCGGTATTTTTATTGAATTTTCAATTGTTCATAAAATTGGTTATAATAATGCGATTTAAGTCAAATATACGCCGTTTTGTTCGATGACGAGTTCCCAACGAGATGCCAACATCATAATGCCCCTCTTATAGAAGCTCGCTTCCCTATTGTCAAAAAACTCGGAGAGCCAATTTTCACAGGACTCTCTTGTGGACAACTTCCGATTACCAAGCGCGTTCGTCATGGACAGAAATAGGTAGTAATCACTTGGTGCGAGATCCGGACTATACGGTGGATGCAAAAGAACCTCCCATCCGAGCTCCCGGAGCTTCTGGCGCGTCACCAAAGATGTGTGTGGCCTGGCGTTGTCCTGATGGAAGACAATTCGGCCTCTGTTGATCAAAGATGGCCTCTTCTGCATGAGTGCTGCATTCAAGCGGTCCAGTTGTTGGCAGTACAGGTCCGAATTGAGCGTTTGGCCATAGGGGAGCAGCTCATAGTGGATGATTCCCTGCCAATCCCACCAAACACACAGAAGAGCCTTCCTGGCCGTCAATCCAGGCTTGGCCACCGTCGACCACGACCGTTTACGCTTCACGTTGTCGTAAGTGACCCACTTTTCATCGCCAGTCACCATCCGCTTCAAAAACGGGTCGCTTTTGTTGCGATTAAGAAGCGATTCGCATGCATCCATACGGTCAAAAATGTTTTTTTGCGTCAAGTCGTGTGGCACCCATACATCGAGCTTCTTTTTCAATCCAAGCTTCTTCAAATGGTTTATAACGGTTTGATGACTCATGCCCAGCTCTTGGCCGATGCTACGGCTGCTACTATGCCGGTCTCTTTCGATCAATTCAGCGATTTTATCGCAATTTTCGACAACAGGCCTTCCGGACCGTGGCGCATCTTCGATCACCTCTGCACCAGAACGAAAACGTTGAAACCATCGTTGTGCGGTGGAAATGGAAACTGTATCGGGTCTATAAACTGCACAAATTTTATTGGCAGCATGAGATGCATTTTTGCCTTTATCGTAGTAGTACTGTAAAATATGCCGTATTTTCTCTTTATTTTGCTCCATGTTTGCGACGCTATAACTCACGAACGACTAAAAGCAAACAACAATTAATCAAACACGTGTTAGCACGTGAAAAGAGCTTTCCAAAAAGCTCTAGCGTGAACCGATGCGACGAATACAACTAGAACTACGCGCTTGCAAAGACAAGCTTGCGGAAATACCGCAAGACTTTTTTGACAACCTTATATAAGGATATACAGGGTGGTCCATATAAAAATTGGAATTTAATTTTGCTATTAAAACAAAACGGTTGAATATTTTTTAATGTTCAAAGTTTTATTTGAAAGGTTGGTTCATGACATTTATTTATGAAAAATAATTTCGGTCAAATGACCACCACGGCTGGCTTGGCAGTATGCCACTCGATCGGTCCAATTTTTGAGCACATTTTCGATTGTTTCGGGACTTATCCTGGCAATAGCAGTTCCAATCTCGTCCTTCAGCTCATCTATTATTTGTGGATTGTTGGCATAGTATACATCTTTCACCGCACCCCAAAGATAATAGTCCAAAGGCATCAAATCGCAGCTTCTTGGTGGCCAATTCATAACGCCAGATCGGCTGATTAAGCTATTTCTGAAGATTGTGCGCAGAAGATCGATTGTGGCTTTCGCTGTGTGGCACGGGGCGCCGTCTTGTTGAAACCAAATATTGTCCAAGTCTTCATCTTTAATTTGTTCGAAGAACCAGTTGGTTAACATTGCACGGTAGCGCACGCCATTGATGGTTTCGGCGGCTCCTTCTTCATTTTCGAAGGAAAATGAGCCGATGACGCCGCCAGACCAAGTTCCACACCAAACAGTCACTCGTTGTGGGTGCATTGGCTTCTTCTGGAACGCTTGCGGATTTTCTGAGCCCCAGATGCGACAATTTTGCTTATTAACATAGCCACCGAGGTGGAAATGAGCTTCATCCGAAAAGATGATTTTTCGATAAAATTTGACATCTTCGGCCAAACGATCTTCCGCCCAATTTGCGAACCGTAGCCGCTTCGGAAGGTCAAGAATTCGTCCTATTTCGTAAATGTCAATGTTTTTACTAAATATTTATCAATATATGAATGACATTTGACGTTTTAAAAGTCAAGTAATCGGTAGTTCAAATTCCAAACACTAGATGGACCACCCTGTATATAGTTCGGATCGCGAAGCGATCGTAGGGTGGTGCGGGAGTTGGCGAGCACAGCGAGTAGGGGGCAAAGTCTCCTAGTAATATAAAATATAACTTATTATGTTGGAGAAAGTAAGTGCAGGGTATTCCAATGTCGGGCACCGCCTCGAATAATACAAATTTTTTGTGTTATTTTTTTTTTTACTGTAGCTGCTGCATTTTTTTACCTCATTAGCATGCGTTCAGAGCAACCAAGATGCGGACGTATAGTATAGAGCTCATTGGCCCCGGGTTCTGTTTTATAGGTGTATATGTATACAAACGTGCACTCACACACACACATAAACTACCAGTAGTAGTAGTTGTATACGCCTTAGCCTGCCCTGTCCAATTTCATTTCATTTTGAACTGCACGCAGCGAAAAGTGGAACACACAACGCAGAAGAAGAAGAAGAGGAAGAAAGAGTAGGAAAAGCAGCCACAGAAGACGAACCTCAAAGATGCGTGCTGAGAATTTTTACATTTGTTATTTACTTCATTTTTTTTTTTGTTCCTACATGTCTCCCTCTTTGGCTAAAGACAAGAAGCAAAAGTTCCCAATAACAACAACAACAACAACACCAATGGCCATCTGAATAAGGTCGCTTGGGTCTTAACGGTTCGATGATTGCCACTTTAACTGTCTCCGCGTCTGATTTTCTCATTTTGGGTTTTTTGTTTTTGTTACTATTTTTTTTTTGTGCGGCGTCGCGCAGGCGCACGAGCGCGCGTTTTTAAACGCCCACGAAACGCGCGTAATTGAAAGATACAAACAAGTGACACTTGCCTGTTGTTAATCATTGTTCGTGCTCTTGATATGAATGCCATGATGTAATAAATAATATTTAAATAAAATAAAAGTTATAAACAATAGATTGCATGCGCTCGGATTTGTGTAATGTTATTATATGAGCAATATATTAATAACTGGAAAAAAGTTAGTAAGCACAAATGATCAAGTTGGAAATATGAATGTATCCCTATATTAACGCCCATTTGAAGCATTCTCCGATTCGGTAGCAAGAAATGTTTCAGGTAGGTAGATTGCTAGCTCTCCTACCCTAGCTTGGTGATAGAATTCCACTCTGCACCTCGAAGCAGGTGTTTTGACTGCTTTGGTCCGCGAGTGGTCTTTTATTTCCCACTGACCCTGCCTAGTGCAGAGCATACCTCTATCCGTCATCTGGGGACGCGTCCGATGGGAGACAGACAACTCTATACAGGAGAAAAAAAGTTGGGGAAAGGGATTTAATTAATTTTGTAGGGCAGATATTTCTATTTGCTTCTACTACTGCTACAAATTCTGAACTCCTATGGGGAGCATAGAGCCACATCTATTTGCTTCAATTTCCCATTTCCCGGTTAGCGTACTGCCTTGTTTGAGGTCATCAATATGAATCGTGTGCAGGGCTTTCTATAAATACTTTGCCATTAGCTTGTTGGCTGTCATATCCGCCTATGCCTTCTTCGGTGTCTTTTACGCAGAAAAAAAATAAATGTTTCTGACAGATTCTTGGTCTCGATATAGATATCCCAAGCATTTCTACTTATTATATTATTAAACATTACTTAAAAGCTATTTGAAATGGTTATCCAACTTTTTTGAGGCAATGGAAAGACAGATTCCTCGTTCATACATACATATATATTAGTTCCATGCTTTTTATTTCTACATGTCTACACATCTATATCTTTAACCTTCACTGGTCTATCGTTCACAATGATCTCGGGGATTTTATTTTATTCGACAATATGTTTGTTCTCCAGTTTTTAAAAACAAGCAAGCTGTCTAATATTTTTTGATTGATTTGGTACGGTGCAGAGAATTTTATTAATTTTGTCCAACATGCAATATTTGTTCTCTATATACTTCTTCAAAACTACACGGGGTGGTTAAAACCTTGAAGGTTAAGCAGTATAAGACGATAATAATCAAACAAAATGGCGTATGTCAAGCTCGCACGATTTTGTTTAACACTCTCATATTACAAGTTTAATATATAAAATTTTTGGTTACACTAGTTTACAAATTTAAGGAGCATCGAGTGAACTTTCGTATAAAAGTGTTTTTTAATCTTTGAGTGAAACAATTTTTGGTTTCATACAAATGTGTGATTGAGTGAAGATTGGAACTTCCGTAAAAGGTTCCATAGCATCTACAATTCTTATACGGTTTTAAAGATCTTAGACTCGAAATGTAGAATTTCGATCTCACATCAAGTATTTTGATTATATGTCCGAAATTCTTGAATTAAGTCATTTCTAAAAAAAAAGGGGCGAAATATTCTTGAAATAAGTAAAAGACTCTTATTTCTAGTATATTTTGAACTTAAATTGAGATAACAAAATACTTTATATGAGTATGCAATATTCTTGAAACAAGCTCTTAAGATTTTGATTTCCAAGATATTTGCATCTGAAATGAAGTCCATATTTGCTTTAAACTATAGATTTGAAGGATTGCTTGGATTAACGATTTTTAATCATGCAGTTTAGTTTAAATGATTCAGATGTTTGATTTTTGTCCTATATATTTCTCGTTCACCCAAACAATGTAATTTTTAGATTCTTAGACTCGACGTGTTCTTAAATGAATTCTCGTTCAGCTTAAAGCTTATGATAATTAACTAAATTTTTTTTCATTACAAAAAGGCAAGCTGACAATCTATAAGTTTACTCTTTTTTAGACTTTGTTGCTTGCAACTTCTATAATTTTTACTTACATTATACACGCCTTATATCACTTTAAAGAGCACATCAATTTCTTTCGATGTAATCGCTTTTCATGCCATTCACGAGATATTAACAACTTTAGAAAAAAATTCACAAACACATGTTTTTCGAACAAATCTCGAAAACGGTTCATTCATTTTCGTATTTCTCGACTCAAAATTTCCGAAAAAAAACACTTTTTTACGAAGGTTAATTTTTCAAGTAAGCTAGTAGATACAAAAAAAATATTCCTCCACTGATAATCACAACTTGGTCATTGGACCAATTCTACCAACTCAGCTATCCTTTTTATGCGACACTAAGTTCACTCAAAGTCTCAACTCTTAAAAACTATATAACGATTATTTCCGATATTTATTCCCCGTTTCTAATAACCTATAGTAGCATTAATTGAAAGATTTATTTCTTGCATTTTGTACATACTTACTAAAGTTGTATCTTTGAAATAATAAAAAATGTAGCTTTGAGGAAGGAAAGCGCTTCATAGAAAAATTTTGATACGCCTCTCATTAAGGTACGGAAAGTTTTATTGCGAAAAATTGCTACTAACAATGTACTTCCTTAAAATAATTGCATATCATCGTACATATTTGTAAGAGTATAGAAAAGAAATAGACAACTACGAATTACAACTGAACTAAAATCATGTTGGCTGGTGAAAACGACAGAAAATGATTTCATTGAAATTAATTAACCCAAATGTTGACCTCCCTCAGAGGCCACCAAATGTTAAAAGAGCGCCAAATGTGACTGTTTGTTGCTATTGTTGGCTTTTTTGCTTAGGTTTTTGTTGTTGTTGCTGTAGCCATTGTTGTTGGGGTCGCGAAAATAAAAAACAAAGGTGCAGCCGCATCGTCTATATGTAGATATATATATCGTCGTATACAATGTATATAGTACTATGTGGAAACTAAGTCATGTGAAGCTTGAAATAATTGACAATAAACCAACATATAGACAGCTATATATACTCTACTCAGTATATAAATATGTAAATGCATATGTGTGTATGTTAGTATATACAGCTAACGAGCTGAATGACAGCCAATCAGTTTGTGCATTTTGAATATATAGCCTTAAGTACCCAAGTATATACTTATGCATATGGTGCACCCGACAAATATTTCATATGCAATTTTTAACCAAGAATAATATCTTAATATCATGATGATGCCTTTTGTAATAATTTAAGATGGTTTAAGATAGATTCATATATTTTATAGCTACATATGTTACATAAATGCAACTGTGATCTATTATTGCTAAAAGCTTATATTGTGCATGGATGGCAAATAATTTCTTATCTGCTTTAGATTAGATTGCATGGAATCTAATAAACATAGGCTTTTTATTATTCAAAAAGTATATAAAGTTGTATTAGTTACTCGTTTATAATTTAAGCATTTCAAATAATTTGAAAAAAAAAAAATATATATATGTAGAAGCATTTTCCTAATATTTTAAACGACTTTTAATGACTAACTTGAGAACGGATTGACAGAATTCGATAGATTTGTATATCCTGTAAAAAAATATATTCAGGTTGCTTAAGTCGGTAGGGAAATTGACGTCTGTAAATGCCTAGATCTCCAAGATGGTAAAAACTTTCGGAACACAAGTTTCTTTATTTCAATATCGAGGCTATATGGATATATATAGTATATAGTTCCCATAAATGAAAAAAATTTCCGGAATTCATTTTTCTTCGATATTCGTGGTGTGGTGCATCATGAATACGTTCCAGAGGCACAAACGGTCAATAAGGAGTATTATGTAACTGTTTTGAAGCGTTTCCGTGAACAAGTCCGTAGTATTCGGGCGGAATTAAGGGCAGAAAATTCGTGTATTTTGCACGACGATAACGCGCCATCTCATTGAGCCACGAGTATGAACGCATTTAAGGCAATACACTCGATGAATATCGTCGACCAGACAACGTACAGTTCAGATCTGACCCAGTGTGACTTTTTCCTATTTCCAAAACTAAAATTGCCACTCCGGGAAACCCGTTTTGACCATAAAACAGAATACGACGAGAGAGCTTAACGCCATCCCGCCCAACGCCTATAAAAAATATTTCGAAGATTGGAAGAAGCGTTGACATATGTGTATTTCTTCAAAAGAGGCATATTTTAAAGGAGACAAAATAAATATTGAAGAATATTAACTATTTCGCGTTTTATTTCGAAATTCCGGAAACTTTTATGTCACAATGTATATAGCACACCGAAAAAACACAAAAGTGTCGCCATAAAGGTAGGGTGACCATATGCCAAAGAGGCAAATCCAAGACATTCCTCGTCTAAAACCGGGACATTTCCCGACACCTTGCTTTTTTAATGTAAATTTAAATTTCAATAAATTTCTTTGTTGAAAATGTTATTTTTACCTAAAAAAAAAAAAAAAAAAAGTAAATTTCAATAAATTTAAAACCGGGACTTTTACGGCGCGAACCGGTACACCGGGACAAGCAGTCAAAACCTGGTAACACGTCCCGGAAAACCGGGACGGTTGGTCACCCTACATAAAGGTCATAATCCGTTTACCTATTTATCATAAAGGAATTGGGCGTTGGGCAGTTTTTAGAACTGAAAAGCACTGTACTAAGTTTTATTAAAGGATTATGGTCTAGGAAAAAAAGTTTTAGATGCATAATTTGGCGCTCAACAATTGAGTTAGCCAAAGTCGGGGTTTTCTAAGTTCAATGTAATCGGCAACCTTGACTTGCCAGCAAAATATTTCTATACCCAAAGTTATCAAGAGATGTATGCCTTGTGTTCAGGTAAAAGCAGAACGCCAAGCCGTTACCAAAAATATGGAATTAAAGGCTTTAATATAATTTCAAGAAAAAAGTCCGAAAAAAGGAGATTACAAAAAATAAATTTTGAATTGTATATATATTTAATTTTGTATATAAAACTCTTTAAAGTCATGGCGATCATAGCACAGTCCAAAAGGTAGCAGCTAGAGGTGAATATTATGCATACAATTTGGTTTTATGGTGTAGCTGAGTACTGGTAAAATATTTTGGAAACTACTTTGTGATCTTTGTTTTTATCAAATCGATTGATAACTTGGCACAGGTGCTCTTTTTTCGCTATCCCAATAATAGAAAACAAGGATAGATTTCAATCCACGCTGATTGGAGTACACTACACTGGTGCCGAAGCCCCATAATATTATTATTATTATTGGGTGTATAAATGTACTGCGACCTAGGTGGATCTATTGTAGCCCCTTCATGGCTTAAAGCTCTCCCAAAAGTCCTAAGGCCTGCATGTATTGCAGTGTGTTATTTGGACTTATAGTAACAACCATCTCCGGTGGGAAACCGTACATGCCTAGGATCTTGTTTCTTTTACCGGCGAATGCCATACATTCACATAATACATGCGAAGAAGTTTCTTTCTCCATGCTACAGAAGCGACCTAGTCCACTATCTGGTATGCCAATTTTGCTTAAGTGGCTGCGGAGCCTACAATGTCCCATCGGAAGGTCCGTCAGGATTCTCACGGTGTTCTTCCCGTGCGTTATCATGACTTTAAACCTGTTACGGTTGTAGTTGGAGAGGAGGGTTTTTGACTGTTTGAGCCCTGGTATCTGTGCCCAGTGAAGCAGTCGTTTTTTATTCTCCTTTATTCTCAGTAGATCCCGTACCACGTACAAAACCCACAGTGTGGTTCAGGAACTATTAGCGGTGTTGCTGCCCCTGCATGATGATGACACCAGTAAAAATATACTGCGTTTTCTTTCTAGACTAAGCTTCAAAATGACAACTGGGGATGCAATTTCCCTCCTAATACTATGGATATAGATATTAAAATTTCTCAAAATTTCGATTTTGATGTCTCAGCTTTGTATAATAATAAAATTGGTTCTCGAGATAAACAGCATAAGACTGAGTTTGTATTCTTATATCCTGATATATTAATCAGATATTTCTTAGTAAAAAAATTAATTCGAAATCATACATGCATTTATTTTTAGAAAAGGAAATCTAACCATTTGAAATTAGTAACATGCTTGGAATTTGTTTAAAACTTTAAAAACTAAGTTAAGTAAATGTAAAAGTTATGCTAGTATATAAATTAAAAATCATTCAAACTTCATTTTATAAACCAATTAGAGTCGCGTCGTATTTAAAAAGTACAACCAAATTTAAAAAGTACAACCCAAAAGAAAGTTTTCTTAATTGGGTGTATGCCAGAAATCTCTAGACGCTTTTGGCTTAAATTTCTTTATTATATTTGTTACACTTAAGGCCTGGGGCGTTACTAAAAGCTGTTGCCAGCCGTCAATAAACAGCTGTTTTTTTATTTTTACTTGCCATATAATTAATGCTAAACAAGTATAGTAATTGTTTAAAAAAAAAAATGTCTTTTTCTTTGTTGCACTTCCTTGTGGCATCATTGATGACGTCACAAAATTGAGTAAACGTGTAAACATAGGCTCGTCTGCTGAACAAAATACTTGATGAGGCTTTCAGGTGTTGTTTGGAGGCCCGCCTCCGGCGCCAGAACTCTCGAAGGGGCTTGGACTCGAGAGTTTTTTTCGAGAGTGATTTTATCAAATCATCAATTCTCTCAGACATCCTTTGTATACTTTTCTTTATGTTGATCTCACACTTTTCAACAATTATACGTATTTTCATAATTTAATAAAAATTTATAGGGGCCCGTATCCGAGATTTGCCCAGGGGCCCGGATATTCTCTCTACGTCCCTGATCGTTTGAGACCTTGTGACATGTCTAAAACCGAGTTTACGTATTTGAAGAAGGGTCGCAAGTCAATTGGTTCAATTACAATGAACGCTTCATTTCCATACGATAATAATACAAACTATATTATTTCCTTACGTCAAGTTTTGGGTTACGAGTGACACAAAATATAGCTAAAGGTGTCTCTAACTGAACAATAAATAAGCCAATTTAGTATGAATATTTTTGATTTATCTTAATATTTGAGGTCAGCCAATTTTGAATTTATTTGTTCAAAATACAAAGCATTCTTAGCCCAAATATTGGCAAACCTTTTGAAAGTCAATATGATTCAAATTAAGTTGTCTTCATTAGCTGTTTATTATCAATATATAATAATATATTGTATGTTATGAGATTTTTTCAAGTAATATTGCCTAATAGAGTAGTTCCATTTTAAACTTGTATAACTTACTTTCATTTCGCTTGCAAATTGAAAACGTTTTATTTTTGCTTGTAAGGTGGGCGGGTTTTGTCACCCGGCGCCGGAAGATTTGTTACCTTTCTCTGTACAGTGTGTGAATTCGTCATCTTCGAGTGGATTTTGCCCAAGACAAACTTTCAATACCAACGCCCTGGCGCTAACATTTCCCACTCTTGGCTGACTCAAGTTCAAGTTGTATCTCTAGAAGTCTACAATGTCTTTGTTTGGCTTTCTTTTCACACTCTTCTTGTTGTCATCTTTTATTGTAAAGTACTTTTCATGTCTTTTAACTTAATTGAGCACGAATGACTCCAAAAACAAATTGAAATGTTGGTTTATTCGTTTTTTATAGACGTTAGGTTTGGAAGGTTTTGGTGTCGTAGACAACAGACTTTGACTTTGCTAATAAAATTTACTTAATCGTAGCGCGTCTTTTATTAGCATTTCTACAGATTTGTTGTAGATTTTTTATCTCGATTTAAAATACATCCAAATGGATCTTTAACCAAGAAGATCAAGAGTTTTAATTTTTGATAACTTAAACGCAAGTTATGTACCGAGTGATTTCGACAAAAAGCATTAAAATTTCTATGATGACTTCAGTTTGATATTCGATAGGCCGATCAACATAACGTGGTGCTCTGACGATGAAACACAGGTCAACAAGTTGATCGCGGATCCCTTAGATGGCAAAGTCTGATTTTGACGATACTCTCTCTAGGATATCGCACCTGTATTTTACAAACAAACGTTTTAGTACTGGTCTGTCTCGTCCAGTTACATTATTTAGTACCACTTTATACGCTTTAGATTTAGAGCGTTCAAGATGATCCAATAACGATTTTTTATTCGAAGTTACGTTAAATAATAATAATTTTAGTTGATTGCCCAATTGCTGAGCCCCAGGCGTTCGGATGCTACTGTTCGCCGAAGATAACCCTTAATTGGGCCATTGTTTCGCATACCAATTAAACCATGCTGGTACCATGTATGTTGAATCTACATGTCTGTCATGCCTCGATTCTCCCACTGTGGAGCAATAGAGGTCTTCGACCATCCTACTTGTAGCGAACTCTATTACGGGATCGTCACGGCAGATAGTACATTCCGATGAGTAGCTAGCGGCTTCATAGTTCATGATCAATAGATCTTCTCCATGTTTTTGCTGGCGCACCAACGCGGACGACCTCTACCCTGATGGGTTTCAACGAAGTGCCTGTCGAGCGAGGTTTTCGATTGGATCTCCGAAGGGTATGCCCAATCCGATCGATACTTGGACGCTCGCCATGACTTACTAACTGGCGCATGGTTTCTGATTAGTTACGTTCCAGAGATCTACATTAATAATACGGTTGGACCACCATATATGATAGAATCTGGCCATGTCCTGTCCATCTAGTGTTCTTGTATTGTAACCAAGTCGAGTCTGTAGCGTGATATTTCGCGTTTCAATTGTTTTAGTATTGCCAGTTTTAAATAGTGTGCGTACGTTCCATGTTGCAAATTTCAGATTTTCGTTCCATACCGATGTCTGAGATCTTTTAGTTCGATACCTTTGGATGGTGTTGGTTTCATTCGACTGGCACCTCAAAAATCCTTGTGCTAGCTGCCGAAGCAGGAGGATTTCTCGTATTAAGACGATAACCTCTTGGAGTAGTGTTTCCACTGTTGTTACTTTCCATGCTTGAACATCGATTGGTGCTTAAGTCAATGGGTGATGAGGACCAAGGATGATATCGCATGACACGTTTGTAGAGCGAGCCGTTCGATCCGAGAGAGAAGCCCGCTTGCAGCCGCGCCTAACCTGGTAAGCAGACGCTACAATCACGCAAAGATTGCCGTTGATTGACGATGCAATTCATCCGTCTTTCAATGCGCACTCTCTTCAACCCTTAGACAAAGAAGTTGGAATGGCCTAAAAAATGAAAGCTCCTTCTCTTGTTGGCCCTGACCAAGACCTCCACACGGGTTGGTTTACCGTATCTTCATCAATGTTGCTCAAGTTACCAGGGTGCTCCACGTGGAGGTAAGAGTAGGAATTGAGTGCTGAGTCTGCCGATAACAGAATACCATCGGAGACATTAGCACCCCAGGAGCACCCTTAGAACTGAATGTACTTAGTGACCTTAAAAAAATAGACAATATCTTTGTATGCCTTGAAAACGTTTTATTAATGGATCGGTCTTATGAGAGCTATGGAGTTGTAGTTTAGCAATATTGATGTGTGAAGCTTGATCAAAACTGATCCACTACTTCATACAGCTTACATAAGAAAATTAAACATGAGCTCTCTTTTTATTAGAGACAACTTACACAATGTGTGAACTTTTAAATGTTGGATTATGGATTATATAGGGCATAAAAGGGTTCTTGTGCTTGTACCCATGTCTTGCCGAGTTATGGATAACTCTGCTTAAGGCAACACTTTTACTTCTTGACTTTCGCATTTGCGATAATCAATATTTTAAAATAGAGCATGCGTTACTAAAAAAAAAAAATAATAGAAAATTAGTCCTACTTTTAATGTCTTCATCAGCAGTTATGGGCCACACGGTCGTCGTCAATAATTCAAATTGTGGAGACGCCACAATAGGCGATTGTCACACAATAGCTTGAAGTTTCTATACAAAAAAATTTTCCATAGCGGAATTTTTCTAGCAGAGGCAATGCACAATGGCGGGCAAAAACATGTGATTAAGGCCCTTAGATTTTTACACCCTATAATTTGGTATAAAGGACACATAAATTTAGCCAAAAGAAAACTTATAAGACTTCACAGCCTTTATTAGAAGGACAAAATAAATCGATTTAGACATTAGCTTATAACTGTTTTGCAAAGTTAGGAGCATCCAAATGCGTCATATGGTCCGGTTCTTCAATTTTCCCTAATCATTGCGGTTTACTTCCATATTTAGATTGAGAACCGGCACAGCTGTTTAATTAATTATTATTAATTCATCGCTGCAAATTTCTTTATTACAATTGATTGGCCATAAAGACTCGTTAACGGATTGAGGCTTGAAATTAAAAGTTCCTTCAGGTGTTTCTGCTTTAGGTGCGCCTTCTTCAGTTTGTAATACCAAAGTTGCCACCTTTTGCTTAGAAACTCTCTAAACTGCAGCCAAAATATGTTTGTAAAGAAGTTGCAACAAAATCGGTACTTTGTTTACTTTAAATAGTCTCAAAATCGGATATACATTATGGAAATTGAGAAAATTACAGGTTTTATTATAATACAATTACGGACTTGAAGCAAGACGCCTTAGACATAACTTGGGAATGGTGTAAGAAAGAGAGACTGCCAATCAATCCTACAAAAACCACCATTGTCCCATTTACAAGAAAAAGGGCGTCTCATATCCTCACATTAACAATAAATGAGTCAGATGTACCACTTAAAGGAAGAGGTAAAATATTTAGGAATTATCCTGGATAAAAAACTTACTTGGGGCGCACACCTTGATTCCGTTATCACAAAGGGCAAAAGAAACCCCTGGACTAGGAAACAACTTCTCGGTAAATCCTGGGGTCTGAGCTCCATAATAACGTTCTGGATCTGGGTGTAGATGGTCAGACCCATCATACTATATGGGTAATTGGAATGGTGGGAGAAAGCCAAACAAACCACAGCTATATTAAAACTGAGTAATTTACAGAAGCTAGCTTTCCTAAGCATCACAGGGACAATGAGAACTACCCCAACTGCTGGCATGGAAGCACTACTAATCTTACCACCGTGGAAGAGGCTGCAATGCATAGCTCTCTCAATCCACTTTAAAGAAAAATTCAAACCAGGAAACCTGAATGGCCACCTACAAATCCTTAGAAGGGTCGACAACGCATACAGACACAATACCCAACTTTACCAAGAGATATGTTACAAAGTAATTTTTCCATCAAGAGAGGAATTGAATGCTAAGTAAATCTGGTTGTATGACGAGTCACAGAAATGGAGCAGGAATAGTGGGCCCCAGAGTACACAAATCAATCAGCTTAAGCAATGACACCACAATTTTACAAGCGGAACTGTACGCAATAATGGAAACAGTGGAGCTTATATCTTAAAGAGGACTCAACAGAGAGTTATGATCAAAATACTTTCAGATATTCAATCAGTACTCAAAACACTAAAGATCTACACAATTACTTCCAAAGTCCTTATAGACTGTAGCAATGCACTCAACCAATATGGGTGCCCGGCCATGAAGGACATGAAGGTAACGAAAAGGCGAACCTTTACGCCATAAAAGTGGTGGAAAAGCTATTTATAGGTCCATCTCCCTGTTTTGGCTTCAACAAAAACCATTTAAAGCATGAGACAAAAAAATGGACTCGCCAAAAAATTACAGAATATTGGAATGGCCTTGACGGCCTCAACCACTCCAAAAAATTCCTAAACTTTAGCGCCAAAGGCATGTTTTTTTTTGAGGTTCACAACTTTAAAACAACTCGTTTGATAGCTAACATTTGCTTTTTGTTGAGTTTGGTCTCATTACGGATAGGCTAGGAAATTTTTTTTTATCAAAATACTAGTTCTATTCGTCAAACTTATTCAAAATTCAATTAAGTAAAGATTTATATCCAACAAAGCCCGTATTCATTGATATTAAAAATATATTTCTTTGTTTCATTACGATTTAAACTTGTGTAACTCTAAAAAAAAACACCCTTTAGCATCAGTTTCAACTGAGAAAGCAACACATTGAGACATAGGATGATTGCTGTTTCTTTTTTGAGTTTATGTTAGTTTAATTTCTTGGAAAATTGTATAAATATCAGAACTAGGTAGTGCTAAGTTTGTTTCTTTCAATGCGGATGTCCAACAGTTACTTTATACATATTATATAACAACATTTTGAAGAATGAGTGTTAGACAAGTCTATGTAAATTTTGTGCCGCAACAAATTTGGCAATTCTTTTCTTTGGTTTCTTTCTTCTTTCTCAAAGATTTCGTTGGTTTCTTCGTTGCGATTATCAAATCGAACATGAATTCATATACCATATTCATGGATACAACAAATAGACTGATGTATGACTCAAAAGCGAAAATGAAATGTTATTTATTTTTGTTTTTTGGTTTGGCTGTATCCATTAACGATCCAACAAATACAACAACGACAGTTCAACTTAACGGTTAAGCATTCGGACAACGATTTTTTTTTTATTTTTTTGGCTTGGTTTTGCTGTTTTTGCCGCCTTTCTATTTTGGTACGTTTTGCGTCGCATTGTTTGCCATTTTGAGTTAGTTTGGCATATAAGTACGAACCCATGTATATAGGTATATGTATATACATAGCTATTTTACCTATATACTAAATATTTACTATTCATAGTGGTCTTTGCGTTTGCCCAAGTCTTTGGTATGTGTCAGTTCTAGAGCTCAACAGTTGCACAAAATTGCATTCCAACGGCCAAAACGCAAATTTCGGAAGAATTCTAAAAATAATTGTTGCAATGAGGCGTATTACTTGGATACTCCAAAAAACTTTTGATTGCCGAAATTTGTTACGCTCTGTCGAATTATACCCAGAAAATTGTATATCGATTGATTGGAAATATAGAGGCTATATTTCTTAGTGAACCGATTTTAATAAAAATTTTCTGCCAATTTTCTGTAGATGATCTTTAGTGCTATACCCATAAATGGAAGCAAGAGACTTTCCGCTTTCCGCATGAATATCAGTAGCTCCTTTGGTGGTATTGGCCTAAGATGGAAGGGACTAATCCGTTCCTTTCCTATGTAACAGGCTCTGTCCCATACCAGCGCTGGGCAGTCACAGAGAATATGCCTGGTGGTTTCATCGTCTTCGAGACAGAGTCTGCACTCTGAAGAGTCCGATAGGCCAATTTTCTGTAGATGGAATCTAACAGTGTGTTGGGCAGATAGGTATGCTACCAGGAGTTTTAAGTCCGCTCTGTCAAGACCTTTTGTCTTGATCGAATCCAGAGGTTTGACAAGCACTTTTGCTTAACAAAGCCCCGGTAAGGAGAACCAGTATCTCCTATGTTCTGCAGCCCATTTGTTTATCATGGTCTTGATTGTAGACCAACCAATACCACAAAACGGCGCAGGAGAAGAAGTCAGGTTGGAGCCACCCTGTTGTGCTAGATCGTCAGCGATCTTATTACCATCCGCTCCTGAGCGTCCATGCACCCAACATAGCACGACTTTGTTCCTGGCGGAAAGGGTTTCGAGGTAATTATGGTATTCTTTAACCATCCTGGAGGTAGATGCTCCAATAGCAGCTTGGCTATCTGAGTAAATGCAGATGGTTGCTTCCCTGGTTCCCTTGAGAAGTATACTAAGGGCGCAGATCTCTATGGCATGAATCTCCGCTTGAAAAACGGTGGGCCAGATGCCCATTGCGCTAGAGATTCTGGTGTTGGGTCCAACAACTCCAACAACTACACCCTGCTCAGTTTTGGACCCATTCGTGAACCATTGTTGCCACCGGAGGAGTATACTAAGGGCGCAGATCTCTATGGCATGAATCTCCGCTTGAAAGACGCTGGGCCAGATGCCCATTGCGGTAATGACTCTGGTGTTGGGTCCAACACCTACACCCTGCTCAGTTTTGGACCCATCCGTGAACCATTGTTGCCACCGAAGGTTTCCACAGGGGCTGTCATCAGTCCAAATCTCCCGACTTGGAAGAAGAGATCTAAATTTCTTGTCATGAAATAATTCCGTGATTATAAGATTTGATCTAGAGCAGATCATTACGTCAGGAAGGGAATATATAAGTGCGGCATGACCAGTGTCACTTGCTAAGAGTCCAGATGTGATCTAGATACGTGGAAGACTTGGCATGATTGACTCTTGGATAAAATGTGATGCTATAGTGTTAGAAACAACTATCCAATTTTTTCTTGAGGTAAACTGAGATGCCCCTAACTTTTCCGGAATTATTAGTGGATGAACCAAAAGAAACAACTATCCAATTTTTCTTGAAGTGCTCTGTAATACCCCCAACTTTTTCAGAATCTTTAATAGATGTATCAAAAGAATCATCGCTAAGATGATGTAAGCTCCAAACTAAAGCTAATGTCACCAAAACGTATTTAAACAGCCAAGATTTATATAAACACATTGTATCCGATCCATTGTATTAATAATTTATTTGAACAAACTCACGCAGAGCGCTATAAGCAAATAGACTGCTAGTTTGACGTCTAATTTAAACTACTATATAAATAGTTACTAAATAAGCAGCCTATAAACAGCTGTACTCATATGCATATCCAAATTTTGGTATGTACTATTGCCAAATAAAAAGTATATATATACATTATAAAAGTAATTATACAATTTTGACTAGAGCTGCCGCTTACAATTCGCCAATTTCCGGCATTAATTTCAGCTGTGTCAACAACAATGCCTATAACTAGGAATGTCCCAGAGTTGTCGTCATTGTTTTTGTGGTTTCAGTCAGTTTTTGGGGTCTTTGGTGTCATCAAATCTAAGTCAGTTTTACGGACGGCTGAGTAAGCCAAGCCAAGCCAAGCCGGCATGCAACCGCGGTATCTACTTTAAAGTCGGGTCTGCATTATTATTAAATTGACAAACGGCGACCCCAAAAGATTTTGAAAACGAAACGACTCAGCGTGCAGAGTTTCACTCGAGCGCCCCGTGACCTCGACGAAACGATGTTTGCTAGAGACGACATCCGGTGCGCAAATGGAGTGCAAAATCTGGCGCACACCAAAGCGCCACCAGCCAGTAGCTGCTTGGAATTAAAAAATCAAGAATTTAAAACAATATTATACATATTTTTATTTTGGCGAAAGTTGAAAGATTGCGCCAGTTACATGTTGATAAGAATATATTATAGCTGGAGGAGGCATGGAATATTTTGCCTAAAAGATTTAAATTAAACAGCAAGATTTATCATTTGTTTGGGAACAGCTAAAAATGTGAGTTGTTGGTAAAATATCTGCAAATTTGTGGAAAGATTTTTTTTTTACATTAAATCTTTACTATACTTCTTTATTGAAAATATAAGTTGAGTTTTGGTGGGGTTAAGTCCCAGCACACTTATGTCAAGAGTCATATAAATAAATATGTAAACTCATTCCTTAAAAAAATATAATAAACGTCCAATTCTTACACAAAGTTTAAATATTAAGAATAAAATTCGTTTATACTGCGTGATGTATTCAATCATCATCCTAAAAAGGCTCTTAGGGGATAAGCAAGTACAATATTTGAAAAAGTTATCCTCAATAAGTTATCCAAATAAGAAAAAAAAAATCCCGACTAAATAAATATTTTTGTCGCTTCTCCTCTAACAATTTTTTAAGTGCTTTCCAAAGTGTCAGCAAAATTTGCCATATTTTACAATATTGTTTTTTGATGAAACTCATAAAATCCTTTTGAAAGTGCCAGCTAAATAATCAATTATTTTAAGAATTCCGTATAGGCAACTATGCCTCATATAACATCAAAGCCAGATTCACCAATTTACACAAAAGTATTTTTGTATGGTATAAGCAACTAGACCTCGGAGTTTGTCAGAACGAATTGCATCCAATTTTATCGAAAGTATTATCCGTAACCCGATGATCGACATGTTAACTAAACCTCGAAATTTAAAAGAACTAAGCGTCTTAAATTTTTTTAAAAGATACGCATTGTCCTTAACCAGTTGAAGCTTATCGAATCATCTTAATATCGAAACCAGTTCCGTCCTTTGTATACCGCCCCCGTTCTAATAACAACCTTGCAGAGCAAATGGTAACAATCAGTACAAAATATACAAAAGATATATAGGCAATTATTTATTATTTAAGACCCTTTCCCTTAGGTAGATGGCTAGAAGTGGTTGCCTTCCGACACACCTAGGCCTACGAAAGGTCCGTTGTGATGCCACTTGAGTTAGTCCTTGCTCTCCTGTATGCTCTTTGAACCAACCTGTCGTTTTAATAAACGAATAAATCTTTTTTATTCTGATTCCTGCGAATTCAGTAGTATTCCCAATAGTTTCGGAACCCAGTGCATTCAGTCTCCTCCTACATAGTGGCATGCATCCACACAGGAGGTGCTCCACTTTTTCCTCCTCCCCTACCTTCAGACAACTTCTACTGTAGTCAAAATACGGCAACCTTTCTTTTAAGAGACAGTAAAAACTAATCTGGAGGTTGAGTTAAACCGATTCTGGTTAATTGCAGCTCGAGTTGTAAAGCCAAACTTTTTTTTAAGCGTTATTGTATTTTTGTTTATGTCCGTACTAACTTCAAAATATCCCTTTGCGTTGAAAAGAAAACTAAAAAAAAACTTTAGAAAGTCTTCCTTAATTATTTTTATTATTAATTGTTATTTCAGGAAAAGAATAAATGTAAATATTTTATAGCAATCAAGCTTAATTTACACGTCTTAAAAATATAGGGGACTATCTATAAATCCCTCTCCCGCGTGCGTATTTTGAATTTGTATACGAATTTTGGGCGTATCCGACTATGGTATGCCCTTCCATATTCCACATCCGTATGTATAAGTGTTCCTATAGTTTTTATAGTGTATGTGTAAGCCACGAAATTCTTCTACAGGAGAATTGAGTCACATACATATTGTTATGAATCATAAAACTTCTATGTTAGGTATACCTGTTATAGCTGATCACCCAGATTCCTTCTGTTCATGGCTCTTTCGACTTGTCTTTTTATGCTGATTATATAAAGTCTATCATGCCTATTGCATACCTTTGCACGAACTTGTTACGCCTATTATTGACATCAATTCTTCTGAGCACGGACGATATGCGTTTCCAAACATTTTAAAATTTTGTCCATAGCAGTTTCGTTTTGGAAAACCGTCTGTAAAATTTATCGTTTCTCAACCTACAGGTATTCAATTGCATTGAGGTCTAGTGATAGACTTTGCCATCCTAGAACGTCCACATAATACTTTTGAGATCATACTTCGAACAATTGTCATAAATGGTTGTGATATAGAATTATTTGATAGCATTTGATTGATTTGATATTTGATTTCTTCAAGAAATCCCTCTAGCCCAATCAATCCACTCTGCTCGCAAACTGTCCGTTTTTTGCTTCCCTTTATTCTAGATGTTTAGAACTGGAACCATTTGCCAAATATAATGATACGATTTTCGTTCACTATAAGATTTATTTAGTAATAAAATTTATAATATAAACTCATTAATATGGCAACGATTTTGGTAGTCCTTTTTTATCTGGAAACTGAGGAATACTTATATTAATTTCTACTCTGCAATGAAGAGTCGATCGTGATGTCGTTATAACGTAATTAGCACCTCCAAATCGTCTGTGCTGGCTGCCGTAGCAGATGGATTGACCAATAATTGTTGGGTACCCCTTGGAGATATGTTTCCATTATTGTTTTGTTCCATGTTATTCTGATACTTTGACGAGAATCAATGAGTGATGGGTTTAAAGATTCTTACGTTAGCAATTTGGCTGCCAAAAAGCATCAGGGTTTGTTGTGGACTGTTCTTAGCTTCAGGACTCTTTCTCGACCGTACCGGCATGGATGGCCCTACCGACAGCTATGCTACCGCCGGCATCGCTCTTGGATTCATGGCCCCTAATGAGCCCTCTCACCACGACAAGGTGGCAATCCCCAAGAGGGCTCTATGCTCTACTTAGGAGTCCAGAATTCGTAGACGTAGTAGTAATGAAGCACACTAATATGGACAGTCTGTCTTTAAGTAAACATGACTTTGTCAATAGGCACGTTGTGCGCCACCTTGTAGCTTGACATTTAGAATTGGTTTGCCGGCTTGTTTTTTGGGCTCCATTCAGAACTTTGAAGCTTTGTATTCAGATCGTATGGAAAACACCAGTAATAATAATGTTTTTGTCCTTTCTGAGCTGATAGTCAGTCAATGGGCACACACCTTCCGATAGCCCAAATGGCTGATCAAAACTATGGAACGAATCTTTTGACATTCAATGGAAAGATTTGAGTTCGAGAGTTTTTAGTTGCATAAAGTAAGACTTTGCGAAGAATACAAATAGTAAATTTGTATTATAGTATTTGAGACATACATTCAATTGATCGAATCGTTTCATTGAGAGTCCAAATTGTATGACTCAAGTACTATAATAAAAATTTACTTTCTGTACTTTTCTCAAAGTTTTACTTTCTGGAACTTAAAACTCTTTCAATTTGATTACTTTAAATTTTTACCAGCTCTCACCTATTGCAAGTTCCAACTCAATTTAAGAACTAAGCTGCACTATTTACCAAAAAGTACTCTTACTGCGGAAGTACTACAATTTTATTTTGAATTAGTTACCTAAAGTTAACGAAAGTATGATCAGGGTGACTAGAGAATTCGATGTACCTATGTCCGTCTTTATGATCTTAGAGATGGTAAGAGCTAGAGTAACCAAACTTCCACATTAGATCCCATTTTTTCTATTTTTGCTTAAAAATTCTTCTGTTTTTGGTTGTTTATGAGGGAACCGTATTTGGAAATCAAATGTCTTTTGGTGTTTTTAAACAATATACCGCACTTTATTTCAAGCTAATGGTACATGGTATCCCAAAGTCGTCCGCGTCCGACTTAAAGGTTCGCCATCTTTATACCCTGTACCGTATGGTACCAAGGGTATATTAAGTTTGTGCAAGCCGAAAATGTATGTAACATATAGAAGGAGTCGTCGGAGACACCCCAAGTTACCTAAAATATGATCAGGGTGAATAGAGAAGTCAATATACCCATGTCCGTCTGTCCGTCCGTCCGTTTGAACGCCTAGATCTCAGAGATGGTAAGAGCTAGAGCTACCAAACTTTCTCATTAGATCCCATATTATTCCATAGGAGACAAGTTTATTTATTTTTTTGATATCGGAGATAAATTGTATAGCTCCATGGGGGTGTTTGAGACGACCTCGACAAAAAAAAAAAAAATATCGTAAAAATTTGGTATTCAAAAGTTTTTTATAGTTCCCAAACACTGTACCAAATTTGATCAAAATCGGTTGACTATTATCATATAGCTCCATAGGGGATCGATCGGCCAAAATAATTTTTAAAGTAAAATTCGCTATATTTCTTTTTTAATATAGATATCATAACCAGATTTGGCGTTTGAAAATTTTTCAGAGCACTTAAGCAATGTGCCAAATTTGAACAAAATCGGTTGACTATATCATATAACTCCTATAGAGCCGATCTTCCGAAAAATTGATTTTTGAACAAAATTTGTTGTGTTTCGTTTGTTTGTTAAGATATTGGGAGCAAATTTGACATTCGTGAGTATTTATAGTTCCTAAGCTACTGTCTATTTAATCCAAATCGGTTGACTATATCATATAGCTCAATAGGACCAACCGGTCCAAAAAACGTTTTTTATACAAAATCGGATGTGTTTCAAATGTTTGTAAAGATACTTGAACAAAATTCAGAATTCAAATCTTTTTTAAGACATTTAATCACTGTGTCAAATTTTATTGAAATCGGTTGACTATATCACATAGCTCCCATAGGAACGATTGGTCAAAAAAAATTGTTTGCTAAAAAATTCGTGTTTTTGGTTTTTTGTGAAGGAACCGAATTTTATTGCAAGCTAGTGGTACAGGGATCCCAAAGTCGTCCGCTCCCTACTTTACGTACGCCATTTTTTGTACTATTATTATTATTATATTTTTATGCTTATTTTTTTTTGCATACTAAATCAAGTAGATCCACCAAATTTTGCTATGTAGACTCTTGACAGCCTAATATTAAACAAATCTTGACGTTATCTCGAATAAAAAACACCTTACTTATCAGCAGGCCTCCTCACACCATTTCCCTTGAGTAAACCCACACACACCTCATCATATGTTAGGGTATTCAAACTATTATAAACTTTTTGGCAGCATTTATTTTTTGTAACACTTATTTTTTGCATTTAAATAATAATTATTGTACATAACAAAAAATTTATTCGCGCAATAGAAAAAGAGATTGCACAAAAAAAGAAGAAAAAAAACATTTTATAATTTCAAAATTGTAAAGTGAAAAGTGAACAAGAAAAAAAGAAGAAGCAGAAGACGCAGAAAGAGAAAAAAACAAACAAATAAACTAATTGTGTTATGTCGAAGCCTAAAAAGCAGGCTTGAGATACATTTGGCAATTTGTTGTAAATACAACAATGTATGATAAATTATATTGTTGTTGTCATAATTTTGATGAGTGGGCGGCGTACAGGTGAAAGAAAGAAGCGCCAAAAAAGAAGCAGAGGCAGAAGAAGCAGAAGAAACGAATCGAAATGCTGCAAAAGCAACAACCAACGTTGGGCGTCTAAGCGCTGCATAATTATTATCGCATTAACCGTCTTTCTTTTCTTTTAGTTTTCCATTTTTGTCAGTTACTTTTTAGACCGTTTCACTAGGCGTGAGTGTATCTGTGTGTGTGTGTATCTGTGTGTGTTTGTATACATCTATCTTTATGTCTTGCCACATAACTTAAGCCAATTTAGGAAGTTTTTTGCGACGACAAGCATCGTCGATATTGTTGTCATCGCTTTGCTTGTAGTTGGTTCGCTTTTTTTTCTATCTTTTTTTTCTATTCAGTCAGTCGTAATTGAGGTTAAAAGACATTATCGCAAATCAGACGAAACAGTTAAAATGAAATGCAGTAATAGCCAATGGCTATTTGGTTTTGGTATCTATATATCTGTATATGTAACAGACGCTTGACAGCCATGAGATATAGATACTATGTATGCTACAGTGCGTACACTTTTTAAACGCACACTTTTCATTATAGTACAAAAAAAAAGACAACACGTGAATAATTACTTGTTGTATCTCAAAGTTTAAATCTAGAGAGTATTGTCGGGCTGTAAAGCCACTTTCCAACGATGCGTGGAATTTGTCAAAACAAGCCCCTGTACTATTTATGTGATTCGGTTAAAACTCTGCTCAACCCATTTTTCTTTAATACAGCATTATAGATCAGATCTATAAGTTTTTTGTAAGTGTCTTGTTCCAGGTAAGGACGCAATTAGTCTAGTACTCAAGTAAAGGGTGTTTTTTTTTTTGTTAGAGTTAGACAAGCTTAAAACAAAGAAAATATATTTATAAAAACAATATAAAATAAGTAATAAATAAAATTTTTTGTCCAACATCAGACCTTTGAATTAAATTTTTCCAAAATTTAAAAGTTTTCTGTTGATTTCTGGACAATTCCAACTATTTTAACCGAAATAAATTTATAATAAAAATTTAAAAATTCAAATGCTCAACTGACCGTTGAATTCAAATTTTTTGTAAATTTAAAAGTTTTCTGTTGATTTCTGGCTAATTTCAAACTCTTTTAGCTGCCATATCGGTTTCAAAGTACCAGGTGAACAGAAACCCACACAAAGAAACCGGAAGACTGACCGTTGAAAATTTCTGCAAAATTTTAAAGTTTTCTTTTGATTTCTGGCTAATATATACTATATATTTTTTTATTATGATTTAAACTTGTGTAACTCTAAAAAAAACTTTACTAGTATCGGAGCTATATATCACAACCCCTATATAGAACATATAAAATAAACTGGTTTCTTGTAAGCTACAATAATAGAAAATCAAACTTGAAAGAATTTGGCTTAAAGTATTCAAGTCACTATGAGATCTGTAAGATCGGGAAGTTTGGCCAGTCGGACGCTAATGTCTAGAGCATTTCCTAGTTCTCCTGATAGCTCTGACGATCACCGATGTGTCCTTCGCTAGCTTCAATACATTTCGACAAACTTAATATAACCCCTTAGCTTTGGTCAGGGCCTATTCTCCACTGGGAGATACACGAAATTATGATGATATACCAAAGGTTTATAAAAAAAAAATAAAAAAATATTTTAAAAATGAATCTCAGCTTAGTTTAAAGTATAAATTTAAACACATCGTGCCTGTAACTAAGCACTCCTGAAGATTTTAAAAATATTTTTGTGTAGCCATTCTAAAAAGTTATTTTGAAAAACTAGGGCCTTCGCCTAGTGCTAGCTTCCACATCTAGCCGTTTTTATTAGTTTTGTTATACCCTGTGCCGTATGGTACAAAGGGTATATTAAGTTTGTGCCAGCTAAAAATGTATGTATCATATAGAAGGAGTCGTCGGAGACACCCCAAAGTTACCTAAAATATGATCAGGGGGACTAGAGAAGTCGATATACCTATGTCCTTCCGTCCGTTTGAACGCCTAGATCTCAGAGATGTTAAGAGCTAGAGTAACCAAACTTTCACATTAGATCCCATATTATTCCATAGGAGACAAGTTTGTTTTATTTTTTTGATATCGGGGTTAAATTATATAGCTCCCATAGGGGTGTTTCAGACGACCTCGAAAAAAAAGTTTTAGATTAATAATTCGCTGGTTTATGAAGATATCGTAACCAAATTTGGCATTCGAAAGTTTTTTATAGTACCAAGCACTGTACCAAATTTGATCTAAATTGCTTGACTATATCATATAGCCCCCATAGGGTCGCTCTTCCAAAAAATCGATTTTTGAACAAAATTTGTTGTGTTTCGTTTGTTTGTGAAGATGTTGGAATTAAATTTGGCACTTGAAGTTTTTTATAGGTCTTAAGCACTGCATTTAATTTTAATAAAATCGGTAGACTATATCATATAGCTCCCATAGGATGAATGGGTAAAAAAAAACGTTTTTTATACAATATTCGTTGTTTCGTTTGTTTGTAAAGATATTTGAACAAAATTCAGCATTCAGATATATTTTAAAGTATTAAAGCACTGTGTCAAATTTGATTAAAATCGGTTGACTATATCACATAGCTCCCATAGGAACGATCGGTCAAAAAAAAAATGTGTGCTTAAAGTTCTTCTGTTTTTGGTTTTTTTATGAAGGAATTGGATTTTATTGCAAGCTAGTGGTACAGGGCATTCCAAAGTTGTCCGCGCCCGACTTTACTTACGCCATTTTTTTGTGCTTTTGTGCGTCAACAAAAAGTTTCAACAAAAACCTATTTTAAATGGAGCTTATTGGGAAAAGGGTTGAAATTTGGTTTATTTAAACTATAACTCCCGAAGTTCCCAACGGATTTTAGTAACTTATTTAGAAGTTCCCAACGGTTTGCATTAACATAAGTTAATCCAAGTTTCCAACGTATAAATTCCGAAGTTGTTACGAAAGTCCGTAGGAAACTAAAACAGAGACTAATTCTAATCGACTGTTTATAGCATAGTAGATTCTCCTACGAGCGGACGAGGTTTATTAGTAAAAGTTGGGATTCTCAGCTGCTAAAGTCGACATACTCTTGTGAACGGATAGGCTGAAATGGCTTTTCCTCACTATATGGTTTTGATAAATGCACCAAAAAAAATATATATATATATATTCATCGCAAAATGTTTTGCACAAATCCTGGCCCGTATTTAAAAGAAACGGTAGCCGTAATCGTAGGACACCTTACACCAAAGCTTATGATCACTCACTTACTAAGGCTACAATGTATTGTTTTTAAAAAAAAAGTGTAAGCCCATAACCCGTGTACGATCAAGACGCTTACTCTGATCCCTCATTGGACCAATTATAATAAGCAGTTAGTCAGAAGTTATGAGGAAACAGATGAACATATCGGTCAATGGATGGAGTACATTATTAGAACTGCACCAAAACCAAATGGACACTTTTCTTTTAAGAAAAAAAATGAAATATATTTAAAAAATTACAAACTATTGTTACTATAACTTTTTAACTTAATATGTCTCAGTTCTCACAGTAACGAGCACCTTAAGATTCTTTTGATATTTGAAACCAAATTTGAATTCCCAACTTAACCTCTTCTTGTTTTTCCCTTTACAGTGCAACGTGCGCGCGGTTTGCTCACCAAGGGCAAAAATGGCACAAACAATTGCTTTGTCACAATTGCCTTGGGCAAGGAAAAGTATCAGACATCGGTCAAGGACAAGGCCGAGACTAGCGTCAATTGGAACGAAGAATGCGAACTGTAAGTGGCTGTTTAGATAATGTCCAATTCCATATAATAACTTTATTCTTGATCTTCATAGAAAAATACCCGATCAGGGCAATCGTGCCGAACTAACGCTTACCTGTCTGCATCGCAACAATCTGGGCATTGATGAGTTTCTGGGTCAGGTTGCATTGCCATTAAAGGATATGGATGTCTATGATAGACCACGTGCCAAGTGGTTTAAGCTAGAAAGCAAGCCGGGCAAAGAGAAAAAGAACAAAGAACGCGGTGAACTGGAAGTGCGCATTGCTTTTGTGGTCAAATCGGGTTCACTGACGGATCTAAGCAAGAAGGATAAGCACAAGTCTTCCATTGGTCAGCTGGCCAGCTCAGTGGGTGGCAGTCTATTGTCCATTGGCCAAGGCGAAAAGCGAAAGAGCATAAAAAAGCTAGCCGGTTCACTTAGTTCCAAGCTGCATATACGCAGCAAGAAGAAACATGCCGATGGCGATGATAACTCCTCGTTCAGTGGTTCCTTTGCCAGCATTGGCACGCCCAACAGTTCCGCTGGCCTTGGCGGCATTGGCGGTGGCAGCGGTCGACGACGTGGTCAGCGTGCCGGCGATGCTGATCCAGGTGTCATTAGCGAGGATGAAGATGAGTTTGTCTTTGATAATTTGTCACATAAGAGCTCTGGCAGCTCTTTGAATATACAAAGAAGTGGCTTGCAGCCACCAACGCAAAATTTTGCGCCACGTAATCCGTCGCCGCTGTTGAGCAACGGCAGCCCTGGCAGTGGCATAGCCTTGGGCAATAATAGGCAAACCAATGGAAAATTCAACGGAGGTAAGACAAAATTGCATGAGACGCTCGATGAGGATCCCATCGATGCGGAGATGGAACAGCTTGAGCTAGATTTTAGCGTACGCGCACGCACACTGCCGCCTCCCTCGAAACCGCCACGCATTCCGCACAGTGGGCCAAATGATGAGATTTCTGCTCTAACGGAGCAGGAGTTGGACAAAGAAACGGATGCTACGGCTGCTGCGCCCAAATTGGATGAATGGGAATCCAAGCTATATGGCAGTAACAAGTACTTAGATATTGGTAGCAGTGATTCGCTTAAGCGTCGCTCCTGGGAATTGGCACGTGTACCGTTGCCACCAACCAATGAAGCACAAGAACAAAAGAAGTCCATAGCTGAAGTGAAGCCACAACAAGCAAAACAGCCAGAAGAACAAAAGCCGCAAGAACGTCGCAGCATAAGCTCGCTATCCTCCACATCCAGCTCTTCCGATGATGATGAGAGTGAGGCAGAGTTGGAGGCAAAGAGTGCACCTAAAGTAGCGCCACCGCCAGCACCACAGGCGTTAGCAGCGGCTGCGCTTAACTTGGATTTGAAATCCAATGTGCCAGTAGTTGAGCCCAAGCGTAGCTCCTTATTGCTGTCGCCGGATGTGGAGCAGCGTAATTTTGATGAGTTTAATGCAGAATTTGCCAAGTTTGAGCAGCGAAATAGTACGGCTATATTTGACGATGATGAGGAGCACCTCAGTGCAGTCTCCAGCGCTCCCAAACCAACTCTGCGCGTGCCGCAAGCCAAGCCGCGTGTACTAAGCAATGAGCGCGAGCTTGAGCTCAAGCGTGCTGAGGAAGCAGCAGCAGCAGCGGCAGAGGCTGCGCTTGCACGCCAGCGTCGTGCTGAGGAAGATGCACGCCTAGAGGCAGAGTTGCGTTTAAATGAGCAACGTTTGCGTGAGGAGGAGGCAGCGTTGCAGCGCGAAATGGAAGAGGAACAGAGTAGACGTGAAGCCAAGCGTCGCGAAGAAGATCAAATGCTATTGAATTTTGGCAAACGCTCTACATCACTGGATGGTGAGCAGCAGGAGGAAGAGGAGCAGGAAGAGCAACAAATTTTGCCAGAGCCGGAGGCGGTGCCGGTTGCAGTTGTTGCTGCGGCGGCAGCCACAACAGCAACTATTGAGCACAATTTCTTGACGCCCGAGCAATCGCCCAAGGAGTTTATAACCAATGGTGGCGGGAGCGGCAGCGGTGAGCGCTGGGAGAAACGTTTGGGCAAATTTAAATATGGCAATAAGCGAGGTGAGCGAAGCGAAAAAAAAAATAAAGAAAACCAAAATCCTACACCACTGAAACACCAACCAAAACCACACAGCTCAAATCCTTCCAAAATTCCTGTGTGTGTGCGTGTTACTCTATATAGCTATATGTGTGTGTGTGTATTTTGGCTTCGAGGGAGCGCGGCGTGCAGTGTTTTGAAAACCTCTGGCGGATGCAAAAATAAACTACTTTATATAACCAACAAACCAACCAACAACCAAATCAAAAAATCAAATCAACCAAACAAATTCCAAAACTACCAAGCAACAAATTTCCAACTAGCTGTCATCTATGTGCATCCTCTAAAGCGTTATTTTTGTATATTGCTCACATCATCAACAAAAAACTCTCTTATGCATCATTTCTCTTTACTACTACTGCAACTATTCCCCAAAACTCTATTATGATCCCGAATTATTACTTTTCGTTTTCGTTTTTGGTATTGTTGCGTTTTTTTTTTTTTTTGAATCCGCCAGTGGATTTCCATTATGCTCATATTGCTCGCATACTGTCATAACCAAGCGTTATATAAAGAATTCAAAACTAACTTTTTTTTTTTTTGTTCGCAGATAAACACAATGATAATGATAGCAACTCACCCAGTCCAAAGTCTACGGAGCGCATTATAATTGGCCATGAAAAGGCTGGTACACATGCTGAGCGCCGTTCCGAAATCTCAGCACAATTGGCCAAAAAATATGAAGGCAAATCGCGGGAGGTAAGACGGAGTGAGCTAGAGCACTGCCAGGGAGTTTGAATCAAAATGGAATTGCTATAAAAAAGAAAAGGAAGAAGATTCCCCATGGATTTTTCAGTAAAATAATATCAAAGAGCTTTTGAGCTCAGTATGTGTATCGTATAGAGTTTAAGGCACCTCAGTCAGTTCTTACCTGGAAAGATTCTAATGTTTTAAAGTGTAGGCAGGATTTTTGTGCCCGCCAATGAGGAATATTTAGTATGCATTTATTATGAAGATATTCCTTCTCAAGATGTCCAGGCTACAGTTGTGGTAACTGCTGAGCTCCTCGTATTTGGTGCTCTTTTGGGAGGTGTTTTTTATTTTTAGATCAATCATACTGATCAGCCCACACCGCAAAATAGCTCTGTTCCTATAGGAGCATCTGCCAGCTTATCCCTGAGTTCTATCCCGGAGAGTTTGGTTTGACTGGATAGAGTATTTTCTGTCGATTAGACCGGAATTAATAGATTTGTGTTTCTTAAACCCATTTTTAGTTGGCTTTGCACAGCTACGATTTTTGGGTTCGGAGGTCGGTCGATGTTTATTTCAATTAATTTTGGGGTCACTGAATCTGGTTTAAAGCTTCAAAATAGAGTCTAGGGTCGTAGATTGTAAAAATCCTCAGCTTTTCCCTCAATCAATTCAATCTGGGAGAGGTTGGTGTGACTGTATAGATGATCTGTATAGATAGGTTGTCGATTAGACCAAAATTAATAGATTTGTGATTCTTAAACAATCAATTCAATCCCGGAGAGGTTGGTGTGACTGGATAGATGATCTGGATAGATGTCTGTCGATTAGACCAAAATTAATAGATTTGTGATTCTTAAACCCATTTTTAGTTGGCTTTGCACAGCTACGATTTTTGGGTGGTTCGGAGGTCGGTCGATGTTTATTTAAATTAATTTTGGGGTCACTGAATCTGGCTTAGAGCTTCAAAATAGGGTCTAGAGTCGTAGATTCTAAAAATCCCCAGCATGGGCTCTGGCTCCTATAAGACCACCCAATTCTGTTTGTTTACGCAGGAGTTCAATCCTGGGAATGTATGAGTATTTTCCGTCGATTGGGACGAAATGAATAATTCGGCTTTCTAAAAACAAGAGTGGGCATTTTATTTCTGCCGCTGCAAAAAAAGAAATTGATTTTTGAGTTCGGAATTCACACAACGTTTACCACATGATCAGTGAATCTGCTCCAAGTTTTCAAATAATCTCAAAAGTCTCGTATAATGAGATATACATCTCGAACGTGCTAAGGCTTCATCGAACCTGGAATTCAGACTTAACCAAACTTAGCGCACATCCACACAAAAAAATCGATTTTTGGTTGTAAAAGTCTAGACTATTGAATCTAGCTCAAAGCTTTATAAACAGAATCTAGGTACGTAGATCCAAAAAATCACCAGTACGGGCGCTGGCCCTATAAAACCATCAGCTTCTCTTTGCTTGTGAATAAGTTCAATGTTGTGATTAGGTAGAGTATTTTCCGTCGATAAGGACTAAATTAATAATTATGGTTTTCTAAAATCAACAGATTTGGCTTTTTATTTCTGCCGCAGGAATTACACAGCCACACAAAAAAGCAAATCAATTTTGGAGTTCAGACAAGTATGATCACTGCATCTGCCCTCAAGGTGTAAAATAAACCAGATTTTGAAAAATCCCTTAAAATGAGTCATAGAACCTCGACTCGTTAGAATTTTTTGGACCTGGATAGGGATTTAGTCAGTGACACTAAACATCACGCACAGCCACACAAAAAATAGCAATTTTTGGTACCAGAGGTTAGGCTATGTTTTACTCAAATCAATTTGGGGTCACTGGAACTAGTTTCAAGGTTTAAAGAAAAACCCTTTAATCATGAGGCAGACGTGCTAGGGTTTTTGGACCCTGAAATATATCGATTTTCGGGTATGTAGTTCAAATTATGCTTGGAATGTGTTTTCGGGATGCACAGATTAAGAACGGCCAGTCCATACGGGTTGTGAAATAACTTTTACAAACACATAAAACTATGTATGTTGAAAGACTGTCTAGAGCTCTAGATAAAAAAGCGCCCATCACGGTAGTATTTTGAAAGTTCGTTTGAACTCAAATGTTCAAGCTCATTTGACTATAGATTTTGGAATTATCGATCCCAAAAACATATCACGCATTTTTTAAATGGTTTTTTAATAGGCGCATCAAAGCTATTCAGTTATTATTTCCGGATATATCAGTCCGACTTTGTTTACTAACTTAACTTAACTGCATGTGGGGTAGCTAAATTCGAACCCAACGCTTATAATATCTCTAAAAGCCCTAGGGTTCTCTAATAAAGCTTCAAAATACAACCAGTAAAACTAGATATTTTTGATGTTATTTCAGGAGCCAGGCGTGCTGGGTGTTTTTTTTTTTTGGATCTTGGACTCAGATTTAGCGACAGCATAAAAATATTTAAATAGTATTTTGACGATTATTTCAGAAGCTAGTTCTAGGGTCCTATATAAAAAACCCCCGGTAGAGTGTTTGAGATAGCCTTCGAAATAGCTCGTTGTGGGTAGTATTTTAAAAGTTTGTCAGAAACCTGAAGTTCAAGATTTCGGATTAAGCGATCCCAAAAACCCTTAGAGCATTTATGAGGATAAAGCTTGAAAATGCAACCTATAAAACGAGATAATTTTGATGTTTACTCAGAAACTTGGCGTGCTGAGGTCTTTTTTTTTGTTGGATGTAGGATTCAGATTCCGAGGCTTTTTTGATATTTTCGTAGTCATAAGGTTTGAAAAAGAAGTGACGGCTGACTGGGCCTTCGACTCACTTGCATGGTAGTAGGATGTTCACTTACGCTTCCATGCAAAACATCCTCAATCGCATATCGCCTGAAGGGTCGCCTCACATTAGCTCACCCCTGGAAAGGGGTATCCAGAGGCTAACCACGGGGTACCTATCGTAAAGCTGGAGGTTGTGAGCTACTTGGATCGGCCAGTTAGGGAATCGTCGCTGGTCATTCCCGTGTGACAATCAGACAACTTTTCACGCAAGCGCACCCCAAAGAACGGCCGACTGGAAAAATAAAGCGGAGAACAGGGAAGAATGAAGGCGAGCGATACAGGCCTAAACCCACATCGGGTTCGTAGCGCCATAGAAGAAGAAGAAGACTCAGATTCAGCGGCATCGTTAAAATTGGCTCGCGTTTGAAACATATTTGCCTGTGCATTCGTCTGTATAAACAACTAGATTCCGGAGACTATAAGATTATAAGAACTAAAGACCAGAAGATGAATTTAGCTGAATTATGTGCTAATCTTTCCCCGCAGTAGAATATACATGTGACATACATACATAAAGAAACACTCCTATATATAAAATCGTTGGACGAAGTCGAAAGAAATTTGAATGGATTTTTTCCAAGGGAGTATTTTAAATCCCGCTGGTGTTTTTTATAGCTTGGATTCGTATGTAGTCTGACTGACCTCTGTGCTCAGAAATATCTTCTTCTTTTTTTGTGTGGCTGTCTTATCGCTGCTTGACAATCTGAATATGTGTCTTTAACCCAATTATGATTATTTCCGACTCGATTTGACACTGCAGCGTGAAAGATGCTGGTATCTCTGCTCTAGGTTCTAAGTCGTCTTTGTTTGGGTGTAACCAAAAGTTGGTATATTGCTTCATGGGATGCATTTTTTCTAGGCTTGATTATGCTTCTTTTTTTGAGTGTTAATAATAAAACTGAACAACATCCTCAATAATCATCTCCGGTTCAGAACATAGGAACCTCCTGTCACAGAAGAAATTTTCAATAGCCAGGTCAGACGTTGAAGAAATCTGCTACGGATATCGCAAAGATAATTTGGCATTGTAATCCCCAAGGCAACCTCCAGTCACAGAAGAAATTTTTAATAGCCAGGTCACATGTTAAAGAAACCTTCTACGGATATCGCAAATATAATTTGGGATTGTAATCCCCAAGGCAACCTCCTTTCACAGAAGAAATTTTCAATAGCCAGGTCAGACGTTGAAGAAATCTTCTACGGTTAAAGCAAAGATAATTTGGGATTGTAATCCCCAAGGCAACCTCCTTTCACAGAAGAAATTTTCAATAGCCATGCCAGACGTTGAAGGAACCTTCTACGGATATCGCAAAGATAATTTGGGATTGTAATACCCAAGGCAACCTCTTTTCACAGAAGAAATTTTCAATAGCCAGGTCAGACGTTGAAGAAATCTTCTACGGATATCGCAAAAATAATTTGGGATTGCAATCCCCAAGGCAACCTCCTGTCACAGGAAAAATTTTCAATAGCTAGGTCAAACGTTGACGGAACCTTCTACGGATATTGCAAAGATAATTTGGCATTATAATACCCAATGCAGTCGGAGAGGGAGTCGCCGGTGAAATGCTTGAAAGATACAAGTTGTAGTAGAACTAGCTCTTGGCGGATTTACTTTTTCTTTCCAGTTAATCTCCGATATTTTGATTCAACCCAAGCAATGTTCTAGTCTTAAAGTATTATACATAATCCATATAAACTAATCGATTTTCTTGTGCATTTTAGGAACTAATGTTGATTGCCAATGGCATGGAAAACGAGGCCTTACTGCAGCGTCAGCGTGTTAAAGAGCTGGAAGACTATTTGGATAATCTGCTGTTGCGTGTTATGGAAACACATCCGAAGATTTTGCAGAATCCCTACTCACGCACCACATCAGCGAAGAGGTAGCTTTTATGATGAGGTCTTTGAAACCAACCACCTAGCACTCAAATCACTCACTCTAAGCATGTTGTCTGTCCTAGCAAAAAAAAAACCAAAATCCTTGGCATGCCCAAAATTTTTAAGTTTACTTAACCGCCCACATTCCATATATACATACATACATATACATATATCGTATATATATATAAAATTCAATTGAATTAGTTTTGTGTTTGCCATTTAAAATTTTCTTTGCCTCTTTTTTTAATTTATATATTTATATAAATATGTGTATTTCTTTTTATTTAGTTATAAAAATTACATCAATATGAATGACTTTTTAAAGTAAGTGCTGTGAATTTATGCGCATGTAATTGCATTTATATAACTACTAAAATAACTACAACAACAACAAACATCACAATTATAACAACAAACAGCAAGTTACAAGCAAAAATTTACAACTAAAACCCAAAAATGTGAGCCTGGAGCATGCCAGAACAGCAACAACAAAAGCACACACTGACTACAACAACAAGAACCACAACTACAACAACAACAACCACAGGCATGAGTAAGAAATTTGTTTTAGTCCGTCTCATAGAAAAAAAAAACACAAAATCTTGGGTGAACTGCTCCCAAAATGCATTTTCATTTAAAACAAATTTTTCCTAGAACCCCCATGTATGTTGTGTACCTTTTCTACCTCACGAACTCTCGCTCTCTCTCTGTCTCTCTCACGCTATGTCTATTTTTTTTCTGCTCTATGTTGTTGTCCGCATGCTTTTTTTAAACTAAAAAAAAATTGTAACTTAAAAATTTAAAACTTTAACTAATGCCAATTTTTACAACTTTTCTTGCAGTGGATAAACAGCTGATTTCGTTGGATTTGCATAACATAGCAGGCAGCCTTTTGTCATGATGCTGCCGCTGCTACGCCTTTTAAAACAATTAAAATTATCACCAAGTTGCCTTTAACATTAGCAAAATTTTATGGATTTCCTTTAATTATAACTCTTATTTAGACTTAGCAATATTTTATTTGTTAATAACACAAATAACAATAACACATAAACGATAATTCACACACACACATAATTAAAATTTAAATAAAAGAAATGTTTTGTGTGTGCCTAAAAATTGATATTTTGTTTTTATAATTTGTTGTAACTTTTTTTTTGTTTTTTAAATACCTAACTAAATTATTTGTATGTAAAATGTTATAAAACAAAAATGTATTTGATTGCATATTTAATAGTTTTATAAAATTGTCTAAAATTATAAAAAAAAATTATGTTCTTTTTTTTTATGTAAAACGCCTGCAATTTAGTTAAGTAAATTTTAAATTATTTATGTCGCTAGCTTTTAAGTGAAGGCAGTGTGAAAATAACTAAAAAATAAATGATTTTACTTATTGATATACATAATAAGATATATATAATAAACTACTTATTTTAATATATAATAATAAATATATGGCCGTATACAAATAATAACTTTTACAACCAAAAAAATAAAACAAAAGTATTTTAGCTTTTTCGTTTCTTAATTTTACTAAAAATTATTGAAAATTTAGGCAATCTAAAATGTTTAAAAACTTAAAAATTTATTGCTTTGTGTTTTTATAAATGCATTTAAATTCATTTTCATTAAATTTTTGTAAAGTTGAGAGGCGTAATGGCAAATATTGTTTTTATTTTACGAATTTAGGGCAGAAATTATAGTTTATGCCAAATAGGATTTTTTATTTTGTTATAACACGTTTGGTTTTGTATATAAAATAATTTTTGTGGCCCAAGTTAGGTGTGCCAAAAAAATGCAGTCAATTAAAACAGGTGTTTCACCGTTTCGGCCTGTTCCGATTATCATTTTCGACAAGATTTTGTGAATTTGGAAAAATTTCAAGCATAACTTTTGAGCTGCTGAATTTGATGTTTTATTAATTACTAAATAAAGTATATTTAAAAATTATTTTGAACTAAATAAGAGCGTTAAGCATAAGGAATTCTTTGTTTTAAAAATTTGCGAGACGTAGAATAGGAACGCCGACTATTCCCCAAAATAAATTAAAAGGTTTGCTCTCAAATTGCTCCTATTAAACTAGATCATCGGGCAAACGTACCCATACAACGTGCCCCTTTCAAGCGGGATGGGCGTCTTGAAAGGTCACCTAGGTGAGAGTAAATAAGTTCCCTAAGAGCAAACGGATCGAAATTGCCGGCATAATTGCACCAACACAGACTTAGACAAGACTGGAGCACTGCAAGCCTTAAAAATTGGCCTGTTCTACATGAAGCTTATCGCAGTGTGCCCTTGGTACGTCCGCAACTCAACCCAGTCAATGTAGGGTTCGCCTGAAAACACACCTCACGAAAATGGTAGCCTGCAAACATAGCGCTTTAGTGCAAAGAAGTGCCTCAGAGAACCATCCAGCTGACAAGAGCTCTTTACCGAGATGCCATCGGCAGAGTTATGTACGAAAATTTAACAGGTGAAATAGAGGCTCTGAGTGGAGGAGTGTGACAGGGATGTGTTCACTCACCAACGCTGTTCAGCATCGTTTTGGACGTAGTTATGAACCATATGTTAAATGGCCAGCGAGGCATCAGGTGGGGCCTTCGCAGCCGCTTGGAAGACAACGATTATGAAGACGATAGATGCCTTCTGTGCCATAAGTTTAATAGACATGGAACTTAAGCTAGATAATATTTACAGAATAGCTCTGCTGCATTCGAAGATTTATTAATTATGTTTAAAAATTATTTTGAACTAAATAATAAGAGCTTTAGGCATGAAATTTCATTGTTTTAAAAATAGTAGAATAGGAACGCCGAGTATTCCCCAAAAAAAAACTTAAAATTTTAAAATTTATCACCCAAGCTGCAAATGACGAAAGCAGCATCAAAACATAGACCTATACTTAAGCGGAATTATACAGAGAACGTTTAAATTTTTCTATATAATAATTTAAAACCGTTTACAAAATCTCCAATTCCCAACGAATACAAAAAATTCTATCAAATAGCGATATAAGTACTTAAAAAAAAAAACAAAACTAAAATAATTAAAGAATAAATACATAATTATCATTGATATTTCGGTCAGTTTCATCTCTGCACAGCTTAAACCAGTTGTGAATTGTAAGCAATTCTAAGCTAAAGCGACGCGCTGGATAACTTACTGAAAACTGTCAACTGCGATTTTTGTAAACCAACAATGCAGTTCGAGGCATAGGGCCAAGAAAAATTGTTCGTAAACTTTTTGTTTTTAAACTTAACGTGTTGCGTTCTAATTTAAAAAAAAAAAACAAAAATTTCGTTTTTTTGAAGTGAAACTTCTTTAGAATCGTTGTGATTTCAAACCGCATGCAACGTAAGAGACAGAAATACAAAAAAGTGTAGCATACTTTTAGTTCCAAGATGCTTAAAGCAAATTTGCTTCCGCTTAAAAAATGTAGCATACTTTTAGTTGCTAATTTATAGCCACCTGCTGCGATTTCTGTTCGCCTGGTAGCCCAGCTGGCTTGAGTTGCTTGTTTTCATACAAAATTTTGGCAACGTTGGATTCGTTTACAATTTCCGTTATGTTTGTGACGTCAGCGCAGCAGATTTTATTGAATAAGCAAATAAATATAAATAAAGGTTTGTTTTTTTATTGAAAAAAAAATTAATTTTCATTGAATTTAATGACAAAGGAGAGATAGGTCGTTTATGGCTAGAATTTCCAGGATCTCCAAAAATCGGAGAAAAATTAAGAAGAAAGGCAGCGGCAACAATTCAAAAAAATAATCTTCATCCACTGGCAGTACCAATTGATCGCAGAACATCATCTATACCACTAGTACCTAATAAAACCTTTATTGTAAAAGGTAATCATTTCCCATTAGTCTCTTCATGTGCAATGACAATTCACAAGTCCCAGGGACCTACTTTTGGTGAGATTGTATATGAATATGATAAATCACACGCTCAACAACTACTGTACGTCGCATTATCACGAATTACATCAATAAACGCTTTATATCTCGTTTCAAATAAAAATTATAAAAAATTTTACCATGGTCGAAGAGCGTCTGTATCTACAATTGATCTACAACATGAATTTCAAAGGCTGAACTTGAATCGACTTCAGACAATTGGAAATGTTTTATATGATTTCTTTAATAAAAGATGAGGGATGTCACTGTTTACCTTTAACTGTCAAAGCTTACGAGCTCATGTACAAGATCTGCAATATGACAAAATAGTGTCGTCGTCAAATTTTTTAATTCTTTCCGAGACATGGATTAATAATGAAGATATTGTACTTTCCAAATTTTAATATTGTTGTTAATTACAAAAGACCGCGTACAAGGGCAGGCGGTGTTATTACGCTACAAATAGATATCAATGCACAAGAGCTGGAATCATTGTCTGTTCAGCTTTCGAAAGTTGGAGAAATATGTGCCTGTGAAAGCAGAATTGAGCAGGAAGAATTAGTTTTGATTGTAGCAATTTACATCTCTCCCAACCAATCGATTAAATAAGTTATTAAATTTATACATGAAAATTTGATCAAATATACCCCAGAGGTATCGCGAATTCTCAAAAAAAAAAATGGCGGACGTAAAGTCGGGCGCGGACGACTTTAGGATACCCTGTACCACTAGCTTGTAATAAAGTCCGATTTCTTCACAAAAAACCAAAAACAGAAGAATTTTGAAGCAAACATTTTTTTTTGTGCCGATAGTTGCTATGGGAGCTGTATGATTAGTCAACCGATTTCGATCAAATTTGGTACAGGGTTTGGGAACTATCAAAAAACTTTCGAATACCAAATTTGGTTACGATATCTTCATCAAACAAATGAATAATTATTCATCTAATATGTTTTTTTTTACGAGGTCGTCTCAAACACCCCCATGGGAGCTATATAATTTATCCCCGATATCAAAAAAAAATTAAACTTGTCTCCTATGGAATAATATGGGATCTAATGTGAAAGTTTGGTAACTCTAGCTCTTACCATCTCTGAGATCTAGGCGTTCAAACGGACGGACGGACAGACGGGATCTAGACGTGAAATATGCACTCTACGCTACTTAACAGCCTAGATCTGGACAGATGGACGGCATATCGACTTACATACGATATTCGGACGGACGACGAAGTTGATCATGATTATATCGTAACTTTGGGCTATCTCCGACATACTCCATGTAACTATGGATGTCTACGTACAGTCTCTTACAGGTTGCACACATTTTGGTATGCCCTTAGTATACCTTGATACGTACAGTACAGGGTATAAAAATCAGATATTTGATTGCCAAATTAGGCTCCTTCATAAAAAACCAAAAACAGAAGAATTTTTAAGCAAACATTTTTTTTGACCTATCGTTCCTATGGGAGTCATATGATATAGTCAACCGATTTTGATCAAATTTGACACAGTACTTTGGTACCTTAAAAAATATCTGAATGCCGAATTTAGTGTAAATATCTTTACAAACAAACGAAATACAACGAATTTTGTATAAAAAACGTTTTTGTGAATCGATTGGTCCTATGTGGGCTGTATGATATAGTCAACTGATTTTGATAAAATTTGGTTCAATGCTTGACCGCTATAAAAAACTTACAAGTGCCAAATTTGGTTCCAATATCTTCGCTAACAAACGAAACACAACAAAATTTGGTCAAAATTATTTTTTGGAAGATGCCCTATGGGGGCTATATGATATAGTCAACCGATTTTGTTAAAATTTGGTACAATGCTTGGGTACTCTAAAAAACTTCTGAATACTAAAGGTTATAATATCTTCATAAACAAACGAATTATTCATCTAAAACTTTTTTTTTTCGAGGCCATTTTTTCAAGGTAATTTAGAAAAAAAAATAAACTTGTCTGTTATGGAATAATATGCGATCTAATGTGAAAGTTTTGTTTCTCTAGCTCTTACCATCTCTGAGATCTAGGCGTCAGACAGACGGACGGACGGTATATCGACTTCTCTAGTCACCCTGATCATATTTTAAGTAACTTTGGGGTGTCTCCGATGTCTCCTTCTATATGTTACATACATTTTCGGCTTGCACAAACTTAATATACCCTTTGTACCATTCGGTACAGGGTATAAAAAATGCTTTACCAAACATGCATAATAAAAAAAAAATAAAATTTTTCAATAACTATTGAACTTAAAATTGGCGTAAATCGAAACTGCAAAAATAAAACAATGCAGAAGGAATTTTTATATGTTTTTTTTTTTGCATAGAAAACTTTTCCCTTAAAAAAGACATATTTATGGATAATTTTCATCAAAAAAAAAATCCATGAAAGGAAAAGCATATTATTACTCCAGATGTGACAAGATATTTTCCTAAATGATCTAATGAATGAAATTGATTTGTTATCAAGCAATGCCACTTTTCTGAGAAGATATTGACATGATTTAGCAAACTTCATCTCATCTCAGGAAATATGCGCGTCAGATGGTAAGGTTTCGTATATCTAGCTCTTATAGTCCCCGATGTCCGTGTCAGATAAAGATAAATTGACTGACGAACGTCGGATATGTTTAGTTTATTATTGTTCATTATTGGAATCGAAAAGCAAGCAAGCCATACTTCTTAAATCAACTATAAACAAATCAAAACTCAGTCTACACAGAAACTTATTACAAAATTAACATTTTAATACGAAAATAAAATAAATAAATTTTGTAAAAACCAAACAATTTTAAACAATGGAGGACGATGACGATAAAGATGATCAACCGAGGAGTACCTTGAATTATTCCACCAAATAGTGCTAATACAAAGTCAAAATGAATCCTGACTTAAAAATGCCAAAACCGGTGTTATGAGCCAATATGTAAGTATTAAATAATTTCGCAATAATTTGCAAAACAGTCTAAATAAACTAATAGGTCCTCTTTTAAAATTTAATATCTCAGAACCCATGGCTACTAGGGCTTTCTTTGCTTGCGCTTCGGATACCGCAATAACTCCACTGAAGTCTGTACAAATCCCTTCTTATTTATTGGACGAACTAGGCTAATTATTTGAGCAACTGACCTAATTTGCAAACATCTTTGTTGCTCTTAAATTTTTAGCTGGGTAATCCGCAACCTAGATGTTTGGATCGATTTCTCGAGTCTTTGAACGAATATTTTAAAGCTCTAGACTATGAAATTGCATCGACAAGTGGCATAAAATTTTCCTTTTCCACGGATTGTGCCAAATTGGCCAAAACAGTGATAGCCTGATTGCGTGGTCCATTCATATCACTGGGACAACTGGTTGTTATAAAGAAAACTTGTATAATGCTAACGATTTTTTCAAAATCGGGCATAATATTTATGCCGGCACCGTCAACAACCGTTGCTATGACAGTGAGTCCAAGCTCCTTTGTATGCTCGTTAAAATGGGGATTGAGGATTTCGAAAAGCCTGTAAGTATTGTGTTGCGTGTCGAAAATTATAGAAGCGTACAAGATTTCTAGAACACTTATCCTTTCATTACAGGCGACAAATACGGTGCGATTTCAAAGTCTAGCGATTCAAAATATTCGTTCAAAGACGCGAGAAGTCGATCCAAATATGTAGGCTGCGGATTACTCAGCTTAAAATTTAAGAGAAAACAACAAAGATGTTTGTACAGTCTTCAGAGTTATGCTGAATCCGAAACCCAAGCAGGAAAACCCTAGCAGCCGAGGGTTCTGAGATATTAAATTATATAAGAGGACCTATTAGTTTATTTATGAAGTTATTTTCACCAAGTTTTAAGAATAAATACTTAGTTAATGAAACTTTTAGTGATTGTTTTGATTGTTTTCGGAAATTTTTTAATATACCATAATTTGTTAAAGTATTTAAAATTATCTACAAAAAGTGCTACATCATTATTCTAATAATAAATAGTATATAATTCGCTCACAAACGCTAATTTTAAATTTATTATATCTCAACTGTAGCCAAGCGTAAAGCAGTAACCTAAGCAGAGTACTGCTTGCTTTGCGCACTGCTTACTTTGGTGCCGCGTACATAAGGTGATTACTATCAGCATCGCACCAAATTTTAATTTTTTAAAGCAAAATGTCAAAAATTAAATTTCGGCATAATTTATAATTGTAAGAACAATTTAATATTTAAAAAAAAATGCACTCCTGACAATCGAAATTTTAAGCTAACATTTTCCTAAAAACAGATAGGGGTAAGTAGGGTGAATTCGGAAGAATTTTTTCGTCGTTGACAGAAAAATGATTTTTTCAAAATCGAAAGTTGTGTCAAAATTAAAAATTTTGTAGTTTTTAATTCCGTCGATCTACAACATCTTTTTTTTAGATATACCCACTTTGTGTTGAGCCTTATTTTAAAGATAAAGAACTTTTTATTCAACTTATACTCCAAACATTTTCGGAACGATTTTTAAAGATCTCAGCTTTTAGAGTTACAAAAATAGTTTTTGCTTCAAATGACTATTGTTTCATTTACAAATAAGATTTTACGATTATAAAGAAACCTGCAAAGATTTTGAGTTTGTAAAACAAAAAATTTAATCGGAAGATGGAATGGTTCTTCAGTAGCTCTCAGGTCTTTGAAATACTAGAGATTATTAATGAATGCTAAAATCATTGGTGTTTCTTTTATAAAAAGTTTTAGAGAAATTATTTTCTCCATTTTCGATAAGCCGGTTTTTACAGCTTTTGTTCTTTCCCCCGTTATGAGAACTTCTTGAACTTCCAGCTTAAAGTTTTACGGCTGGTTCAACCCTTTCTGATAAAAGTAGTTTCTGATTATATATTTAAAAAAAAAAAAAAAGTTTTTTCTCTTTAGCCATCCCGACACTTCTTTTTGTAGTTTTCGGACCCATACTAGATCTTCTTGAAGTTCTAGTGTCGAATAAAACTATTTTAAAGTCTCCATGCGTTTGTGATGACAGCTTACCAAAAAAATGAATACTATTATTATTACTATTATAATAAATTCCATCATTGGATTACGTTTTGCTTGACGTACTCGAAACATAATATCATCTGATAAATAATCTTGATATTTTATCCACAATTCAGGTGGATTTGATGGAAAACATGTTGCCAAAATAATCGCAAATAGAAAACATATTTGATATGGATTGGATATTGTTGACATACCTCTCGATACGTTGCATACAATACGCCATTCAGGAACATTGATTAACAACAATACCAGTTTTTGTATATATGGCAATATGTATACACACAATAACCGATATTCGCAAAAATGCGTATATCCCACGAACCAATACACACAAATACATCGAAATTAGGCGTAAAACCTCCGTATTGACAACCTCTAACATACGCAAAAATCAGATTTGAAATTCACCGACGTGTTCATGAGAACATCCGTAACACGTAAAATATAATTTTCTTTTATATACGAGGTGTGTTCAAAAAGTAAAGTGACTTAAGAAATTTCGCGGGCAACGTATTCTCGATTTTCGATTTTTTTTGTTTTGTTGTGTTGGTGCACTCTTTCCAAACATCTGTACTAAATTTCAAGTGAATGGCATTTTTTGTTTGGTTGTGAGAGGCGTAAAGGTTATATATATATATATATATATATATATATATATCGAAAAATATGGATCAACGGATTTGCATTAAATTAAATTAAAATTAAGTGCTCCGTAACACTTGAAATGTTGACAGTAGCATACGGTGTAACTGTTCTGAGTAAAAAAATTTTTACAAGTGGTACAAACTCTTCCAAGATGGCCGGGAAGATGCCAATGACGAGCCTCGCTCTGGACGCCCAAGCACTTCAACAACTGATGAAAACGTTCAAACAGTGAAGAAAATTGTTTTGGAAAATCGTCGAATCACTATCAGAGAAGTTGCTGAGGATGTCGGTATATCGCTTGGCTCGTGCCATGAAATTTTTTCTTACGTTTTGGGCATGAGACGTGTGTCAGCGAAGTTTGTTCCGAAATCGCATGAGCATCGCTCAAGAGCTATTGAATGACGTCAACGTCGACCCAGATTTACTCAAAAGGGTCATAACTGGTGACGAATCATGGGTATATGGTTATGATATCGAAACCAAAGCCCAATCGTCCCAATGGAAGCGGCCAGAAGAGCCAAGACCGAAAAAAGGACGCCAATCAAATGTCAAAGTTTTGCTCACTTTTTTCTTCGATTACCATGGCGTGGTGCATCAGGAGTTCTTACCATATGGTCGTACGGTCAATAAACAGTATTATCTGGAAGTTATGAGCCGTTTGCGAGAAGCAATACGAAGAAAACGTCCAGAATTGTGGAAAAACAATTCATGGCTTTTGCTCACTCATCTTTGCTTGTGAGAGATTTTTTGGCCAAAAACAACACCACAATCATGCCTCAGCCACCATATTCACCGGATTTGGTCCCATGTGACTTTTTCTTGTTCCCAAAACTAAATAGACCTTTGAAAGGACAGAGATTTGCAACGCTGGAAGAGCTCAAGGGCATATCGAAAAGTGCTTATGAGAAGTGCTTGGAGGATTATAAAAACCGTTGGCATAAGTGTATTGTATCTGAGGGGAATTACTTTGAAGGGGACAACATAAATATTGATGAATAAATAAATTTTTTTTTTTTTAAATACAAAGTCACCGTATTTTTTGAGGTGTGTATACTAGTAGGTAAAATTTAATTTGCATATATTTTTTAATGCCATTTTTTTTTAAATTTCATAGACATTTTAGTATTCTACATTTTTTTTTTGTAATATCTTATTTATCTGTCTTCAAAGAATAAGCATATTTTGTTAATATTAATTAATAAAATAAAAACGAACAAGATGTTTCTATAAAGCTATGCTAATTTTATATTTTAAGTTTAACTTGGCAGGGGAAAAAAAATATTTATAAAAGCTTACTTGGAATATGGATATGAGGAACGGAGTACACTGTCGTTATTATAAAATAATTTTTAAAAATAATAATAAAACAGATAGACCTGCTTAGAAAACAAAAAAGCTTCAAAGCGCCATATAGCGTGTATATTTGAAAACAGCGAGACTTGCAAACTGCTTGCTGGCACGCTGCACGATCGCTTCACGCGCTCATCACTAACGCGCACTGCTTGCGCTGCTCTGCTCTGTTCAGCGCTGCTTGCCGGCAAACGCCATAGCTTGACTGCCAATGTAAATTTGAACAAGGTCTCAGTCTTCTTACGCACGCGAAGAGCTGCGCATCGTTGCGATCGTTGTTTCCATCAAACAGGCAGCAAAGCAGCGCAACAACAAATATAAAAAAAATCGTATTTATTTTTTTTTATTTAGAATTTAAAGTAAAACGCGACGGCACTTAAAAAAAAAACACTACAATACTGCAAAGTGAAATATTTTATAAAGTGCGCCAGAGAGAATCGTTTTTTTTAAGTGTAAATGTGTAGATTGAAACGAAGTGAATAAATTTAAAAAAATTATTGAAAATGCTGCGCGTTTACTAATTGATTGATTGATGAATTGATGCAACAATTCATGCATTTAAACAAAGTGTGCGTAAATGTTTCTAAAGCCCACACAAACATACTAAATTAAACAAACAAAATGTCTGCAACAAATTAAAAAAAATATACAAAAAATATGCGCTTAAATAGGTATATTTAAAAAAAAAATCAAAATTAAAACGAACGAGAGTAAAAAAACGAAAAAGTGAGTGATTTATTTAATATGCGCTGTATATATAGTATATAAGATATATAAATATATAGTATATGTTATGCCAGTTCAGATACATACAGCTACAGTAGGAGAAACATATGAATTTTTACGGTTTCGGAAACATACTAGAACGGACAAACATACGGACGGACGGACGTACGGACGCACTGGTCTGAGCACTGGGCTGATGACTGCCGGTTGTTGATCATGCTGATCATTTGTATCTGTATCTGTAGCTTAACGCATACAGCAAAGATATATAGGAGACGGGCGGGTGTGTGCGGGCGTGTAGCATGGTCAGCAGCCGCACTCAAACCGAAATGGAATGGAATTAAATTAAATCAAATGATAAAAAATATAAATCGAGTGTAGAAACAGTGGCAGCCCTCTGTGTATTTATTGTGCACACTGTGGCGGCCGGCTTTAGGCTCAAGCCTGAGCCACAAAAACAAAAAAAAAAAGATACAAAAAAAAAAGAAATAAATAAAATGGTAAATAACCAAACCCCATATAGAGTAGTCAAACAACTGACGACGTTGAACATACCGGCAAACTGACGGATCAACTGACATGCTGCTGCTGCTGCTATGGATGCTGCTGTACATATGTAAAATACACACAGATACACACGCATACACACAGGCAACATAAGCAGCATAAGTGCTTGTTGTAGGGGGCGGTCAACGTACAAACTAATGAACTATACACATATGTGTAGCTGGTAGCGGAAGGAAGCATCGAAAGGGTACAACAAACCAGTCTATGTCTATGCCTAGACTCAGAATCAGACTCAGGCCCAGACCCTAGCCTCTATCTAGCCTCATTGTCAGTCGTCTCTCTTTGTTGTTGTATTTGTTGTGCACTTGTTGTTTCTTCTTCTGTAGCCAGTTGTGTTAGTACAGCCGTTGTACAAGTACAACAAAATAAATATATGTATCTACAAAATACATTGAACTCTTTTTTTGGTTTGGTTCCCCCTATTTCAAATGTCAAGAAATAGGAATAGAATGTAAAAATAAATCATGTATTTGTGGCACCTCAGCAAAATTGTATACCCCAATATCTCATCTCTACAGTTTTTGGTTGATAAAGCCAACACTGACTGTACCAATAGCTGCATAAAACCAAATGTATCTTGTAGATACTTTTTTGAAAAATTCAAATTTTAAGTTGCCTACAAGCAGTTACTACAGTTATTATCATCAAATGACAACTGACTTTACTAATAATTTCACAGAATAAAATGTATCTTGAAGATACTTTTTTAAAAAATGCAAATTTAAAGTTGCCTTGAGATAAAGTTTTAATGTGCTGTCATATCATATACTAGATTTTTGGTTTTCAAAAATAAATATGTAAAAATAGTAGTAAAATGAATATCCCTATATAGCTACTGACAAAATAAAATGTATCTTGCAGATACTTTTTTGAAATATGCAAATTTTAAGTTGCCTAGAGCAGTTATTTGAGGTATTATTATCAAATGCCAACTGACTGTTCTAATAACTTCACAAAACAAAATGTATCTTGAAGATACTTTTTTGAAATATGCAAATTTTAAGTTGCCTGGAGCAGTTATTTGAGGTATTATTATCAAATGCCAACTGACTGTACTAATAACTTCACAAAATGAAAGGTATCTTATAGATACTTTTTTAAAATATGCAAATTATAAGTTGCCTAGAGCAAAAGCTTTGGAGATGAAGTTTTAATGTGCTGTCATATCATATACTAGATTTTTGGTTTTCAAAGAAAAATATGTATAAATAACAGTATAACTATATACACCTATAAAGCTAGAGTTCTCATGATAATGCAAACTGACTGTACCAATAGCTTCATAAAATAAAATGTATCTTGTAGATACTTTTTTTTTAATTTTAAGTTAGCAAAAGCTTTGGCGATGGAGTTTTAGTGTGCTATTATATCATTTACTAGACTTTTGGTTTGAAAGATTAATATAATGTATAAATAAAAAAAATAAAATATATATCCTATATATCTGCATTGTTGTTGATAATCCCAACTGACTCTACCATCAGCTGCATAAAATACAATGTATCTTTTAGATACTGATAAAATGATATACCCCTATATAGCTACAGCTTTGTTGATAACGCCAACTGACTGTACCGAAAAATTCCTAAAGCAAAATGTATCTGAAAGATTATTTTTTACAACATGCAAATTTTAAGTTATTGAGAGCAAAAGCTTTTGGGTTCTGTAAAAAACTAACTAATATTAGCTCTATTCTATTCTCTATCTATATATAGTGATAACTTCATAAAATAAAATGTATCTTGCAGTTACTTTTTTAAAAGATGCAATTTTAAAGTTAGAGTAAAATGTATATCCCAACATCTCTACAATTTTGTTGACAAAGCAAAACTGACTGTAACAAAAACTTCATAAAGCAAAATGTATCTGGTAGATACTATTATAAAACATGCTCTTTTTAAGTTACTTATAAGAAGAGATCTTGTGTACTGCAAAAAGCTACCTATAAGAAGAAACTGATTGTAGGCATAACTTCTGAAAAGAAAATGTATCTTGCAGATACAAGCAATTTTAAAGTTAGAGTAAAATTATATACCCAAGATCTATACAATTTTGTTGCTAAAAAACCAACTGACTGTAACAAAAACTTCATAGAAAAAAATATATCTTGTAGATACTTTTATAAAAGTTACTTGGAGCAAAAGCTTTAGAGATTGAGGTTTAGTGTGCTGTAATATATTATTTCAGGCATAAGGGCGGATTGGATTTTTTTTTACAAAAAGCTTCAAAAAACAAAATGTATCTTCTAGATGCTTTTTTAAAACATGCAAATTTTAAGTTACTTAAAACAAAAGCATTTCAGTTCCGAAAAAAACTACCTACTAGAGCCAAATGATTGTATGAAAAACTTCATAAAATGAAATGTATCTTGCAGATACTTTTTTAAAACATGCAACTTTAAACTTAGAGTAAAATGATATACCCAACATTTCTACAATTTTGTTGATAAAGCCAACTGACTGTTACAAAAACTTCATAAAACAAAATGTATCTTGTAGATACTATTATAAAACATGAAAATTTTAAGTTACTTAAAACACGAGCTTTTGCGTATAATAAACTGCCAATTAGAGCTAACTGATTGTACCAATAACTTCACAAAATAAAATGTATCTTGTAGATACTTTTTTAAAACATTTTTTTGATACTTAGAGTAAAAGCTTCAGAGATGAAGTTTTAGTATGCTACAATAAATTATTACAAGCATTGGGACGGATTGGATTTTTTACTGAAAACTTCATAAAAGAAAATGTATCTAAAAGATTCTTTTTTACAACATGCTAATTTGAACTTACTTACAACAAAAGCTTTTGTGTTCTGTAATAAATTACCTATTGGAGCCAACTGATTGTGCTAATAACTTCATAAAATAAAATATATCTTGCAGATACTTTTTAACAACATGTAATATTAAAGTTACTTAGAGCGAAAGCTTTAGGGAAGAATTTCTAGTATTCTGTAATTCATAAAGTGGATTTTAGGTTTCAAACATCAAAATAAAAATAATATACGTCAAAACCTCTACAGTTTTGTTGATAAAGCCAAATGACTGTACCAATAATTTTATAAAACAAAATGTATCTGGAAGATTCTTTTTTACAACATGAAATTTTTAGCTTACTTAGAACATAAGCTTTTGTGCTCTGTAATATACCATCTATTACAGACATTGCGGCAAATTGGATTTTTGAGTAAAAAGATTAGAATTCATTTTGGATTAACAAATTTTTCTATTTAAAATAATTTGCTCAAATAGCAATACATCATGCACACATTTATAAAAAGATATAGCCCAATTTCTCTAAAGTTGTTGATAATGCGAACTGTCTGTACCAATAACAATTTTTTATTGCAACAACTGGCTAGCGAATTTGTATCTTCAAATTTCTTTTTTACAACCAAGTTAGCCCAGTTTTTATGCACTAAAAAGTATGCAAATTTTTTATGCGAAAATGTTAATTAGCTGTTGTGCTAGAAATATCTGAAACTGAAAGCTGAAAAGTCTTAAAAAATCTAAAGAGCAAAAAGACTTTGAGAAATTACCAACTAACTCATTTTTGTTGATTTAAATTTTATTTAAAAGAGATTTCTAGCACATTCCCAGCTATATTTGGCCGTTGGAAAATTTAGTTATACTTTAAAGTCTAGCAGATTCCTTGGTGCTTTATAGCTTGCTCTATATAGTTATAAAAAAGCAAGTACCAGAGTTGCCACCTTACCCTTTTTTCTTTCATTTGACTTTAATCCAAGTACAAAAATGGCGTACGTAAAGTCGGACGCGGACGACTTTGAGATACCCTGTACCACTAGCTTGCAATAAAATCTGGTTCCTTCACAAAAAACCAAAAACAGAAGAACTTTTAAGCAAACAAGTTTTTTTTTTGACTGATTGGTCCTATTGGAGCTATATGATATAGTCAACCGATTTGGGTTAAATTTAGTACAGTGCTTAGGAACTATAAAAAAGTCACGAATATCAAATTTGGTTCCAATATCTCAATAAACAAACGAAACACAACAAATTTATTTAAAAAATCGATTTTTTGGAAGATCGGCCCTATAGGAGCTATATAATATAGTCAACCGATTTTGTTCAAATTTGGCACATTGATAAAGTGCTCTAAAAAATTTCCAAACGTTAAATCTAGTTACAAAATCTTTATTAAAAAACAAAATATGGCGAATTTTGATTTAAAAAAGTTATTTTGGCCGATCGGTCCTATGATATAGCCAACCGATTTTGATAAAATTTGGTACAGTACTGGGGAACCATAAAAAATTTTCAAATACCAAATTTTACCAAATTTACGATATCTTCATGAACAAACGAATTATCCATCTAAAACCTTTTTTTTTCTCGAGGTCGTCTCAAACACCCATATGGGAGCTATATAATTTATCCTCGATATCAAAAAAATAAAATCAACTTGTCTCCTATGGAATAATATGGGATCTAATGTGAAAGTTTGGTTACTCTAGCTCTTACCATCTCTGAGATCTAGGCGTTCAAACGGACAGTCGGACAGACGTTCACCCTGATCATATTTTAGGTAACTTTGGGGTGTCTCCGACGACTCCTTCTATATGTTACATACATTGTCGGCTTGCACAAACTTACTATACCCTTGGTACCATACGGTACAGGGTATAAAAACTGGAATGACAATAGTGTAAACACAATATCATCATGATTATCTCAATTGGTTATATCGAAATTGTTGGTACACTTAGAGCAAATTGTTAGTATTTTAAATACTGTGCCAAGAGTCTATTTTATATGCATTTGTGCACTTTATGTTAGGCAGAAGAATTTTGCAGAGCTGTTATTTAATCCGAAAAGATGTTGTGTAAAAACTTATTGAAAAAATTTTAGCAACACAACATGAGACATACAAAAATTCTAAAGCTATTACGAACCCATCATAAAAAAATTAGCACACTTACCATTATCTTTTAATAGCCCGTCGCCTGTCTAAAGTTATATTGAGTCTCAAAGGAATCAATTGTACTTCTTGAAAGTATGTTATTAATTTAGTTAAGAATACTTTCCTATATAAGTTCCAATTACAGGGAAACATATTTTTGACTTATGTAAATTATTAACTAGCTTACTGCCAACAAATTTGGGATCAAAAAACATCCTCATCCAATGTTTTTAGGCCACGTTTCGTAAAAAGGACATACACAAATAAAGAAATCAAAATGAGGAAAAACCACGCGAATGTGTTCCAAAGTGTTAGAAGCGTTTAGAAAATAATTAAAAAAATAATCCGCTCAAAACCCCCAGGCCTTGTTGGCGAATTTATTTTTAAGCTTACATTTTGGCGTGGCTAAAACGAGAATCTCCCGCAAAAATTAACATGCAAATACAATGCAAATAATTTTCCAAAACAAAAAACATTTCAACATCCATATTGTGGTCAATGTTCCAGGTCTTTTGTGTCTTTATTCATAATGGGACTATCGCATGTTTTACCAATTTAAGTATAAGGTTTTCTTCGGATTATATCCAAGCATCTCACCAGGCGCAAAAAATGGATCAGAAGGTCCAAAAAAATGCAGGAGCCTCCGATTAATGAAATATTGTTCTATCTCTAAAATTTATTTTTACTCTCTGTAAACCCTGTTAGATTTAGTTTGCTCTAATATTTTCTCAAAGTTTGTAATTCGGATATGAAGGCGACTTAATGTTTGGGAAAGAAATTTAAGAAGTAAGAAATAATTATATTGATTTGATTCCTAAATAATTCAGCGGAAAATTAAAATTGCTCTGCGTGAATATTTGTCTAAAGTTTGTACATATATCATTATGGCTAAACAGTTTTAAAAATTAAACAGTTCTCGAAAAGATGCTTGGACTCATCTTCATCATCAACATTAATAACTCTTTGTTAACTCTTTTAATTTTTAATTTTTCAACTTTCAAAATCGGAAACCAAAAGTCGGATCTGTCTATATCCAAACGATTAATATTCACGAAAGATTCCTAAAAACAATTTTTACATTGTTTTTGGAAAAGTTTAGTTTTCTATAAATGAAAATATATTCAGATATAGAAATATATTTGTCAATACAATTTATTGATATCCAATCCGAGTTTAAATCATAATAAAATAGAGAAATATATTTTTAATATCATTATTATGAATATCAATAAAGCCAAATTCAACAAAAATCAACTATCAGCTGTTCAAAGGGTTGTCAGATAAAGCAGTGTTGCCAACTTAAAGTTGTGAACCTCTAAACAAACACGCTGTATATGCAAAGTATCACTTTAATTTATTTAATAAAAAGTCTAACACCTTAATTTAAAAAATGAATGGATATTTTTCCAGCGTTGGTGTTATTGAAAAGATTTATTTCTACACTATAGAATTCACTGAAAATCTTGATTTATGATAATATATTTCCCCTATCAAATTGGTGGTGGTAATAAATAAAATACATACGAAAATAATCGTTTATAATTTATAAATCAATATAATTTTTTTTTTTTTAAGAAAATCCGGACCATTTAAGTTACTTAGCGTTTTGTTAACTATATATCTGAGTTATTAACAAAAAGGCAAAGGCGTACTTAGGATAATAATCCCTCTATAGTATAAAAAAATGTTATTTTCTTAATTTTTTGAATTTAATTTCAAATGGGGCCCCCCTGAGCCGCTTGCGGTGATTGATGTTTGGGTGTTGGTGAGCGAAGCCCCTAGTAGCTCTAAAACAAAGTTTTTTTAAATAAAACTTGCTTTGTAGTTTAAAACCAAAAAATCGGGCAAAAATGCATAAAGGCAAAAGTAAAAAATGGGCACTTGTCCCCGACTTGGATATTTGAAGACCAAAACTAGCCCAATTTTACTCTAAACTGTGTTGTAAAAAGCAGAAATATCTATCAGTGTGTACATAATTTTTACAGTGTAAACAAAAGATACTTTTTATAATGCTTTAAGTATATTAGAAAACTAAACAGCTGTTTGTTATATTTTACAACAAATATTTTGATTTTATCTGCTTAAATATAAAAATAAATATTTAAGTAGTAAAGCTGTAAAGGCTTAACTTTATAAATGTATTGCAATTAGTTAGTAAACTTAAAATATTAGGCTAAAAAAATACTCTTAAATTTAAATTGAAATAATTATGTAACAATAGCTTTTTTTTTTAACGGAAGCTTAAATAATAAGTAGTAAAACTTAATGAACTTCTCTTAACAAAAACAAACAATGTCAAATGACGCTTGTAAACAGCTGATTGCTCACGTTGTTAGTCTGACAGTTTTGCCCTGCTGCCTCGCTGCTAGGGACGTTCACGTCGTTACGCGTGCACTTTTGCACTTACGCAATACTTTACTACACTTTTAGCTTAAAATTCACTTAATAAAGATTTCCAACTCGCCACGGCATATCTTCTATTTCTTTATTTTGTATTTGTAAGACTTGTTTAGTCCCTGTAGTTAAAACTTATTTTTTTTTTTGGTTTTATTTGTTGTTTTAGTGATTTAACTAAATGGTGTTGTTATTGTTGTTGTTGCTATTGTTTTTTCAGCTTTTATTTAATTTGTTTTAAGTAAATTTCGCAAGCACACTTTAGATGACACACATACTCAAGCACACACACACACACAGTGGCACACGCGCCTAACAAACAAATAAGAAAACAAGCGGGACATTTACAATCGGCACATACCGAATATAATATGCCCTATTCTGAGCTTTAAAATCTAGTTGCTTGAGGGTTAGCCACAAAAGTCTAAGAGCCAAATAATACCGAAACACGGTACGTCGCAACTCGGGTTTCTTCAAAAATCTGCTGAGTACACTGAGAGAAAAATTTAGCAGTTCGTGCTCAATAGTGAGCTTTTTCATTTAAAACAAGTGAGACTTTTTCTATTAAGATTGAAATACTTATTTCAAGACCATTTTTTTTCAAAAGTGCATAAAAAATATATTTTTTATGGATAAAAATATCTTGTTCAAGAATGTTTTTATTAATTATTATTGTGAGCTTAAAACAATCTCGTTTTGAGCAAATTTTAACTTAGGATTGACTCTTTTTGCTACTTGAATACGACTTTCATTGTATCAAAATTCCTGCGGATTCCGAAGGTGTTTTTTATTTCATAGCTAGTGAGCCCGGTAGACGTTGTCCCGCCCTAACTTTTTGAATGCTCCTAAAGTGTATAAATATCGTAAGATTCTCTAGTTAGCTTATCTGGACAATCATAAGATTTTTGGATTAGTTGACTTTCATGACTTTCCAAAAAGCCGTATGGCAAACTTAAGTATTCTCAAGAGAGCTCGCATCTCTAATAAATTCATGCTCCACAGAAAGTACATTTCATACCCGGTGTTGAGCAATTTTCTACTATGCTATATTCACGATATTCACAAAAATGCGTATATCTCACGAGCCAAAACATACATCGCAATAGGCTTAAAACCTCCGTATTGACAACTTTTAGCACACACAAAATTAGATTTGAAATTCATCAACGCGTTCATGAGAACACCCGTAACACATAAGTTTTTTTTATATATATAGATAAATATTCCATATTTATTGCATATTTTAAAGGTTTGATCCTACAATTTGTTCTATATTAGATCTACGCTCAGCCTGAAGCTCCAGGTAGCTCTGGCTACAATTAATGCAACAAAAATGTATTAAACATAGCGATCATTTACTATATACGCCGCTGTAAGCCCATAATTTGCTATCATGATCCAATAATTAGAAGGTGACGCAATGCGCAGGTTCATCATTTATGTTTCTTTGAAAAAGGGAAGGCAGGTTAAATATTTTTGTGGTAGCTATACCTTCTGTAAAATAAACGAAAAGTATAAAGTAAAAGGAACTGGTACATTCTTCTTTAATTACAAAGCGTCTACAGCAGCTGTTAGAATTAGTCGACCTCAAAAGTGCTCTACAGGCGAGAACATGTGAGAAGATTTTTTTATAATTGTTAAAATATCATGATCAAATTTATGATATTTTTTTTAGACTTTACAATTTTGTGTAATTTGATCAAAATTGGCGAACTATTTCATATAGCTACCATACAAAAATTGAGTCAGGTTTCTGCGCAATCAAAATCGCTCTTTTGTTTGAGGCACTATATAGTATTTTTAATTTCTTTATCTGCTGAAGATCTACGTAGTTCTGGTTACAAGATTTTTATAATTTATAATTAATTTCTAATATATAATTATATAAAGAAGTCCTCTATCTAAAAAACTTAACATTTTATCAGTTGATAAGTTGTGAGATTTAAATATGTTAATAGAAAAATTGTTTAATAAACAACAAGATTAGCTTTTATTTAAAAATTTTAAAAATTCTTGTGAAACAATAAATCCTCTTTAAATAATAATACTCTTTCAAAATACGTATAACATAATAGCTATACAAATAATATGATTGACTTAATTTCTAAGAATTTATTGAGGACTTAAAAATTCAAAATAGATTTTGGAGTCACATTTTTATTTCTTCTCCAATTAGACGCATAATTAAAACGATTCCGAGATGAAGTCAGCTACCTTTTTTTTTTACTTTCCCACCTCTACTTATTACTATGTATATTCCTTGCAATATTATTTTCAGTACTTAGAAACCGATTCCGGGATGAAGCCGGCTACTTTTTTTTTACTTTCCCATCTCTACTTATTACTATGCATATTACTTGCCATATTATTCACAGTACACTGAGAAAAACGAAAGATTTTCGTGCTTCGAAGTGAGCTTTTCACGCTAAAATTACGAATATAATTTTATAATTATATAATTATATTTCTATAATTGAGAGTAAAATTCTTAATTTAACAGTATGTAGCCATTTACTTTTATACCAATATTGGATTATAACCTTTTCAATTTATCGGATGATTGTGAATATAATAAATATTAAAAAAATTTAGGAGTGACAGAAATTCTTGATTTGAAAAAGATTCGAAGAACTTTAAGAACAATTTCTGAAAAGAGAAAGAATAAGGCAAACACTTTTCCTCATTTTCAGAATATCATAGTGCAACACAAAAAATGGAAGCAACTTCTCTTTTCGCTTTTTTTGGAGTACATCTTGAAACTAGAGAAACCCCCAAAGGATTTTGCTCAAAGTCATCAATAAGGTAGTTTTTTTTTATATCCGCCATTTTTCCGCTCAAACCTGATTTTTTGGGAATAAGACCATTTTTATGGAGTCTACATATCGTAAGCCGTTCAAAATGTGGACTTGATTAAAATGGTCTTATCTTCGAAAAATCACGTTGGAATGGAAATTTGGCCGATATTAAAAAATAAAAAAAATAAAAAGAGAAATTGTTGCCAGCCGATGACCTCGGAAATGTTGCACAGTGTATATAGTCATAAAGCTGATATTGAGAGTACTTTAAGCTCAATTTAAGAATAATAGAGCACGAAATATTTTTGTTACTTCTAGACTCAAACTTGAAATAAGTTTCGATATAGCTCTTATGCTTTTAGATATAGGGTATACAAAACAAAAAAAAAATCAAAAATCATCTATGAGGCAACTAACTGAAATGCTCTAAACAAATTCACTAAATTGTTGGGTTGAGGTTGCTTTCATTGTTATTGTTGCTTTTGTTGTTATAGTTATAGTTGTTGTTGTTGTTGCTGTTGTTTTTGTTGCTGGCGTTTCATTAAGTTCTCTAACATTGTTGCTTGTTGCTGTTCGTTTATGGAAATGCTTAATGCTTGTCGCGCTTGGAATTTACACAGATACACACACACACACACATACGCACGAGCAAATAAAAACAACAGCAAAAAAACTAAAAAAAAAAACAAAAACAACAAACAACAATGACAACAATCATAAAAACCGTGAGCATTCAGTTGACATTTTAAATAAATGACTTTGCTGTTTTTTCAACGGCGAGATTTGTTTTTTTGTCGTTGTTGTTGTTGTTGTTGTTTTTGTTGTTGTTGTTGTTGTTGTCGTTGTTTGGGATTGTCAGTGGGCGGCGTTTTGTGAAGCAACATCATAAAAATTATTTCAAATTTTAGTACAAATATTAGAAACAAAAAAAAAAAATTAAAAACACATTGCCATACAAATTACTTATTTAATATTTACTATTTTTTTGAAACTCATTAGCTTGATAGAATTTTGTGGAATAATTTTTTTCTTTTCGAAAGTGAAATTTTTTTACTAAAAATTTACAGCGCCATCTTTTGGGAAACGGCGGGGGCAAAGTTGTAGAGCTAATATATAAAAAATGTTTTCTAATATACTAACTACAAAATAATTTTTAAAAATGCTTTAATAGTAGCGCTATAAACTTTATAGACAATTTTTTTTCGAATCAAATAATTGCGACAGTGGACAAAATTTTGAATTTTTTGACTAAAAATTGTTATTTAAAATTTTTTTATATATACTAACTATAATAATATATGTATATAGAATAAAGCTTTTCCGACCCCTATAAACTTTATAGACAATTCTTTTACAAATCAAACTATAGCGACAGTGTGCAAAAAATTAAAAATTTTAATAAATTCTAAACAGAATATTAGCTAACTGGAAGAAAAACTATTTTAGTATTACAATTTTATATTGACCTAAAATTTCAAACATGTTCATAAATAAAGTTATTCAGCTGCTTATATAAAATACTTTCAGTTTTTTTCCGATTTTTAAATTGTCAATATTTAAATTTTTTTTTGGGTTATCAAATCAAGATTTGAGCAAGTAAAAATTGAAGATACATATTAAATTTATGGTTTATTTTTAAGTTAATGTTGAAAATTAAAAAAAAAAATGCGAAACATTTTGGAGAAATTCTATATCATCACAGTGAACTATATATTTTTCGGTTTAAATAATATAATATGGCGCGATACAGCACTTAAAATATAAAAATAATAAGATTCAATAAAATTGGGCTATACTGGAATTGAAACTAAGTTACCTAAGAGCTGCCTAAAAGGCGATTTAGATTTTGATCTTTAGTCTATTATATTGTAATTATCTTTTATTTATGGTAGAAGGTACTTGGTATGGCTGGACATTAGAGTAGATCATTTGTTTTGAATTTTAAGTCGCCCACTTTTAAAAAATAGGTTTTTCTTTCAAAATATTAAAAAATCGACTTAGACTATCCATTTATAAGGTCAAAAAACGTTATTTTTGCTTGGGTTTTTGGGTTTGAGATATCAATTTTTGATATCTCGTATTTTAAGTATTTTTATATATTGTATATGTATATCGGCAAAAATAAGCGAAGAGGGCCACTTTTTTCCCGACCTTATCCGATTTTGATGATTTTTACATATTTGATCGACATTTTTGGATTACATATTTTGCTAGCCAATAGTAACTACGCCAAATTTCAAAAATTTATCGAATTATCGATAAGTTAATGTTG
>JBAMAX010000459.1:0-239680 GCA_037043745.1 Chymomyza amoena
ATCAATACGTCAGCATCGTTATTAGCCTGTTTAACCAATATATTTTCGGCAATTAACTTATCTTTCAATATTGAATTGAACCGAGATTTGTTGTGAGTATTTGCAAGAAATTTCTGGTAGGAACTGTCATAAGTTCATCAAATAGAATATCGGAAGATGAAGATGTTGCTAAAGTTCGACGACGTTGTTCTGCAGCTTTAATTTTCTCATGCAATCATCATAGCCATCAAATACGACAGTAATTCTGGCACCAAAATGTCTACGTACATACTGAACGTATTTATCTAAAATAATGCTAAGTGTTTCTTCCCACACAACACGGTGTAGTAAGTAACCTCCGTCAATAATGTATGTCGTATTAGTATTGTTAATTTCAATATTGACCTGTTGAAAACAATCGTAAATAGCAGACTTCTGTGTTTTCCGCATCCCGATGTCATCAAACAACGATAAAGGGAGCTAATTCATATTCAAAATATTTCTCTATTTCATCTTGAAATGCTGCAGTAATACTCATCCGCTGGAACAATAATAAAGGGTCAACAGGTACTTTTTCTTCGTGAACTTTTATAGTACTACTCATCGCTAAAAGAGGAACAACTTTGTCAGCGCGTTTAAATTTAATATTATCAAATGTTAGTCCTGTTATTTTTGCCATAGAGGCAAGTCCAACTTCACGAGCTTTATAACAATTGATTTTATCATAACCAACGATACCACTTGCAATAGATACAATTTTGTTTACGTCTGGAAAAGGGTCATGCGTTGAGAACCACTCTTAAAGTCGTGAGTCACTTGCATCAACGTGTTGCTCGGTCGTATCCATCCTAACATTAGCGAGATCTTCTAATTTTTCACAAACTGTATTCTTAGCATGCATACTACTACTATAAACCATTTACTTATGACACTCTCTTTCGTACTTCTCCTTCAAGCAATAACTCCATCAGTCTTCATAGCTTTCATCATAGACTGCTCGATAACCATGTCCGTTGAAGTTCCACAACTTAATTTGTCTGACCGTCTAACAGTAAAAAATCCTAATAAGGAAAATGTCCAGACGCGTGGAAATAAGGAAGCATTTCTTTAACGCAGTTTAAATGAGCTTTCCAATCCCCCATACGCTCAGTTCCTAAAAACTCTTTAGCGATCGAAACCATTTCAAAATATTGAATCCAAAGTTTTGCATTTGGTCCTATTTTTTGGTCTAATTTGACCGGACTAGTATGCGTTATATGTAATAATAAAACTATTCTATGAAAAAAAGTTGAAAACTTAAAAACAAAATGCCTGGAGTTTTATTTTATAATGCAACACCTGTGCACTATTTCAGTGAAATTTCGAATAGTTGCATCCCCAAGTAAAGGAAATGGCGGCATCGAATTGACAAAAGCCTAGCTCAAGTGTTATTCTGTGGATTCAATTAATAATTTTTTCACGATTTTGGTATGAATCTCATGCTAAGAGTGACAATTGAAGATAAATTTATTTGTTTCTACATATTATCCTACCCTCTAGATACTTGAATTAATAAAACTCCCATTTTAAGGTAAATTTTTATGATTAATCTGGAATTTTTACACTCTACTTTTAATGCTCTGTTTGATGATTAAAAAAAAATACTATTAAAATTTTTTCGATAAAACAATTAGTAAGTTTGGAAATAAAGTTTATTTGTTTTAGAACTAACATATTGATCAGACGAAATGGTAAGAATCATAAAGCTTTAAGTTTACAATGGATAGATGGTTTCCACCAGATCCGCACGATCTTGGAATTGGTCTTGGGGCTCATAGCTTCAAAGTGTATATACCAAAGCCCGCAAAAGACCGTCAAACCATTTTTGCAACATGGACCCAAAAACTACCCATGGATGCGCCACTGGTTTCCACTATCCAATAACGCATTAAACTCCCCGTCCATTTAAAAACTAGATTTTAATTAAGCAAAGCGCGCAGGGGCAGAACCCCCTTGTTTTTTGTTTAAAGGAAGGATTTCGGAATGCTTTGTGTGGCACAAAACCATTGTGGAGCAAAGTTATTGTCTTATTCCATTTTCTACTTATCCCAGTGCAACTATACGAGGGCAGTTTAATAGTTCGGTAAGTTTTTGAATGATATACTGCGTAAATATTTTTCACCGAGTCCAAGTTGGAATCTTGACAAATAAATTGGTAACCCTGTGCCATTAACCTTAAGGAGATCTCTTCAATCTTTTCAGAACTGAATGAAAACAAAATTGAATTAATACTGAACTATCGGAACAATTGAAGTGCGTCTGGTAGCTAAGGGACTAACTCTTCCAGGGCCGGCGGAACGTGTGGAACCCAGGTGGGTACTTCTACTGGTATCAAATGTAAGCGGAAAATGAGAAAAAAATTTTGTTATACTACATTTTAAGCGAGAATTTAAGGAAAGAATCGGGAAAATGAGAAACGTATTCTAATTTATGAGCAATAATTTATTCTTCACTTTACATTCTTTCAACTCATTGACAATTTTCTACTTCTGCAGTGCAAATACTGACATTCTTCTTAGAATTTTTTTTAATGAATTCATTCAACAAAATGTCTAAATCCAGCTTATCCACTGCATCAGGGTATGAGTGCATTATAGCTACGTGGTTGAGTCGTTTTTAATGCATTGTTGAGCGCAAATAACTTTTCACCCTACGTAAAACAGAAAAGCTTCTTTCGTTAGAGCAAGACGAACTCGCAATCGTCATGATCAATCGAGTTAAGCGCACATACTAAGGATCAATTCCAAGGAACCAGGAATTTTCGCGCATGAATGTCACAACGTCTTTCAGAGCTACTGGTGATTTGGATTTACTTCTCATGATACTCAGAGTCATATCTCGATCGCTTACTAATCTGAATTCGTCAAAGTCTCCTTTGTAAAATTTTACAATTTTTTGTACATCAACTTCTTCACCAAGAATGAACTTCTCTAATATCTTGCGCATTTCGGCTGAATTATTACGCATAAAAATAGATAATTTACAAATATAATTGTTTATTCAAATTTCCAAAAATTCAGCTGGGTAATTACCCACGTACTAAAACTTCAGGTGGGTAGTACTACCCACCATACATAGGGCTTCCGCCGGCCCTGAACTCTTCAATAGCTATCTGACGAGTGCCGTCAATGCTAACAAACCCAATTTGTTTCACTCTTTTCTTACTCCTTTATGATATGATCTCACTTGGCACGATTTGGCATTGAATTTTATTTACGCCCAAGAAACTATGGGTCTAAAATGAATTTCGATTCTGCCGCTTTTTCAAAATAGGTTTTTTTTACAAAATATTCCAAAATCGACTTGGACATTGCATTGAAATGGCCAAAAAACGAAATTTTTTCTTTAGCCACATGTAAATTTGGGGTCGAGGAATCCATTTTTGATATCTATTGTTAATTTTGAGCGCCGCCAGAAGGCGCTCTAGTGTATTATTTTTTCTCTTTCTTTCTTTAAATTCACAAAATGTGGCAAAAATGTACAAATATTTAACGTTTTCATAATACTCAAGCCCTTCAATTTTAAATTTTATGAAAGAGATTTTACTATAGTATATATATTTTTACTATATTTTATATATCCCATAGGACAAATCGGCTGAAAAAACGTTTTTTAAACAAAATTCGTTGTGTTTCGTTTATTTTTAAAGAGATTGAAACCAAATTTTGAATTTAGAAGTTTTTTGAGTACCCAAGCACTGTACCAAATTTGAACAGAATCGGTTGACTATATCATATAGCTCAAGTAGCAGCAATCGTTCAAAAATCATTTTTTTAATTATTGGAACTTAATTTGGCATTAAGAATTTTTTAGAATACCCAAGCACTGTACCAAATTTGATCAATTAAAAGTTTGAGAATTAAAACATTTTCGGAGTTTCGTGAAACGTACTCAATTAGTTGGTTCAGGGAATCTCAAAGCCGTCGGCGAATGTTTTCACCCAAATAATTTAAGAGCCGATCTTAATTAAGTTCGAATTTGCTCAAAAAGAAAATCTTTTACCTCTACAATTCTTAAAATTCAAAAAATTATTGAAAATCAAAAAGTTCGAAATTCCAAACTATGCAAATTTGCGAAATTTTCGAAGGAAATTATTTGACTAAAGTTTTATATAAATTAATATAAGTTGAATTTTTTTAATTATTAATTTCACATTTTCACATTTTGTCCTTTATCGGTTTCAAGCGAATTTCCAGCCATTAATTAGTCCGAAATATTTTTGCATTAGAAATCTAACAATGGAACTTGTTGCAACTGTTGCATTTGGTGGCTGGAAAATAGTTTCGAGTTACCCTTGATGAAAGCAGAACCCAAAGTTATGACAATTGTTGCTCTAGCAGGTGGCATTTTAATTAGCATTAAAGTTTTAATTGGATGATTTTTAAAATTTCAAACAATATTGCTATAATGACGTTTTCTGAGTTATCATAAGATGCGTTGTTTTTAGCAGCATTTTTTGCAATGTTTCCCAAATTCGAATGAGTTTACAAAATAAAACACTACCATACACGACAGAGTTGTAATGCCTCAGATCGTTAAAATTTCGAAGATACATACAACAAAGCATTAGCCGTTTTAATGTCATTTCAAATAGTTTGTTATTACAATTCTAAAACACTTGTTGTTATACAGTTAAATTATTATCAAACTGAGCTCTTTAGGATAATATGACGCACATAATTTAGATTATATTTAAATCTACGAAAATGTATTATTTAAAGTTCAAAGAAATCTATGTTAAGTATTTCTTACGCTTACTAAAGTCACTTACTTATAAAACTGATCTCGTATATTTCGTTATTTTGAGCACTTAATCATTAGCCTAATTAAACTGCCCTCGTTAAGCTACCGATGCTCTCGATACTAGTCACTCTACTAGTACGAAACTTTCGTTTAACTAACAGCCAACCCTGACCAGCCCAAAGAGTCAGTCGTGCCTCGTGCCTCTGTACGTGCATTACGTATACGACACGTTGCGTCGCTGCTGAACGCAACAACAAATACATGAGAGCTGCTCGTTCCGAAGAGAGCGCATATTGAAGGCTTCAAACCCGCCGCCTGACATAGCAACGCAACTGCCTAGCTGCAACAACAAGCAAACAAAATAAACGAATCAGCTAACAAGAGAGCAAAACATAACTAAAAAGAAAATACCAAAAAACAACAAAATCATATGGAATTGGTAATGGAAAATTTGTTGGCAGCTCCAAGCTCCAACAGTGTCAGCCAACCAGCAAAAGTTAAAAACCCGAAAATGAAAATCTTGCGAAAATCAGCACCGACGTCGACGCGAGCGCAAATGCTAATGACTTCGGCTTCAGCACTGTCGACGCTGTAATCAACACGAGCTCCTCTGCCGAAGAACACGAACACGCGGCTCGGCCGTTCTGCCGCTCTGTCGGCTGCAAACGAGCGAGAATGCCCAAAAACAAAAAACAAAACAACAATAAAATTCATTCACACGAAGTCGAAGGCGCAGCAGCAAACAATTTTGGGTACAGTCGTAACTTGAATAACAAAATGCAAGAAAAAGTGGAGTTCGGGATAAACTTGGAGGAAGTATTAATTAACTTTCGCCTAGAATTATAGCAGGAACCGTAATTCTTATAATATTTAAAATAAAGATTGTTAAATAATTATTATTTTTTGATTTTTTTATTTAAATCAAATTTTAACTCTTATTTTTAACATAAAAGTAAAAATTATTGGGCAAGTTTTATTTTAAAATTTTAAATAAGAGTTACACGGCAATTTTTATAATAAAAATCAAAAATAATAATTATTGAATAATTTTTATTTAAAATTGAACATAAGAGTTACTCTGCAATTTTTATAATAAAAATCGTAAATAAAAGTTATGACATAATTTTTATTTTAAAAATTGAAAATAAAAATTGAATTTAAGTATCTTTTGAACCAAGGAGCAACTGAAGTATCGCTGGAAAGGGCTTTTTCTGCCTTAAAACTGGTGCTATCATCAACGGAAAGGTCTTGAAGTGTTCTATACATAAATGTGCAAACCATTATTGTGCGCTCCTTGGCTCAAAAGATATTTAAATTCAATTTTTATTTTCAATTTTTAAAATAAAATTACGTCATAACTTTTATTTTTGATTTTTATTAGAAAAATTGCAGAGAACCTCTTATTTTCAATCTTAAATAAAAATGGTTCAATAATTACACTGTTCTACAAAATCAAAAAATATAAAAGAACTTTTCAAGTGACCTAGTGTACGTTGTAGGTCTTGACGAGTGGATCACGATAGTGTGTTTCAAAATTGTCTAACACCCCCAAAATCGCAAGTTATCGCTTAAAAACCGTTTTTCGGGTACTGCGATCACTCCCACTATCACAACGTCGCCATTTTTCAACCGATTTTCGATTTTACGGCTTTGGAAAGAAGAAGATTCAAGCTTTAAGATGATATACACTTGCTTATACTTCATACAAAGCAACTACGAGATTTTTTAAAAGTTATCTAAGATTTACCCTTTTTTTTTTTTCGATTTTCACACTTTGAAGTCATTTTTTCATAACATTTTGTTAAAACACCTTTACTTTTTTACATTTAATCTTAAAGAAATATTAATTCCGAGTAAGAAAAGTTATGGTTTATTAAAATCGGTCGATAAATGTTTAAGTTACGACGCTTATTGTAAACAAGGAAATTAAAATTTCATCGACAAAAAAAAAGTTTTAGATGGATAATTCGTTTGTTTATGAAGATATCGTAACCAAATTTGGTATAGTGCTTAAGAACTATAAAAATTTACAAGTGTCAAATTTGGTCGCAATATTTTATAAAACAAACGAAATACAACAAATTTTGTTAAAAAATCGATTTTTTGGAAGATCGGCCCTATGGGAGCTATATGATATAGTCAACCGATTTGGTTCAAATTTGGCACATTGCTTAAGTGCTCTGAAAAATTTCAAAACGCCAAATCTAGTTACGATATCTTTATTAAAAAACAAAATATAGCGAATTTTGGTTTAAAAAAGTTATTTTGCCCGATCGGTCCTATGGGAGGTATATTATATAGTCAACCGATTTTGATGAAATTTTGTACAGTGCTTGGGAACCATAAAAACTTTCTCAAATTTGGTAACGGTATCTTCATGAACAAACGAATTATTCATCTAAAACGCTTTTTTTTGCCGTGGTCGTCTCAAACACCCCCATGGGAGCTATATAATTTATCCCCGATATCAAAAAAATAAAATAAACTTGCCTCCTATGGAATAATATGGGATCTAATGTGAAAGTTTGGTAACTCTAGCTCTTACCATCTCTGAGATCTAGGCGTTCACACGGACGGACGGACAGACGGACAGACGGACATGGGTATATCGACTTCTCTATTCACCCTGATCATATTTTAGGTAACTTTGGGGTGTCTCCGACGACTCCTTCTATATGTTACATACATTTTCGGCTTGCACAAACTTAATATACCCTTTGTACCATACGGCACAGGGTATAAAAACATTAAAAACTTTTCGTTTTATTTTTTTTAACATTGTTCCACCAAATAGGTTTAATTCTTATTCACACAATATAAAAAACTTATAAAAACACATGTTAAAAAAAAGGTGAGTGACAAATTTAAGGAACATACTATACTTATAAAAATAAAAAAATTTATTTTTTTTAAAGAAAAATTGTTGGTTAAAAAATAATTAAATTTTTTTAAAAGCCCTGTTGTCAGTTTAGATTTTAAAAAATTTGGTACCAAAATATTAAGTAGTTTAGCCACAAATAAATAAAATAAAATAAACGAAAAAACACATTTTTTTTAAATTAAAACATAACGCGTTTAGTTTAAAAACTGAAATTTTGTAAAAAAAAATTTGTTATTGAGCATCGTTATATCGTTAGTTTTCAAAAATTGCTGGTTTCCAGTACCTAGACCCTTTTTTTTATATGTTTTCCTAGAAAATTTTTTTTCTATCTAAAAGTTGAATTTTAAAAAATTAACCAAAGAAAAATCTAAGAATTTATATGTAATGTAAAATTTTAAGTATGCTTTAATAAATATTTTTTCAAAAGTTATAAAGTTGTACATTTTTGATAGAATACTTACAAAGTTACAGGTCAAAAAATTTAAAATTTATGAATCTTGCCGAAAAAAACTAAAAATTTATATACGGATTTTTGACTTTTTTTTTTAATTTAAAAGATGGTCGATTTAATTAAATTAAAATTTTTTTTAGTTTCTTTTTTTAATTTTTTCCAATTGTAGTTTTCAAATAAAAATAGTTCAATCCTTTACGAACACGTGTGAGACAATTCACGGCTGTCAAGAAATTATTATGGAAATGCCGGATTTTTAGCCAAAATATAAGAATCTGGTCCCACAGTGCAATGATTAAATAGCGTAGTGAGGAACCGTGGTACTTTTTAGTATACCAATTTTCAATTCCATCGGTTCCACGTGATTTAACTGTTTCGTTTACCGACGAGTGACGACTTTTATCATTTATTGTAACCCCAGCCACGTGTCGCTTTTTTTAAATAGGGATCATGGATGTTCCTCAATAATGCCTACAGCATGTAAGCTATTTTTATAAAAACGCTGCTTATAATTCACAGCTTGTTTATGTACGTTGCCTCTTAAGTATAATGCAACTATAATAATAGTATTATTATTTATAGTATTAGTATTTTTTAAATTGCTTAAATCATTATTATATTTATTAAATTTATTTAAAGACATGAATACGGTCTCTAACTTTTTATTGTACTTTTCAAATAATTATTGACAATCAACCGATAGATTTAAAAGTAGAATCCAATATTGATATGTTAGTAAATCGCTATACACTAAATATAACTTAGACTTGGGTGCCATAATACCAAGCTGGCATTAATAAACTCTTATAGAGAATACTTTTAGTATCTAGGGATAGCTTGCTATCTCTACCAAGTAGCCACTCTATTTTGCCAACTTTGGTTCTACAACTTGCTGTTATTATTTTTTTATTCAGTTTTTTATCGAGATGAATGCCGAGCTACGGGTGCGATGTTTTAATGGGAATTATTTGTCCATTTAAGTTGAGCGCAAGACTTGGGTCTTTCCTTAACGAACATAAAACGCTGGTCTCTTCCAAGTTTCCAGTATGATTGATATTTTGATGAAAGCGTAAATAGAGTTAGGCTGCTGTTTTACATTAATTTAGAGCTGTTATAAATTCTTAAGGTCCATATAATATGACTATTTTGTTAGTCGCCCCTTGGGAGCCTCCATTGCGCTGTTGAACCAATCTATTTACTGGGCTGGGGTTATAATAAATCATGAAAATCGTCACTCGTCTTACAGCGAATCATTTAAATCACCTGGAACCGATGGAATTAAAAAACGGTTTACTAAAAAAGGACCACGGTTCCTTACTACGCTATTACCATTTATTTAACCATTGCACTGTGGGACCAGATTCTCATATTTTGGCCAAAAATCTGTCATTTTCAAGATAATTGTTTTACAGTGGTGACACGTTTCACACGTGTACGTAAAGGATTGAACTATTTTTATGGGCAGTTGGAACCTCCTTTTTAAGAAATAGATGGTCCAGACCAAAGTTGAAAAAAAAAAATGTAATTTATTTAAAAAAAATACTCTTAATTGGAATTGGACCATATTTCAAACATACATTGAAAAAATTGTCTATGACCAAAATATTGAATGGTTTTGGATTTATAAAGCCCCAAACAGTTTCAGATTTCCAAGGCATTTACGAAAAGACAACACGTCGTATCAAGCTGGTTTTTACAAGTTATGATTTTTTGGCATGCTCTTTCAAATTCCGAAATAATATTCATAAATCCTTGTTTAAATTTTTAAATTATTTAAGGACAAAAACTTTATCCTTTTCTTTTTATTGAAAGAAGGCAAAAATAATAATACATTTTTACAGTATTTATTGGATTACATAATATTTGAACTTATGACGAAAAAAACTGATTTATTTTGTAGGTAAATATAGAAATTTTAACATTGTTCCACAAATAATTTTCTTAATTATTTCAATTATATAATGTAATTTCAATATAATTCAATCTAAAAATTAAACCAAATTTTACACTTTCGATATATGAAATTTTAAGTGTCTTGAGATTTGAGTAATGGAACTATTAAGGCTAGTAAGAAACACGAGCTAAGTTTTTTGGACTTAATAACAAAATGAACTAAAAATATTTCAAATTATACATAAAAGTAAAAAAAAGAATGTCCTTAAAATAAAAAGCTTTTTTGACTTAACTTTCAAGTGATGTAAAAGTGTTTATAAGCTTTTCGAAATTTGAATCCTGTCACGACTAAGGCTAGAAGAAAATGGTGACTAGTCTTATTGATATAATCACAAAATTAACTATTATTATTTTAAATCATATAATGTTCTTAAAGCTTTTGCCTAAAGAATGTTCATAACATACATAATAAAGTTATTTTTTATATTATTTTTATTTTAAAGTAAAGTATATCTTAACTTTGTAGTTACATTAAAATTTGTAAAAAATTGACAATTTCATAAAAATAATAATAATAAACATTTTTAAATTATAAATTAAGCTATTATTTTTATTTTGTAGTTAATTTATTGTAACTTTTTAGTAACATTAAAATTGTAAATAATTGGCATTTTCATATATATAATAATAATAAAAAAACATTTTTAAATTATAAATTAAGCTATTTTTTTTTTATTAAAAAAAGTGTTTTCATTATTGTTTATTTATGACACGTTTTGAAAAGATTGACCAAGGTTGGCCAGAATTTTTTGGTGATAAAATAATATAATCTTATATATAAAATTCCCGTGTGACAATGTTAGTGCCCATATTTCTCCGAAACGGCTGGACCGATTCTCATGAAATTTTGTGTGCCTATTGGGTAGGTCTGAGACATTTCTTTTTAATTTTTCGACAATTTTTTTTTATTTATTTTTTTTTGTGTGGCATTGTGTACATTGTCAGATTAACTAATATTAATGTGTTATGTGTTCCGGGTGTTCTCATGAACGCGTTAAAGAATTTCAAATACGATTTTGGCGTGTGTTAGAAGTTGTCAATACGGAAGTTTTAAGCCTATTGCGATGTAATTATGTGTATTGGTTCGTGAGATATACGCATTTTTGTGAATACCGTGAATAGTAGAATAGTAGAAAATTGTTCAACACCGGGTATAGGACATTAAGTGCAGACAAAAGCGTAGTCGCAAAGGGGTTGAAATGTAGTTTCTGTGGGGCATAAATTTATTAGAGATGCGAGCTCTCTTAAGAATACTTAAGTTCGTCCATACGGCTTTTCATAGAGTCTAAGATTAATCCAAAAATCTTATGATTGTCTAGATAAGCTAACTAAAGAATCTTACGATGTTTATACACTTTAAGATTATTTAAAAAGTTTGGGCAGGACAACGTCTGCCGAGCCCACTAGTATAAAATAAATATATAGAAATTTAGTAAATTATTCTGATTTTTTATTTTTTATGCAAAATAATATTTGCATTGTTTTTATTATTATTTATTTGTATTTTAAGATATGATTTTATTTACAGTTATATATTTTTTGTATTTAAATAGCTTATAATTAGAGTATGACATTAAAAATGTTAGGAAGATTGATAAATCTTTAAATATAGTGTATTAATTATAGTAGTTTATAAAAATATTATTACATATTGTTTTTTATACGGCGAGCACCTCAAACATCGAAATCCTGCAAAGATATCAATCGATAATTCTTGGAAACATCGCAGGCGCTCCTTGGTATGTAAGCAACCAAGAAATACACAAAGACTTGAATGTTCCTTACGTAACAGTCGAATTATTAAAATCATCGCTAAGATATTTAGAGAGGCTGTCAAATCATGAAAACTCGCTGGCAATTAACCTTCTAGATAATAGCTTGGACGTTAGACGTCTGAAGAGATCTCATATTCTGGACCTTCCAGAACGAATTTTATAATATATAGAGTTTAATAAATAATATGGAATAAGTAATATGTAATAAATAATATAATGTATTATATACAATTTAACTAATATAAATTGGTGTTGCGCACTGGAGCATAACCAACCCTGTTAAATTTATAATATAAAAAAATTCGGTAAATGTCAACAGACAAATAAAAAAAAATGGCGTACGTAAAGTCGGGCGCGGACGACTTTGGGATACACTGTACCACTAGCTTGCAATAAAATCCGGTTCCTTCACAAAAAACCAAAAACAGAAAAGATTTTAAGCAACAAATTTTTTTGACAGATCGTTCCTATGGGAGCTATATAATATAGTCAACCGATTTCAATAAAATTTGACACAGTGCTTAAATACCTTAAAAAGATCTGAATGCCGAATTTAGTTCAAATATCTTTACAAACAAACGAAAAACAGCGAATTTTGTATAAAAAACGTTTTTTGGACCGATTGGTCCTATGGGAGCTATATGATATAGTCAACCGATTTGGATTAAATTTAGTACAGTGCTTAGGAGCTATAAAATACTCACGAATATCAAATTTGGTCCCAATATCTTAACAAACAAACGAAACACAACAAATTTTGTTAAAAAATAGATTTTTTGGAAGATCGGCCCTATGGGAGCTATATGATTTAGTCAACCGATTTTGTTCAAATTTGGCACATTGCTTAAGTGCTGTGAAAAATTTCCAAACGCCAAATCTGGTTACGATATATATATTAAAAAACGAAATATAGCGAATTTTGCTTTAAAAAAATTATTTTGGTCTATCGGTCCTATGGGAGCTCTATGATATAGTCAACCGATTTGGATCAAATTTGCTACAGTGCTTGGGAACTATAAAAAACTTTTGAATGCCAAATTTGGTTACGATATCTTTATGAACAAACGAATTATCCATCTAAAACTTTTTTTTGTCGAGGTCGTCTCAAACACCCATATGAGAGCTTTATAATTTATCCCCGATATCAAAAAACTAAAATAAACTTGCCTCCTATGGAATAATATGGGATCTAATGTGAAAGTTTGGTTACTCTAGCTCTTATCATCTCTGAGATCTAGGCGTTCAAACGGACAGACGGACATGGGTATATCGACTTCTCTATGCACCCTGATTATATTATAGGTAACTTTGGGGTGTCTCCGACCTCTCCTTCTATATGTTACATACATTTTCGGTACAGAGTATAATAATCCTAAAAATAAAAAACAAGAATATAGATTTTTATTGAGTTGTCGTAAACAAGTTCTTTTAAGCGGGCGTCTACTGTACACTACTTTGGCGCTTTGAATATGTACAGTGAACTCATTATAGTAATTTATACAAATATTCTTACATATTTATTTATTCATTTAATGCAGTTACGTAAATTGAAATAATTAACTTAACTCAATTCTAAGCAATAGCAGCAAAAAAAGGCCTTCGGCTCATTTATTACATATTGTTTTGCATTGAGTTACTTGCTTTTGCGCAAAAATTATCGTAGCCAAGTTCTTTTAAGCGAGCGTGCACTGTACACAACTTTGGCGCTTATGCTCCTCCTCTCTGTCTCTGTCGTCGCTCTCTCTCTCTCTGTCTCTCTCGCGTCTAAGGTGCTGCTGCAGAGCAGAGTGGCTGCGAGAGGAGCAGCAGTTAAGCAGTTTGCAGTCGACGCGACGTCAACTTGCAGCACGCATCCGCCCTAAGCGCTGCCACTGCCGCTGCTGCTGCTGACGCTCGCGTCGCTGCCATTGCCGACTGTGCGCCAATTTCCCGTTATTGCTTCCAGGGCTAGCCGCTTGTCGTTGCTGCTGCTGCTGCTGCTGATTTGGTTGCCATAACTTCCATACACATAGATACACTAGATACCAAATTGTATGCGTGTATATGTGTGTGGAGTACGTGTGTGTGTGTGTGTGCAAGTGGAGCAAACGCCGCCGAGATATGCATGCGCCGTGTGCGCGCTCTCTTTCGTGCGCTCGTTTGACGCGCGCTCTCTTGGCGAGTCTTAGTCGGGTCGACAAACAGCAGCAAACAGCATAGAGCACTGAGCACGGGCGCAGGAAAATCCATTTTCCATTTTCCCTAGCCAGCACAGACAAGGCTCTGAGTTTCGTGCGGCGGACGTCCTTGTCGTGCGTGCGTCGTTTGCTCGCGCTGACGGCGTGTTTCAAATAGTAGAACTTACAGAGCTCCAGTTTTTTGTTTGATAAAATAGTTGCAATTTCGAAATCAACATTTAGCAACTCAGCCCGGAAAACCAAAAGTTGTCTATATACATCAGATGTCAAGTCAAAGATACAACAAATTAGTAAATGAACACAAGTATATGGAACATTAAAAAAAAAAATAAAATCAGCTAAGCATATGTGCATAAAATAAATAAATTTTTTTTTTTTTTTGTCGAAAAGTGTGTGAAGTTTTTTTTTTTTTTTTGTTGATGGATTTGTGGATTTGAAACAATTTGAATTTGAATTCGAAGTGAAGCGCGTGCAAGATATACGAAATAAATACAACAAAAACATTTAATAGTAGACTTTGCGCATGCTACAGTCGGCAAAATAAAAACTTAAAAGCGTAAAAGTAAAAATAGCCAAAAAAACAGAAACAAAAACAGCAACAAAAACAAAACACGCGCAACAACAACGCAAAAGGTAATGAAAATTATTTATTACTTATGTACATATGCATAAATAGTATATAAGGCAGCGTACTAGCTCTAGTTCTAAGTGTGTGTGTGTGTGTGCGTCTGTTTTAATGTTAACATTGACAGTGAATTTGTTGTTGTGAGTTTTCATTTCATTTCATTTTGTTGTGCTGCTTTAGCGCCGCTTCTTTTGTGTTTTTGTGTTTTTTTTTTTTATTTATTTGCTGTCTTTTATTTGTTAGTGACTGGGCCGCGTGTCCTGTCTGTGTGTTACGTGTGTGTGTGTGCTTCATTCTATGTTTTAAAGCTAAACAAATACACAAACAACTGCATATAGAGCATAGCGTTCCTATGTACTTATGTTTTTTTTTTTTTTTTGTACATATGTACTTGTCTATAAACGCTTGTCATTGCTGGCAGCTGCTGCTGCTGCTGCTGTGCAGCAGCAACAACAATTTAAAACTTGCTACATTTGTTGCTGTTGTTGCCGTTTGACCCAGCTGCTTTGTGCGTGTGACCCCAACATCAATACACATACACACACATGCACGTGGCAGCAGCTGGTCAAGCTAAATAGCGTTAAAAGCTTTCAGCGCCTACATTTAGTTATTTAATTTTTTATTTTTAAAGGCTGTGTGCCTGCCTTAAATAAAATTCAGTTTATTGTTTTTGTTGTTGTGGCTGTCTGCGACAAGGTCGACAATTTTTGAAACTGCAGCACGCACACAAATACATACCAACATAGCAACATACATAAATACATAGGCGAGCCCATACACCCGCAGCAGCAGCAGCAGGCAAAATAGACGAAAAAAAAACATATATATATAGCTTATATATACATATGTATGTCTGTATGTACATATAATAAAGCGCAAAATGGCGACGCTGGCAACGGCGGCGGCGATGGCGGCGGCGGCGGCTCAACGCAAAAAGGACTACGAAGACGAGGACAACAACAAAGCGGGCTACGGGCGAAAAAAAAAAAAGTGAAAGTAGAAATGCTCAAAAATTGTTTTGCGCATTTTGACTTTGCCAGTTGGCTGGCTGGCTGGCTGGCTGGCTGTGTCCCCCCCCTGGCGCTAGAGCTGCCTGTTGGGTCGAGCGGCAGGAGAGGCGGCGGCGGCGACGGCAGCATAAAGTGGGCAAAGTAGCGCAGCGATAGCCGCTTGCTAGCTATTTCTCTTTTGCGCTACTCTTCTGCTGTTGCTCTTGTTGTTGTTGTTTTTATTGTGCGTTTAGCCATAAAGCTTATACACACACACACACCAGCACACACACACCAACACACACACACACTTGTATATATATATAAACACACACGCGCGCGCACACAAAGTCATCATCAATTACTTAACAACACCGCCTACTCCAACGCCACCCGCACCATTAGAATCCGTCTACTACCCCCCGCACTTCTACCACTTCCAACCATGCCCACCAAAAACTGCTGCCATGCCAACTTAGCGCAAAAAAAAGTAAAATAGAAGATAACTGTAGACTGTAACACCAAGTCCGTCCAAAAAGTTAGTTTATATACTCTTTACGCATCACTGTCAAAATTATAATCACGGCTGTGCCGACAAATTACGGACGCGGAAATTCGTTACAGTTTGCCAGACTTTTCTTGTTTTCAAAATTTGCCTACTTTGACGTACTCAAGCTCACATAATTTTAAAGCTATCAATAATAAGAAAGATGGCGTACGACTTTGGTATACCCTGTACCACTAGCTTGCAAAAAAAATTCGGTATATTGCTTAAAAACCCCGAAAGAAATTTGTTGCCAAATTATTTTACGATACCTGCATAAATAACCAAAAACAGACGTATATCGAACCAAAAATGTTTTTTCAACCGATAGTTCCTATGGCAGCTATATGATATAGTCAGCCAATTTTTATCAGTGCTTGCTTACTCCAAATAACTTCTGAATGTCAAATTTTGCTTATAATATCTTCACAAACAAACGAAGCACATCGAATTTTGTTCAAAAATCGTTTTTCTGACCGATTTGTCCTATGTAATATAGTCAACCGATTCTGATGAAAAAACTCTGAAAAACTTCTAAATGCCAAATTTGGTTCCAATATCTTCATAAACAAACGAAATACAGGGAATTTTGCATAAAACCAATTTTTTTGTCCGATCGCTCCTATGGGAGATATATAATATAGTAAACCGATATTGATAAAATTTGGTACAGTGCTCAGAAACTTTAAAAAACTTCCAATTATCAAATTTGGTTACGATAGCTTTAGAAATAACTGAATTAAGAATGAACTCTGAAAAACTTCTGAATGCCAAATTTTTGTTATAATATCTTCACAAACAAACGAAGCACATCGAATTTTGTTCAAAAATCGTTTTTTTTTTGACTAATTGGTCCTATAGGAGCTATCAACCGATTCTGATTAAATCACTCTGAAAAACTTCTAAATGCTAAATTTGGTTCCAATATCTTCATAAACAAACGAAATACAGCGAAATTTGTATAAAATACATTTTTTTTTCCGATCGGTCCTATCGGAGATATATGATATAGTCAACCGATATTGATAAAATTTGGTACAGTGCTCAGGAACTTCGAAAAACTTCCGATTATCAAATTTGGTTACGGTTTCTTCATAAATAACTGAATTATTCATCTAAAACTCTTTGTTTTTTCGAGGTAGTCTGAAACATCCCTATGGGACTTATATAGTTATATAGTAAAATAGTAAGTTTATTTAATATTTCTAAAAATTGATATTAAGACACCAAAAACAGACCAATATTGAACCAAAAATGTCTTTTTGACCGATTTGTCCTATGGGGGCTATATAATATAGTCAGCCAATTTTCTCCACACTTAGTACAATGTTTGCTACTCAAAAAAACTTCTGAATGCCAAATTTTGGTTATAATATCTTCACAAACAAACAAAGCATAACGAATTTTGTTCAAAAATCGTTTTTCTGACCGATTTGTCCTATGGGAGCAATATAATATAATCAAACGATTCTGAACAAAATACTCTGAAAAGCTTCTAATTGCCAAATTTGGTTCCAATATCTTCATAAATAAACGAAATGCAGCAAATTTTTTATAAAAAAATTTTGTTTCCGATCGGTCCTATGGGACCTATATAATAAGTCAGCCAATTTTGATCAAATTTAGTACATTGCTTGGGTACTTCAAAAAACTTCTGAATGCCAAATTTGGTTACGATATCTTCATAAACAAACGAATTATTCATCTAAACCTCTTTGTTTTTCGAGTTCGTCTGAAACTCCACTATGGGAGTTATATAGTAAAATAGTAAATTTATTTAATATTTCTTAAAAAAAGATATTTCCACACCATAAACATGAATTTTGAACCAAAATAATTTTTTTGACCGATTGTTCTAATTGAAGCTATATGATATAGTCAGCTAATTTTAACCAAATTTGGTACAGTCCATGGGAACTCCAAAAATATTCCAATTGCCGAATTTCGATACGATATCTTCACAAAAAATGAATCAAACCGAATTTTGTTCAAAATACGTTTTTTTGATCGATCGGCACTATATAGTCAATCGATTTCGAAAATTTGGTATTTTGCTTTGCAACTATAAAAAACTCCCGAATGCCACATTTGTTTACGATTTTTTAAAAAACAAACGAATTTTTCATCTAAGACTTTTTTTCGGTATCCTTATGAGAGCTATATAATAGAATCCCAATTCCAAAAACATAAAATAAACTTGTCTCCCCCTGACATAATAGCGCATCTAATCTAAAAAATTGCTCTCTCTACCTCTTACCATCTCTCAGATCTACATAAGCACTCGTACATGCCGACGGACTGCGGTATATCGACTTCTCTAGTCACCCTATCACTAACAAGACAAAAACGATTTATTGTCACTGTCAAAATTACAATCACCGATATGACGACAAATTAGAGTAAAGAAAATTCGTTACTATCTCCCAGAATTTCTAGAATGGGACTTTTCTAATTATTAAAAAATTTTGTACTTTATGGTACTTTTTTTGGGAGGTCACATAATTAAAAGTCGGGCGCGGACGATTTTGAGATACTCTGTACCACAAGCTTGCAATAAAATCAGGTATATTTCTTAAAACACAAAAAACTGATGAATTTTAAACGACAAATATTTTTTTGACCGATCATTTCTATATGATATTACTTAGGGGGTCTCCAATCTCTGCTTCTGTATATTGCAACATTTTCGGCATGCACAAACTTAATATACCCTTTGTACCATACTGTGCAGGGTATAACAACTATCACTAATAAGAATAAACTCGATTTATCGTTTCCCATGTAAATCCCAGAGTAATCTGATAAGTGGGTTCAAAAGTCCTGTATCTTGAGTTAAGAGGTATAAATGAAAGGTGAAAATATATGTAATATATATAACAGATAGATAATAGTACAGCTGGTACAACTAAACTGTTTTTTTTGCTTCTTAGGTAGACAGGCAGATGAAATAAGTTTATATTGGTACTCTATCTATACCTAAGCTAAGGAGTATATTAAGTCAGTGCAGTAACACAGAGCTATTAAACATTTTTCTTCCCATACTTCAGTTAGATAAGCAGCATTTTCCCATGATAACTCTTCTTGTTTGTAAAACCAGTTCTTCTCAATATCTCATTCGGACCTTAAGAAAAAAGAGAAACTTTTAATCATTTACAGATTTTTAAACGTATGGAACAAGCTGCTTTTTCCTACGATAAATCTCTTTGTTTGTAAGATCAATTTTTCTCAATATCTTATCCAGATCTCTGAAAACGAATAGAAATTTTATAATCTTTTGGAGATTTTTTTTGCGCAAAGAAGAGAAACTTTATAATCATTTTGAGATTTTTTTGCGCAAATTGACCAAGCTGCTTTTTGCCACAATAAAAACTCTTTGTTTGTAAGATAAATTTTTCTGAAAATCGTATCCAGATCTCGGAAAACGAATAGAAATTTTATAATCTTTTGGAGATTTTTTTGCGGAATATTTTTTAGTTGTTTTTGTAACTGGGTTAATGGGATTGGCATTGACATTGCTCATAAAACTCTGTAAACTTCATTGATTTGAATTTTAAATACCCTTTAAAAAACGTTTTTTAAGTGTTGTTAAGTCTCCATCAAGATTGTCCATTGTGTCGTGAAATAATATAAAAAATATGGAAAATGTTTTCCAAAAAATTATAAAATGTTTAGCTTAATGGCGAAATCTATTCGTTTGCGCCCGAGCAAGCGCCTAGGTTATCTCATCATGGTCTTAGCTCTCCTATATTTTAGAGAAATATAAATCGGAGAACTGCCAAAGCACTCTACAATATGATCAGTAGGATAAAAGTTATTGATCTAGACTTTTGCGTCCATCTGCTCGTCTGTCTAAGCGCCTAGATCTTAGAGAAGAAGAGAGCTAGATCAACCAAACTTTAGAGTAAGATTCCCTTTAATGATTCGGGAATGACGTTTATTTCATTTTTTCGATATCGGAGACGTAACATATCACTTTACAAAAAAAAAATTTACTCTCGGAATTTTTTTAAAGAAAATTCTATAACATATTTTAGCAAAATCTGTTTTTTATATTACGATATAGAGTATCAAGTACTGTAAAAAATTTTCCTCTCGGAATTTTTTTATGATAATTTTATAACATATTTTTCAAAATCTGTCTCTATATTACGATATAGATATTAGCACTCGTAGTTAAAAAAAACTTTTTATCAAGTTCTGTACAAAATTTTACTCTCGGAATTTTTTTTTAATAATTCTATAACATATTTTATGAAAATCTGTCTCTATATTATGATATAGATATTAGTACTCGTTGGTCTATTTAGTTAAAAAAAAAACTTTTTACTACTTAGTACTGTACCAATTTTTTTCAAAATAGGGTTTCTTTATTATATGGAACTCGTAGAAATGATCAGTTGCGTTTAGTTTGCTTATAAAAATATCGTAACCTGTTTTGGGAAATACTTCCCATATACTGCAACAAATTTGCTCATAATCGATTAACAATATCATATTGCCGCTTTGACAATAATCGGCAAAAAAATTTATTAGTAATACTTTGTTAATAAAGACATCGAAAACACGTTTGAGAATCAAAAGAATCGAAAAGAGTTTCGAGAAATTCATTCAAATTGATGGTTTAGGAAATCTCAAAGCCGTCGGCGGATGTTTTCACCCAAATAATTTCAAAGTTGATTTTTATTTAAGTTCGAATTTGCTCTAAAAAACAAAATATTTTCACGCTAGAATTTACAAAATTAAAAAGTTTGAAATTTCAAACTATACAAATTCACAAAATTTTCTAAGTCAAATATTTGACTAACGTTTCATACAAACATTATTAATAATTAAAAAAAATCAACTGAAATTAATTAATTTCACATTTTTGTCCTTTGTCGGTTTCAAGCGAATTTAATTAGTCGAAAGTTTAGTTTAATTAGTCCGAAATATTTTTTCATTGGAAATCTAACAATGGAACTTGTTACAACTGTTGCTGTGGGTGGTGGGAAAATAGTTTCGAGCTAATAATAATAATAACATTTTTTTAATTATTAATAATTGTATATTTATTAAAACATTTATGATTTACTAAATTTAAGAATATAAAATTATTTACAATTATTTACTAATTTTTTTACATTATAAAATAGTTTTTCAGCACAACTTTAAGTATATAAGCTTTAAAACTTTATAAGCCAATTGGCCAGTTTTTTATGCCTTTGAACTCAAAGTTCTTCCATGGCATAGCAATTATATGAAAAAGAGTAATTAAGATATTTATTTACCTTTTTATTTATTTAAAAAAGTTTGCCTTTCATTTACATTTAAGCTGGACGCATTAAAAGTTTTCGCCATCACAGTCAAGAGCTTAAGCCAATAATTATTCACAAATATTTATGCGTATATTTACAATAGACTGCTAATAAGATTTAATAAGTCAAATTTTAAAAATTTTAAATTTGTTAAGCTGAAAGTAATTTAATTAAAATATTTAATTAAATATTATTTTATGTCCTTTAATGGACTTTATTCTGCAGCACATTTTTAACAAAAATCTCAGTATGCTTCTATGCTCCACCTAGCGGCGGCTAGTTGTAAAGTCATAGTGAAGCTCTATAGAAGTCTGAGCAGAGTTTACAAGCTAATTAAACAGAGTTGTCAACACGTTTAATAAAAATAAAGCCTACGGAAATTGCAATTATATATATATAATCATATATATACATTATCCTGATAGATGGTATATATAAATAAATATATATACCATCTATCAGGATAGCTTTTGTTTTAGGTCTCTTCAAGCCCTGGGCTTGATTGAATATTTAAAAAAATAATTGCAATTTCCGTAGGCTTTATTTTGATGAAATGTGATGACAACTCTGTTTAATTAGCTTGCAAACTCTGCTCAGTAATCAGCTGTTTTTTACGCAAAATGAGTATGCAATTAAGTCTTAACGTTTTTCTTTTCCGAAAAAGGATTCCTCACAAAGAGGTGGGGTTCTGCAACCATACCATACCCTTAAGTTAAAGCAAAAGACCTTCCGTTTTCCGCATGTATAGCAGTAGGTCTTTTGTTGGTATTGACCTAAGATGGAAGGGTCCAAATCGTTCCTTTTCCATGTGACAGGCTTTGTCCCATACCACAGTCCCATACCGCAGTCACAGAGAATATGTCTGGTGGTTTCATCGTCTTCTAGACAGAGTCAGCATTCTGAAGGGTCCGTTAGGCCAATTTTCTGTAGATGGTATCTAACAGTGTGGTGGCCAGATAGGTAAGCTATCAGGAGCCTTAAGTCCGCTCTGTCAAGACCTTTTGTCTCGATCGCATCCAGAGTTTTGACAAGCAATTTTGCTTGACGAAGCCCCGTAAGGGAGAAGCAGTATCTCCTATGTTCTATTTGTTTATTATGGTTTTGATTGTCTACCAACCAATACCACAAAATGGCGCAGGAGATGTATTCAGAGTGGAGGCACCCTGTCGTGCTGACGATCTCGTCAGCGATCGTGTTACCATCTACTCCAGAGTGCTCAGGTACCCAATATAGCACTACTTTGTTCCGGGAGGACAGGGTTTGGAGGTAGTTATGGCATTCTTTAAACATCCTGGAGCAGATGCTCCAGGATGACAATGCAATAGCAGCTTGACTATCTAAGTAAATGCAAATGTTTGCTCCCCTAGTTCCCTTGAGAAGGATACTAAGGGCGCAGAGCTCTATGGCATGAATCTCCGCTTGAAAGACGCTGGGCCAGATGCCCATTGCGGTAGAGATTCTGATGTTGGGTCCAACGATTCCAACATCTACACCCTGTTCAGTTTTGAACCCATCCTTAAACCATTGATGCCACCGCAGGTTTCCACAGGGGCTGCCATCAGCCCAAGTCTCTCGACTTGGGAGAAGAGTAACACAGGTCTACAAATACAGGGGTCATGTAAGTTGTTGGAAAGCTAAGGGTTATTTCCAAAGTAATTTGGTGCGTAGAATCCGAATCCGGCGTCAGAACTGGCCCATCACGTCAGGATTTTGAGATATTTGAGGTTATGTTATTTTTGGGTACATAACCTCAAATATCTCAAAATCTGACGTGAGGCCAGTTCTGACGCCTCATTCGGATTTTGCGCCCAAATTACTTCGGTAATGACTCTTAGCTTTCCAATTACTGAACCATGTTGACCTGTGTAATCTTAACTTGGGCACAACGAAAAATTTTAGAAGATATGGTAACATATTTTTTCGTTTAAAAGTTTTAAGAGTATCTCCGTGTCGGATGTCTGCTCGACTGTATTGCATTATTTAAATTTCTTTACCCTAAAATTCAAAGTAGAAATTGTATACTAAGCTTACAAAGGTTGAAAAAAATACACTATAGGTATAAAGAAGAACACTTCGAACCCAGTAATGTGATCTAAAAAATTATCAGAACGGCTAGAAAAGTTGGTCTATACGTCAGAAAACCTAAATCTTAGAGATAACAAAAGTTAGAGTATCAAAATGTTGTATTTAGGTCCCTTATAACTACCAACAAGTTTATGTTGCCTTTTTTTAATCAAAGTCCAGCTCATCAACTCCCCCAACAGGTCAGTAGCAAACTACCTAATTTTAATTATAATCTTGTGTATTATCTTTTTTTAATTTAATCAACTGTTGCATTTTGTATGTTGACCTTACAAATAAATAAATTAAATATATTTGCGCAAAAAATTAAAATGACATTGAAAATGGTATGAAAGTCTTTTGACATTTCCTGCTAAATTTCCAAGCTAGTGCTTTTGATTTATTTACTAGCCAAAATTGTTAATTAACTAGTTACCAAAAACATGCAATTAAAACTTTATTGCTAATTAAAATGCCACCTGCTAGAGCTACAATTGTAATAACTTTGGGTTCTGCTTTCATCAAGAGTAACTCGAAACTATTTTCCCACCAGCAACGGCAACAGTTGTAACAAGTTCCATTGTTAGATTTCTAATGCAAAAATATTTCGGACTAATTAATGGCTGGCAATTCGCTTGAAACCCATAAATGACAAAATATGAAAATATGAAAATGTGAAAATGTGAAAATTATTTCTGAGAGATTTTCACGTAGTTCTCAAATGCATTGCCATGCCAGTTGCCAGTTGTGTGTGTGGCCTTTATACAAAAAAACAATTTGTCGATATGTCAGAAATTTCTTTAATAACCTTGGCATTTGATTATGAACAAAGAACAATGGAATTTCCATAGAATCTAATGTCGAACTTTTCACATACGCATATTCCATCCAATTAGTAGGTCGAGTCACTTGCAGAAATGTCTTCAAACAGTTTCAAAGGCTTCTTCTGGCGAATATGCCAGAAATATCTTAATGAGTCTTGGCCATCAGTAATTAATATTTTAGACCGACATATTTTACAATGGATTCCTATGCAGCTACAGAGAAATTAGCCAGAAATTTGGTGTTATGCCAGAAATATTTTGAAATGCATTTCGTTAGTCGTAACATTATTTCGTAAGGACTTTGATTTGGGTTGAGCTAAAATCCAAAGGTTTTAGTTGCATAAAATTAGCAGAAATTTTAGAACAACATATTTTACAATAGATTTCTATGCTGCTTCGAAGTTCGTAACTCTAATTGCCGGGAATTTCCTGTTAAAAGCAGTCAGGCGTTATGCCAGAAATATTTTCAAATACATTTCGATAGTCGTGAGATTACTTCGGTAAGACTTTGATGTGAGTTGAGATAAATTCTAAGGGCTCTGCGAATATTTCAGAAATATCTTAATGAGCGTCGGCCATCAGCAATTAATATCTTAGACCAGAAATATTTTACAATAGATTTCTATGCTGCTCCCAGAATTCCTAACTCTAATTGCCAGAAATTTCCTTCTAAAAGCAGTCAGGCTAGATGCCAGAAATATTTTGAAATACATTTTGATAGTCGTAACATTGTTTCAGTGAGACTTGAATTTGGATTAAGTAGAATTCCAAAGGTTTTAGTTGCATAATATAAACAGAAAATTTTATTTCGAAATTTTTCTTTTGTCGTGGGGCGCTTTAGGTTCCAAGTCCCAAAAAAAAAATCCCAAACTTTATCGTTTTCTTTTTTGTTCTAATACTATTTAAATTGACTGGAAATTGTATATATTTTTCAGATAAATAGAGTTTTGAGTATACAAATTTAGTTCACTCAGGTTTTTGTCAGTGATTGTCAATATAATTTTTGGGATGAAGTAAATTATTGAAAAACCTTAAAAATATTCTCAAAAATAAGATAAGTTGTTTTGCCAAAAATATTTTGAAAGGCTTTGACATGAATTTCGAATTATTATATTTTAATGCCTTCATAATAAACTTGAACTTGAACTTAAACTTGAACTTGAACTTGCTCTTTGATGGTTCTTTTGGCTCTAAGCCTTATTGAAAGTGTTATCTGGAAGATTTTGTTTGACGATTCAAAATACTGTCCACATAAGATACTGTCCATTACGTATACGTAATTTATATCAAGAAATCTTATAACATTTACTAAGCCTTATGACAGAATCTCGAAGATCTTGAATGGGAGTTCCGTGTTTGCAATACAATGCGTCCTGAGCTAAATTTTAAAATTTTTTTAAACAAAGTCGAGAGATTAAGAGTAATAATTTAAAATAAAGTAAAGTAACATAAAATTAAAAAAAATTAAAAAAAAAAAAAAATGAATTTTCGATAAAAGTTGCTCTGCTGCTTAGCGTTAAGGAATACAAAAGTTTATCGAAAAGAACATTAATTTTCATAATTAGTTATTATTATTAGACAACAAAAAATTTTTAATTCTAAGCAATATGAAACTTTAATAAAAGCTGCTTAGCAATTTAGAGCAAGGGAAATTTAAGACTTTGTCGAAATTATTAGGACAATATGTGAATTTAGCGAAAGGGGAAATTGAGGGAAATTGGAAAAGTTATCGACAGCAAAAAATGCAAAGTTTGGAGCATAAGAAATCGAAAATGCATTAAAAAATCGTTTACGAAAAAGTTTAAGGCAAGCAAAAATATAGGAATATATCGAAAACAGTAAGGCAATAAGAGGTTTTTATATGTGAATTTAGCGAAAGGGGAAATTGAGGGAAATTCGAAAAGTTATCGACAAATGCGAATGCATAAGAAATCATAAGGAATTTATCGAAAACAATAAGGCAATAAGAGGTTTTTATAAAGTAAGGGTAATTTAAGAAATTATCGACAAACAAAATAAGGGAAATTCGGAGCACGCAAAAACAAATTAAATTAATCCGTTTGGGTTTGTGGAGCTGCACGGCTGAATGTTCTCCCAGTATACGAAAACGAAAATGAATTCAAAAATCGAAAAAGATTTATTGAAATTAAAAGAATTTTATTAAGAAAAGAGTAAGGGAAAATTAAGTAGTTATCGATGCGAGTGTTTGCCAAAAATTCGTTTCAGCGTTAATGCTGTCGATTAATACTTATATATCGATTATACTTTTCGACAGCATTCTCATATTCCTTCACTATTTTCAGAAATTCTCATAATTCCCTTGAGCGGCTTTTATTAAAAGGTAAATATTTTTTTTAATCGTTGTTGTTTTTGCGTGTTCCTAATTTCACATTTTTTGCTAAATAAAAAAAAAGTTCAATGCAAGCAGAAATATAAGAATTTTTTTATAAAGTAAGGGTAATTTAAGAAACTATCGACAAACAAAATAAGGGAAATTCGAAGCACGCAAAAACGAATTAAATTTATTCGATTGGGTTTGTGGAGCTGCATGGCTGAATGTTCTATCCCAGTATACGAAAACGGAAATGAATTCAAAAATCGAAAAGATTTATTGAAAATAAGAGTTTTTTTTATAAAGAAAAGAGTAAGGGAAAATTAAGTAGTTATCGACAAATAAAATAAGGGAAATTCGGAGCATGCAAAAACGAATTAAATTTATTCGTTTGGGTTTGTGGAACTCGATGCACGGCTGATTATTCTAGTCGAGACAAAGGTATATGGAAATTTTGTAAATGGGTAAAAATATGGGAAAGCTGTAAATAGATCTCATCCATGTTAATGATTTTCGCATAATTGATTTGTCGATAACTAAATATTTTTGTAGACTTTTCTCATGTCACTTCAAAATAATAAAAATATTTAAACAATTTTTGGATTGAAGTCGAGTTAAAGGTCTATGAAGGGGAAATAAATATAACAATTTATAGAAAACAGTAAGACAATAAGAGACTTAAGAAAAAGTAGGGAAATTTAAATAGTTATCGTCAAACATAATAAGGCAAATTCAGAGCACGCGAAAACGAATTAAATTTATTCGTTTTGGTTTGTGCAGCTCGGTGCATGGCCAATTATTCTAGTCGAGTCAAAGGACTATGAAAATTTTGTAAATAGGAGAATATATGTGAAAGCTGTAAATAGATCTCAATAATGTCAATGATTTTCGCATAATCGATTTATAGACAACTAAATATTTTTGTAGACTTTTCTCACGTTACTACAAAGTAATTAAGATGTAAAAAAAATTATTGGAATGAAGTTTCCTAAGGATGCGTTGATACTAAAATTTTTTGAAGATTTCGAATTCGAATGTATTTATTAATTTTTTTAAAAATGATAGTTAATGTTAGAAACTAATGATTAACATATAAGATAAAATGCACTGGCTGCTCAGGCCTTTGGCTAAAAATTTTATAATTTTTAAATAACTTTCCTAGATTTCCAAATCGCTTAAAAAAATGTAATAGGGGGAATTTCGTTTTCGACATTGGTAATCCGCAAGCATTTTGGTTTTTTTTTTGTAATGAAGTAACAAGTTTTTGATAAAAAATATCACAAACAAATAAAATTTTTTTATTTTAAATTAAACAAATGAAATTGAACATTTTTACATATATTTTTAAATACTTAGATGAACTTTCCAAACATAATAGTGGGAATTTCGTTTCGACGTTAGTAATCCGCAAGCATTTCAGTTTTTGTTTTTTAGGAACAAATTTTTGATAAGAGATATTTTAAAATAGTGCTTGGATTTTAAAATACTTAGATGACCTTTTTTTATCTCGAAAATTCTATGTATCTTTGGCAATGGATAATAATGACTTTTAGCTATTGTATATCTTTAAAATCACAGATACTTGTAGACTAATTTTGAAGAGCTTGCTTTATATGCTCTATAGTTATTTAAGCACCGAAAAAATGTTACTTTAATATTTAGTTTCATGGCCTTGACCCTGAATATTTAAAAAATGCTCGTAAGTCAAGTTTGAACATTTTTTTATGAACTGTCAAAAAGTCAGCTTAACTTTATATTATTTAATTCCCAGGAATGATGCAAAAGTGCGCAGTTATCTATGAGTGGTTGGCACTAGCATTTTCATAAAGATAAACTTCACTTTTTATCCGGTATTAAAATAGCTCTTGACAAATGCATCTGGCTGTCATATTCGCACACCACGAGCAAATCAAATAAATTTAATTCCTTTTTCGAATTTTAAGCTTAATGTGGTCTGATAATACTTATATTTCGATTACTTTTTTGGACAAAATTCTCATATTCCTTAAATAATTTTAATCGTTTTTGCGTGTTGCTAATTTACCATTTTTTGCCGTCTTACTCTTTGTTAGCAAAGCTATACATCTTTCGAGGGAAATTTTGCATGACTATGCTACTCTTATATAAAGGGAAATTTTTTGATCCCAGACTTGGACCATTTATTCATGACATCAACCATGCGAGTGTTTGCCAAAAATTCGTTTTAGAGTTAATGCTGTCGATTAATACATATATATCGATTCTTCTTTTCGACAGCATTCTTATATTCCTTCACTATTTTCAGAAATCCACATAATTCCCTTGAGCGGCTTTTATTAAAAGGTAAATATTTTTTTTAATCGTTGTTGTTTTTGCGTGTTCCTAATTTCACATTTTTTGCTATCTATATATATTTTCTTACGCCTTGTTTACAAAGCTCTACATCTTTCGAAGGAAATTTTGCATGACTCTGCTTGTTTTACTACAAGGGAAATTTTGTTAGGCCAGACTTGAACCATGAAGACATGACATGAACCATACGAACGTTTGGCAAAATTCGTTTTGAGTTATGCTTGGAATTTTTTTGGTTGATTTGTAAGACAAATTTTTTTAAATGGTTTTTAATTAATATCTAACTCAAAATTGGCAAGCATGGAATTCTAAGAATTCTACGTTTGAGTTACACATTAATTAACAATTATTTAAAAATAATTTTCTGTATCAAATTAAAAAAAATTCACTTGAAAATCACAAAATTTGTAAGCTAGTATCATTTATAAGACTATTTTGTTAGTGTCAATATATTTGTGAAAATCCTGTCTACAAAATTAAAATTATTTACTAAAAAACAAATAGTCCCAAAACAGCGCTGTAAGAATACATTTTTGTTGCACTGTGAACTGCATTCCAATTTTGTGGTCAAACAATATTTTACGTACTCTTTTATTTTTTTCAAGCGGACCTCTCCCATATTGTTGAAAATATCGTTAGAAAAATAATAATTAATTTAAATAATGTCTATTTAAAACTTGTATTTTGAAAAATTTTTGCTTAAAAATGTTTAAAAATTCAAATATAGACGGTAAAAACATTTCAATAAATATTTCTTTATGCATTCAAATAAATTATATTTTCTGAGCTTCCAGAAAATTGTTCCCTAATCTAACAAAATTATATATTTTTTAAGATGTTTTTTTTTTCTTGTAAATCAAATTAAAAAATATTATTTCAGTTAGCATTTTGTAAACTTTTGAAGCTATTTTCTCAATTCGAATTGATTTCACTTTTGGAACAAAATAGTCGGAATCGAACTACACAAAAATATGTTTTGGTAAAATCAATTTCACAAATTTCACGTGCTCCCTTGAGCACGAAAAATGTGATTTCGTTTTTCAGAGACCTTTTTTTAATACCGTTTCCAAAGTAAACAAATAAAAATATTTGTTTTGGGAAATTTTCGTTCGGCCGTATTTTTTTGGGAAAAGTTCCGTCGGAGGTTTTTTGTTGTTCAAAAAACTTTCAATACCTTTTCCAAAGTATGTAGGGCATCAAAAAATAAAAAAATATATTTTGGTGAATTTGGAAGCACGAAAAATGTGATTTCGTTTTCCCAAGCAAGGCCGATTTTTTTTTTGTGCAGCGTATTCCACTGTTGGATACCGTCGGGAATTTTGTTTTTTTCAACAAACTTTTAATACCGTTTTGAAAGTGCGTAGGGTATCAAAAAATAAAAATAAAGTTTTGGTGAATTTGGAAGCACGAAAAATGTGGTTTCGTTTTTCAGAGCACGGCCGTTTTTTTTTTGGGAAAAGTTCCGTCGGCAGTTTTTTTTCACAAACTTTAAATTCCGTTTCCAAAGTATGTAGGGTATCAACAAATAAAAAGATATGTGAAATTGGGGCACGAAAAATGTGATTTCGTTTTTCAGAGCTCGGCCTTTTTTTTTTTTTTTGGGAAAAGTTTGAGCAGCATATTCCATTGTCCACAGCCTCGAGTTTCAAAGTGTGTAGGGTATTAAAAAATAAAAATAAAGTTTTGGTGAATTTGGGAGCGCGAAAAATGTGGTTTCGTTTTTCAGAGACCTTTTTTGTTGGGAAAAGTTTCGTCGGCAGGTTTTTTTTTCACAAACTTTTAATACCGATTCCAAAGTGTGTAGGGTATCAAAAAATAGAAATAAAGTTTTGGTGAGTTTGGGAGCACGAAAAAAGTGGTTTCGTTTTTCAGAGCACGGCCGTGTTTTTTTGGGAAAAGTTCGAGCAGCGTATTGTTATATATATACATATATATAGTTGGACAGCGCCTCGAGCTCTTTTTTTGTTTAACAAACTTTTTATACCTTTTCCAAAGTGTGTAGGGTATGAAAAAAAATATATATATTTTAGTGAAATTGGAAGCACGAAAATTGTGATTTCTTTTTCCGAAGTTTCCGAAAAGTTCGTGCAGCTTATTTTACTATTGAACACCGTCGGGAGTTTTTTTTTTGTTCAACAAACTTTTAATACCGATTCCAAAGTGTGTAGGGTGACAAAAAAAAATGTATATATATATATTTTTGTGAAATTGGGAGCACGAAAAATGTGCTTTAGTTTTCCGAAGCAAGGCCGATTTATTTTGTTTTATTGGGAAAAGTTTGTCTTGAGTTTTCATTTCAGCAAACTTTTAATACCGATTGCAAACTGTGTAGGGTATCAAAAAGTAGAAAAAAAAACACTTGGCGTCCTATCTGCTGCGCCTATCTAAAGGCTTTTCGGTGGTGTGTGTGTTTGTGTGTATTTGTGTGCCTGTTGTTGTTGTTGGCTGGCTATCAAATCCAACTCGCACGCACACAGATACTTACACAAACACAAACACACACGCACAACAATTTCAGTTTATGAGCTTATTTTGGCAGTGTGTTAAAAATAAAAATAAAAAAAAAGTAGAAGCAGCAAGGAAAAGAAACAAAACAAGTAAATAGCCAAATTCGAAAGGAAATAAACGAAAATTGGTATCCTTAAGCTGCATGCTTGGCCTTAACTGTCACTGACCCTGCTGCCCTTCTCAGTCAGTCAGTCAGGACAGTCAGTCAGTCTATTCCAACCCTGATCTTGTCAAGCAACAAAAAGTATCTACTCTAGTTGGTTTTAAATATGTAAGTAAGTACTTGCTGCAAAAGTATTTAAATAACTTCGAGGCACTCCATATTTATCTGGAAATTTCAATTGAATCAATGAAAGAAAGGAATTCTTGGATACGGCTCTTATATAAACATTTCGCTGAAACCTAGCAACTAATTTTTTATTTAAGCATAATAAAAATCAATTTCAAATTCAATGCCTCAATACTTTGAATGCTTGTCAAAGACATGGATAGTGCTTCCACAGAAGTTGCAGCAAAGTCTAGTATAGAGTAGCTCCCCAAGTACAATCGTCTTTTCATAATATACCTAGAAAAAGTTTTTTTTTTTTCTTGATTTGTCGGAAAATGCAGCTACGTCCATTCAATAAAACGAAACGAAATGAAAGTGATCCAAACTGACAGAGGAACGTACAATCTGATATGAGTACTGTTCTGGACATGAGTCGTGGGCGTGGGCGTAGTGGGCCCAACCCCGTCCTGCCTTCAACCTCATCCCAAAGCGTGGGCATTGCTTTGGGTATTGAGTTTCTTTAGAACAATTTTTAATTACAAATTGCTGGCAGTTGCATGCTTGACATGCGGTAATAATAAAGCGCCTTTTATTATTTCCACTAGACCCCTAAGACCCAGAGAGGAGTCGTCAACGTCGTCGTCGGCGTCTATGCAACTCTGGGTCCTGTCCGCCGCCTGTCAGTCTCAAGGAACATCAAAGAACTGGCTTTGTTTATGCTCAAAGCAGCTGAACCAGCTGACGAATGTATGAACGAGTTATAGACATTCTGAGAGATTCACAGAGATTCTACCCAGCCTGTTTCCAAGTAGTGAGTGCATGCAGCATACAGTGCAACAAAGAAGTCTTCTTACAGTTTGATGCTGTTTCTTGATATGCTGCAAAACTAGTGGAAGGCAGGTTTGCTTTTTTGAAGAAAGACAGAAAAAATATTCTAAAAGATAACACCACTTTGAAACAATTTTCTAAAGGCAGAGAAAAAGCCTTTGAAACACTTTTCTGAAGGCAGAAAAATAGTCATAAATGAGATTAGTCAAACGATTAAGAAAATTAAAATTATTTGAATAAATGCATTTTATTTATTTTGTTTTTATTAATGTGGGAAAATACCACTTGAGATGAAAATAAAAAAGAACTGAAATACAGTAAACAGTGCCACAAAGAAGTCTTCTTACACTTTGATGTTGTTTCTTGATAGGCTGCAAAGCTAGTGGAAGGCAGGGTTGCTTTTTTGAAGAAAGAAAGAAAAAATATTCTTAAAGATAACACCACTTTGAAACAATTTTCTAAAGGCAGAGAAAAAGCCTTTGAAACACTTTTCTGAAGGCAGAAAAATAGTCATAAATGAGATTAGTCAAACGATTAAGAAAATTAAAATTATTTGAATAAATGCATTTTATTTATTTTGTTTTTATTAATGTGGGAAAATTCCACTTGAGATGAAAATAAAAAAGAACTGAAATACAGTAAACAGTGCAACAAAGAAGTCTTCTTACAGTTTGATGCTGTTTCTTGATATGCTACAAAACTAGTGGAAGGCAGGTTGCATTTTTGAAGAAAGAAAGAAAAAATATTCTTGAAGATAACACCACTTTGAAACAATTTTCTAAAGGCAGAGAAAAAGCCTTTGAAACACTTTTCTGAAGGCAGAAAAATAGTCATAAATGAGATTAGTTAAACGATTAAGAAAATAAAAATTATTTGAATAAATGCATTTTATTTATTTTGTTTTTATTAATGTGGGAAAATACCACTTGAGATGAAAATAAAAAAGAACTGAAATACAGTACACAGTGCAACAAAGAAGTCTTCTTACAGTTTGATGCTGTTTCTTGATATGCTTCAAAACTAGTGGAAGGCAGGTTGCATTTTTGAAGAAAGAAAGAAAAAATATTCTTGAAGATAACACCACTTTGAAACAATTTTCTAAAGGCAGAGAAAAAGCCTTTGAAACACTTTTCTGAAGGCAGAAAAATAGTCATAAATGAGATTAGTCAAACGATTAAGAAAATTAAAATTATTTGAATAAATGCATTTTATTTATTTTGTTTTTATTAATGTGGGAAAATACCACTTGAGATGAAAATAAAAAAGAACTGAAATACAGTACACAGTGCAACAAAGAAGTCTTCTTACAGTTTGATGCTGTTTCTTGATATGCTTCAAAACTAGTGGAAGGCAGGTTTGCTTTTTTGAAGAAAGAAAGAAAAAATATTCTTAGAGATAACACCACTTTGAAAGAATTTTCTAAAGGCAGAGAAAGAGCCTTTGAAACACTTTTCTGAAGGCAGAAAAATAGTCATAAATGAGATTAGTTAAACGATTAAGAAAATTAAAATTATTTGAATAAATGCATTTTATTTATTTTGTTTTTATTAATGTGGGAAAATACCACTTGAGATGAAAATAAAAAAGAACTGAAATACAGTACACAGTGCAACAAAGAAGTCTTCTTACAGTTTGATGCTGTTTCTTGATATGCTTCAAAACTAGTGGAAGGCAGGTTTGCTTTTTTGAAGAAAGAAAGAAAAAATATTCTTAGAGATAACACCACTTTGAAAGAATTTTCTAAAGGCAGAGAAAGAGCCTTTGAAACACTTTTCTGAAGGCAGAAAAATAGTCATAAATGAGATTAGTTAAACGATTAAGAAAATAAAAATTATTTGAATAAATGCATTTTATTTATTTTGTTTTTATTAATGTGGGAAAATACCACTTGAGATGAAAATAAAAAAGAACTGAAATACAGTACACAGTGCAACAAAGAAGTCTTCTTACAGTTTGATGCTGTTTCTTGATATGCTTCAAAACTAGTGGAAGGCAGGTTTGCTTTTTTGAAGAAAGAAAGAAAAAATATTCTTAGAGATAACACCACTTTGAAAGAATTTTCTAAAGGCAGAGAAAGAGCCTTTGAAACACTTTTCTGAAGGCAGAAAAATAGTCATAAATGAGATTAGTTAAACGATTAAGAAAATTAAAATTATTTGAATAAATGCATTTTATTTATTTTGTTTTTATTAATGTGGGAAAATACCATTTGAGATAAAAATAAAAAAAAACTGAAATACAGTAAACAGTGCAACAAAGAAGTCTTCTTACAGTTTGATGCTGTTTCTTGATATGCTACAAAACTAGTGAAAGGCAGGTTTGCATTTTTGAAGAAAGAAAGAAAAAATATTCTTAAAGATAACACCACTTTGAAACAATTTTCTAAAGGCAGAGAAAAAGCCTTTGAAACACTTTTCTGAAGGCAGAAAAATAGTCATAAATGAGATTAGTTAAACGATTAGGAAAATTAAAATTATTTGAATAAATGCATTTTATTTATTTTGTTTTTATTAATGTGGGAAAATACCACTTGAGATGAAAATAAAAAAGAACTGAAAAACAGTGCAACAAAGAAGTCTTCTTACAGTTTGATGCTGATTCTTGATATGCTACAAAGCTAGTGGAAGGCAGGCTTGCTTTTTTGAAGAAAGAAAGAAAAAATATTCTTGAAGATAACACCACTTTGAAACAACTTTCTAAAGGCAGAGAATGAGCCTTTGAAACACTTTTCTGAAGGCAGAAAAATAGTCATAAATGAGATTAGTCAAACGATTAAGAAAATTAAAATTATTTGAATAAATGCATTTTATTTATTTTGTTTTTATTAATGTGGGAAAATTCCACTTAAGATAAAAATAAAAAAGAACTGTACAGTAAACAGTGCAACAAAGAAGTCTTCTTACAGTTTGATGCCGTTTCTTGATATGCTACAAAACTAGTTGAAGACATAAAGAAAAAATGTTCTTAGAGATAACACTACTTTGAAACAATTTTCTAAAGGCAAAGAAAGAGCCTTTGAAACACTTTTCTGAAGGCAGAAAAATAGTCATGAATGAGATTAGGTAAACGATTAAGAAAATTAAAATTATTTGAATAAATGCATTTTATTTATTTTGTTTTTATTAATGTGGGCAAATTCCACTTGAGATGAAAATAAAAAACAGCTGAAATACAGTAAACAGTGCAACAAAGAAGTCTTCTTACAGTTTGATGCTGTTTCTTGATATACAATATTAGTAGGAAGCACTTTATTCTTGAAGAAAGAAAGCAAAAATATTCTTTAAAATAATTTTCTACAATTTTGGAAAAAATTTCTGAAGGCTGAGATAATTAGGACTTTAGACTAGTTGAATGCTTAAGAAAATTTTATTTTAATTCAATTAAAATAATTATTTATTTTATTTATTGTAATCTATCTATTTAGTTTAAAAAATTAAAAAATATTCTTATGACATTTTTAAAGTTTTAGGATTTAAAATTTATTACTTCAAGATCTAAATTAACTTTAATTTAATAAATCAATTTAGTTTAAAAGAAAGAACACGTAAACTTTGTAGCTTTAGAATACAGTATACAGTGCACCAAAAAAGTCTTCTTCTAGCGCTATTTTCGACTTGTTCGTATTTTTACTTAATTTACAAAATTATTTCAGAGGTATTTGTTGAAGGCTTTATTTTTACACAGCTATTGACAAAAAAAAATATAATTCTTTAAAAAAAACAATATTTTCGTAAGTCGTAAATTTGGGAACTTTTTGTGGAGTATTTTTTACAATATTAGACATAAAAAAAGATTAAAAAAAAATAATTTTGTTAGATTAGGGAAAAATTATCTGGAAGCCCAGAAACACTTAGTTTACTTGAATGCATAAGGGAATTTGTATTGAACGGCTCTTACCGCCTATATTTGAATTTTGGAACATTTATAAGTAAAAATTTTCAAAATACAAGTTTTAAATAGACATTTTTTAAATTAATTATTTTTTTTTAACGATATCTTTCACAAAATGGGAGACGTCCGCTTGAAAAAAATACAAGGAACATAAAATAATGTTTGGCCCCAGATTTGAAAGGCAGTTTATAGTGCATCAAAAATGTATTCTTACAGCGCTGTTTGTTTTTTGCTAAATAATTTTAATTTTTGTAGACAACATTTTCACAATAACATAGACACTACCAAAATATTCTTATAAATAATACTAGTTTACAAATTTTACGGTCTTCAAGTGAATCTTGAAAATGAAGAGCTTTTTAGGATTATTTTAGGTCAAGAATCACAAATTGGTTACAAAAAAAAAAAACGATTTGGAGATTTGAAGGAAACATATTTAAAAAAATATTCTTATAAACAATACTAGCTTCCAAATTTTAGGGTCATCAAGTGAAAATTAGGTGCTTTTTAGGATATTTTTAAGAATATTTTTAAAACACAAGGTTTTGCAAGCTTTTTTGAATAATTTGTCATTAAATCGTGAACAAAATTTTGTAAAACTTTTAGACGAAGCATAATTTTTTGTGTAAAATAATTTAATTGGTCCTGCTCGGGAAAACGAATAACGAAAACGAGCAATTTTATTTGAATTCGTTTATTGCTCCCTATTCAAAATTTTTTGCTAACACCATCTACTGATATTTCATTTGCTCTTTGTTAGCACAGAAATAGAGCTTTGGGGGAAAATTATCCAGGACTAAAAAAGGGAAATCTTTTTTATGCAATATATGAAAATTAAGTCTATGAATTAAAAAATTATTACATGTTCTATTTAACATATAATGAAATATATTCATTTATTTGAAATATTTATTTAACATTTTATGAAAAATATTTATTTATTTAATTAAGTAAATTTAAAAAACTAACTAAATTGAAGGCTTTGGCAGCAAAAGGCCTTCGGCACATGAAAAATATTTATTTAATAAAATTTTATACAAAAAAAATCAAATATTATATAATAATTATCAACGAAAGGGTTCCTGAAAATATTTCTTTATGATGAATTGGATCACTGATAAATAACTTGATTAATAATAAATATTCGCTAGAACCAAAAAATTTTGCTAGTATTACATTTGAAGCCTGCATATATTTATTTAGATCAAATTCCGATTAAAATTATACATATTATACAAAAAAATGCCATAATAAAATTGGTTTACAAGCATTAGAAGGCGAAACCCCCTGCTCGATTGGCATATTTAACAGCTCTCTCTTAAAAAATATTCTGCTGAAATTGAAATTGAACACTGCAAACTTTCCTCTGGAATATATGTAACTTAAAATTTTAAAGTGAAAATAATAGCTTTTGATTTTAAATATTGAAAATAATAGCTTTTGCTTTTAAGTATTGAATTAAAGCAAAAGCTATTATTTTCACTTCGCTAAGGGGCGAAACCCCCTACTCGCTGTACTCATCTAGCGATGCTGCTGCAGTTTTATTTTTAATTTTGCTAATAAAGTACTTAAAATACGTACTTGCGCCATCTAGCGACAACCACGCCATCTAGCGAATGCGCAAACACAACTAAAAGATGACGGCGACGATGTTGATGGCAACAAAACAAAATAAAAAAAAAAATTTATAAATTAAGATATTGGTTGCTATAAAAAATTGATAAAAAATTATGTACAGAATAGGCAACATATAAAAAAAAATGTTTGGAATTAAAGAATTTTTTATAGATAATGGCTCAAAGGTAAAAATAAATTATGTCGGCTGATTTGATTCATAAATCAATTCTTAGATTTTCTCTAGAGCCAGTTTATTCTACCAACTCAGCTAGTCTTAATTCTATTCCAAACTTTGTTTAAAAATTTCGTTCCAAAAAATAAATGCAACTATCGCAAAAAGCTTAAGGTACATCTTCTTAAAAAAATTTCTTGCTCCTGGCCCTCATGGTCCTTGATAGAAATATAAGGACATAACTTAATTGAATTTCCTTTCAATATCTCTGATTATTTTGTACTAGTCACTATTCAAGCTTTATACACAAATAATTGTATAAAAATTAGTAAAATAGTTGTGACCTGTGTCAAGACTTTTGGCACTTACTGTATCCCAGTAGCAATGTGCTGTGTTGCATGCAACTGACCAGAAAGACATATTCAGACTCATTTCAAAGATTGCAAGCAAGCAAACATACTTTAATACATATGTACATATGTGTATGTATGTATACTATATGCATATAGTGTACTCCAAGTCGGCACAGACAAACATACTTATATAGTACTACATAGTACTTATATATTTCCGGTTGCTCTTGGCATTTCGCGCTGTTTATAGTATATATATACACAGACATACAGCAGTATGTGTATGTAGCTTAGTTTATTTGATGTGCAATAGACAATAGAGCATGTTGTTTGATGTACATAGAGTACATATGTACATAACATACATATAGATATATGTATATATATGGATATAGGCGTGAGTGCAGTAAATAAAATGAATTAACAGACAACACGCAAGCAAAAGAAACTAAACTAAAATGAAAATGAAACTGAAACTGAAACTGAGACTGTTGTTGGAATAAGCTGAGCTGAGCTGAGCCCAACTGAGCTCAGAGCTGAGCTGAGAGCTGAGAGCTGAGACACGTGTACGGACTGAAACAAATGCAGGGGAAGCCAAGTAGCAAGTAGCAAGTGGCAAGTGCCTCAAATGGCAGCAAACAATGACAATGATGGCGACGGCGACGACGGCGACGATGGCGACAGCAAGCAGAACATCGAGGACAATGTTGGAGGACATACATACATACATACATACATACATAGTATATATATGTAGCATAGCATAAGCCTTTAAAAATAAAAACGCACTCTTACATAGCCGGCTCTGCTCGGCTTGACTGACTTGGCTGTGCCTTAGCTTTATATCCTATCCACACTTTAATCCGCATCCTTGCGCTGCGTCCCGCGTTCGACCCGACCAACAGACCGCCGTTGTAAGCGCGTAAAATAGGCCATAAAAAATGAGGCAATGGCAACTACTTTACACACGCACCCACACACACACACGCACACATGCTATGCGAGGGTTGACTGAATGGTAATTGGGTAGAGTGACCCCAAAACTATCTGCCTTAGTTTTGTTTGTGGCGTCAAAATAAAATAGCTGTTGTGACTGCTGGCGCCATCTAGTGGACATGCGCTGGCGTCGTCTGACGTTGAGAGGCAGTGTAACCGTAGAACAACACACTGTTTTGTTTGTTTATTTGCAATGTATGTGTCGGAGAGATGGAGGCGTGGCAGACGCGCCATGACCGTCGGTCTTTCTAGTATGGACAACTATATCTCGGAGAGTTTAAGAGCTAAAGATACGAAACTTTACCACCTGATCCGCATATTTCCTGAGAAAATTTGTTAAATCATTTTAATATCTGTTTTGTTTGTTTATTTGCAATCTATGTATCGGAGAGATGGTGGCAGACGCCTAGTCCTTTATATAAAAATGCCTATCCTAACGTATAGAGGCGATTGAGCCATGGCCGTCGGTCTTTCTAGTATGAACAACTATATCTCGGAGACTTTAAGAGCTAAAGATACGAAACTTGACCACCTGATGCGCATATTTCCTGAGCAAATGAAGTTTGTTGAATCTTGCCAATATCTTACCCCGTTCCTCCGCAGTAGTTTTTCGCGGTTTTTAGCCAAGCCGTTTAGTATTTTGATCTGAAATTTGAAAGAGCGATGAGTCCGAATGTCAAAATTTGAATTGGACAAATACAATGGAAGTTATAGTCATAAAAGTACAAATTTCACCTCCTCTTGCCAATAAACGGCGTCAATAAAAATCTTAGTAGGTATTCTTTCCAGGAATAACATTTTTTCGAGAAAAAAGATAAAGGGTATTACATTGTCGGGCACCGCCTTGACTGTATTACATTTTTTTAAGCAGATTTCAAGGTGAAATCGGTTTTGTAATCTTTAGACACAATTTTTGAAGGTTTCAAGTGAAGAAAGTTTGTGGAAAGTTTTGTGAAAGTAAAATATGGATGCGGGATCTAAGTTCCGGAGATTGTTAGAGAAATAATTATTATTTAATGCAAGTGGAGAACTAGACTATAACATGGATGGCGAAATTTGCTGATCCCATCTCTTAGGGCTATAAAGTTTGAAGAAATGTTGTTTACAGGTTTGTGGACAAATAGTAAGAAACCATTGCGGGTTCCGAATACCGGGAATCGGAGTAGTTAGAAAATTAATTTTTATGAGCCGATTCTCTTAGTAGGGCTATAAAGTTTGAAGAAATGTTGTTCAAAGGTTTGTGGACAAATAGTAAGAAACCATTGAGGGTTCCGAATACCGGAAATCGGAGTAGTTGGAAAATTAATTTTTATGAGCCGATTCTCTTAGTAGGGCTATTAAGTTTGAAGAAATGTTCTTCAAAGGTTTGTGGACAAATAGTAAGACACCATTGAGGGTTCCGAATACCGGGAATCGGAGTAGTTAAAAAATTAATTTTTATGAGCCGATTCTCTTAGTAGGGCTATAAAGTTTGAAGAAATGTTGGTCAAAGGTTTATGGACAAATAGTAAGAAACCATTTAGGGTTCCGAATCCCTGGAATCGGAGTTGTTAGAAAAATAATTTTTTTGAGCCGATTTTCTTAGTAGAAGAAGGAAGTTTGAGGAAAGGTTTGTGGACAAATAATAAAAAATAATTTCATAGTCAGTGTTCCGGACATCGGGTTTTTTGAAAAAAGTATTTTTGTCGAAGCAAGTGAGAGAACTAGACCATAAAATAACATATAGCGAAATTTGCTGATATCATCTCTGTAGAGCTTCAAAAACCGGTTATAAGAACAGATTGATAAGCGGATATGACTAAATCAATATCTTTTGTCGGTCTTTGTCATTTTAATCCAAAGTTTAGGGTATCTTACTCGTTTCCTCTTAAGTGTAAAAAACAAACAACTTTTTGCACAAGCTTATATACACTTGTATCTAAAAGTACAGGGTATAAAAACTTCGTTTTAGCCAAAACACATTGAAAGTTTTCAATCGATCTTAGCAACAAGCTAGACTAAGTTACTGTGATCTAGACTAAGTTTTCAACGGCTTAAAAGATGATTATAATGACACCCTGATTAAGCTTTGGGTTACTTTTGGGCATCTCTGACGTCACCTTTTATATGTTGTATACATTTTTTGCAAAGAGTATATAATTTTGCGTTAACAGGTAAGGGCAGACCCCAACTTATCTTGATGGTATTAAAATGATTTGATTTTAGAGATTTTCAAGATTGAAATTTCTATCAAAAGATATTTGTATAGATGGCTCGAACATTCTGTGCCATCAGCTGGATGCTGAAATGCTAATGCGATTCTTTTAAGCCTTCCCTCGTATGGCAAAATGTGCCGCTCTTGGTTCATTCTTCTTTATGTAAAAATCTCAGTTTTTCAAATAGCCTTTTAGAAGCTGCTTATTAAGAAAAAAAAAGAAGTTAGAATCGAAATTTTATTCTAAATCATAATTAACATTTTTTTTAAAGTATACCGATATATATATGTTATTAATTAATTTCGGATATAAAATGCGTATTTGATATCGTATCAACTCGTTCGATATACCAAATTGAAGCTAACGCTTTGTTGCAACTTTTTAGAGCTGTTGGTTTCTTTCGATCTTTATAGTTTTTTTTAAAAGAATCAAAAAATAAATTTTATGGGGTAAATTCGACCGCCTATTTTAGTTTAACAAATAGAATATATTTATTAAAAAAAGGTAAACTATATAAATGAAAAGGAAAGTAGAACGAATGACTTTTAAAAAATTCTGGGGTAAGCCCGACCGCCGATTTCGGTTTTACAAATTGGCTGTATTTATTGCAAAAATCAAAATATATATAAATAGAAAGAAATATTGAATGAATGAATTTTAAATATGATGGGGTAAGCACGACCCCCTGTTTTTTTGGCTGATTTAGCACAGATATGCTCTGAATTTAATAGTTTTTCGAATATAAATCGATAAGCAAATTATTGTTGAACAAGTTGAATGCATTTAGGTTTTTATAAAAATATTGACATATAAATTTTAAGGAAAGTTGAATGAATGAATTTTCAAAAATGATAAGAAGTAAGGTCGGGCTACCTATTTTTCTGGCTCATTTTGCACATATAACTATGCTCCGAATTTAAAGGTTTTTCGATTATAATATATGGTTTCATAAACAGTAACTATTTATTTAAAAAAATCTTAATATATGTATAAATTAAGATGAAAGTTGAATAAATGTCAATCGATTAAATAGTTAAAGAGTAACTTGATTTGCTAGCAAAATAGCTTGCTGGCGTTATTTTTGTACCAGCTGCACGTCTAGTTGGCCTCACCATTTAGAGGTCGGGTTTTCCCCCAACGCGCTATTGTTGCTCACGACGTGAATAATAAAAATCATACAAGATTTCCAACTAATATTATTATATAAGCCACTTAGCGTTGTTTTTTCTCTGACCTTTTCTAACAAGAAAAAATATGTAATCAATTATTAACAAAACTTAAATTGAAAATCGTAATCTTGTAGTACGAGCATCCGAACGTTAGATTGACAGACAACTGTCATTTTCCATTTGGGTAATTATTAATGATCTACACGATAAAACTATTATGAACCCGTTTAGTATTGTAATTTTTCAAGAAAATAGTGGGAGGTTGGGTTTGCCCCAACTTAGTCTATATTAACAATAATAACCTATGAAATAAATATATTATTTAGAGGAAGCTCGCTGCTCGGATTAAGAGCGACAGCGCAGAGTTATTATGTAATTCAGCAAGTTCAAGGTCATAATAAGAATTTGATGGAAGGCACTAAATTTTAGACAGTTGGAAATCAATTTTTCAAGTGAATTATTAATATAATTTTTTAGGTACTGCAAGCAAAAGCTTTTTTGTGATACATAATATTTTCTCTTGTAGCTTATTTGAGTTAGATTGACGGATGGATTTCATAATTTTTTCAACGATTTCGAAGTGAAAATAAGAAAGAACGTAGTTTTCTGGCATACCACGCATTTTAAAAGCCAAGCGGTGCAATAATCAAATTTGCTTGCCAAAAATGAAAAGGTATAGGCGAAATTTGATCAGAGATTTAGTTATAGCGCTTTATGTGACTTGTCGATTATCCAAGGATATTTGTCGAATTTTCTGAACATTGTCTGAAATGCTGCATGAATTCTTCCAGACAGCCTCAACGTCATTGCAGGCAGCGCTTTCATAGCAAGTTTCAATGAGATATTTTGGAATGATGATCTAATCCACCAACTTTACAGACCACCCTCGCATGCATGCGTAAATGTATCTGTTGTTGTGCTTCTGTGTATATTTACATATACAAACAGAAGATACATTGCGTATAAAGTACGCACACGCACGCCATGCTGACAACATTGTTTGAGTATGTGTACATACATACTCGTATGTATATATATACAACGTTATGTATATATGTCTGTCTATAAATTTCAACACCAACAGCAACAGCAACAACAACAACAACAAATAAAGAAATGTAATTGCGTTGCCTTTAGTACGTTCCATTAGAACGCGTTCCAAACATGGCCATAAGTAAACGCTAGTTAAAATGTCAAATGAAATTTAAAAATTTGGCAGTAGGGAGCACCCTCCTGCCGCCTCTCTGACTAACCCACAAAAACCCCAAAACAAAATTCGTCAAAATACTTTAGCTTTGACTAACTTTTAACCCAAATTAAAATTCGGCAAAATATGTTTCGTAGCATATTACATTTCCAGCGAACTAATTACAAGGAAAAATTTTAAACTAATACGATTTTGTTTTGTTTTTGGCAAGGTATCTAAACCACGTTGGTTATGATGAAAAACATGGAAATTTCATATTTAGTTAGTACATGGAAATTTATTATTACTTGTAATTATGCGGCGTTTCGTAGAAATTCAGAATTATCGAAGGTTGACTGTGCTGGACTGTGAAATACTCTCTATGAGCTCAATAAAATTTACTACTTACAAATTTATAAGGAAATCTATAAGCTCGCTGTGTGTTTTCCCAGAAGTTCTCAATTCTATTTGGATAACGTTTACTTAATTGGAAAACATATCTATTACAGAAATCAGTTTTCAGAAAGGATTGCAATGTGCATTGAAATTAATATCATGTATCCTAAGGCGGCGGGTATATTAAGTAAGTGAAAATGCTTGTAGTATGAAGTAGACGCCGGAGACACCCGATTAGTATCTGTCAGTCTATATAAGTGCCAGAATCTTAAAGATTATATGGGCTAGCACAATAAAAATAGATATTTGGAGTCCTTATGTGAACAGGAAGTTAAAGTTTAATTATTTAGGCCTACTTTAACCTTCAAATGGTATGGGGAATTATATCATCAATTCCTTTATCTCCGGTTGGAGCATAGGGCCTCAGCGGTGGTTCTTGTGTATTTTTGAGGTTTCTGCTATAGGTGAATTTGAGTTAATGTGACCTGAATTTTGCACCTCCAAATCCGGAGCAGGGGGATTTCTCCAAACACGACTACCCCTTGGAGACTTTCTAATCATTACGTTTTGATCCATGCTTAAATTAACTCTTATTCAGGTTGGTAGTTTTTCCGCGATAGTTATAAGCACAAAGCGGAAGCTTAGTAGGAACTACCATACTCTGATGACTAAGCAAGCACATGTTGGCAGTAAGCTTCCGGGAAGTCTGTGGACGCTATAGTTGGTTCGCGAGGTGCTCCTCCAAGTCTGTCAACTCATGTGGGGGCTTGAAATACATTAAAGCATAGGTTGTTAGCATGATTGGTTATTGAATGGCGCCAAATCACTCGCCATGACGGTAGGAGAATCTTAGGCAATCAGGATTTATAAGGAGTTCGGTGCCACCCAAAAACCTCTCTGAGACTCTCCCCTCTTAGCCACTGAACGCTGTCCGGGACTGCTTATTCGTTATTCGCAGCTAACCTTCATATCTGAAGGCCTTTCACTATCCGCAACCTGTGACCCGTCCGGTTGCCTACAGCTCGGCATACGCGAAGTGCCCCTAATATCGCGATCCGGGAAATTATATAGTAATTAAGAAAATCTTTCGAATGATATAACAAATTTTTTATAATTGGGCCATAATTTTTTATGAAATCTAGCAAAAAAAAGAAGGATATTTGATACTTAAGCTGCAAGGATATTAAAGAAAGGAATTGAAATTTGCTGAGCTTAGGTTAGTTCACATAACTAAGAGATCTTATTGTAATTATTGCCATATAAGTACAACCACTTTGCTTCTAGATCTTCTTGATTCAGTTTTAAAGGAATTAAGAGAGGCGTCTTCATATGTATTAGTTGCTTTATAAAAAGAACTCAAAAAATGTTCTAAAAAGAATGGTTCTAGAGAATACTATGAATACGAATAAAATATTGGATCCGTTTTGATTTCACATGTTTTTGACGCTTTCAATATCACAATTTTATTCCGATTCGATTTTGCCACATCTAGTCATATTTCCCTTACTCTTGTTAACACAGCTCTACACCGTTAGAGGGAAATTATGCATAGCTATGCAAAGGGAAATTTTCATTCCCATGAACCCTGTAAACAAAAGCCAAAAATACGTGCAAACTATTTCTTAGTTCAACCAGAAAAAGAAATTGAAAAAAACTTAGCAATAAATATATGGTTTGAAACTGAATAATTTGTGGCAAGTAAAATCACATCGATGTGATCGAAAGTCCACATAATTTAAACTGAAAAAATTTTTTAAATGTACTTTATTAGTCTTTCATTTTATTTAAGCCAATTTCAAATTAAATATTTATTGCAAATTTTGTTTATTACTTTTTCTGGTTGAACTAAAAAGTACCACGCACGAATTTTTGGCTTTCGTTTACAGGGTTTATGAATTGCACAAAAAATTTCCCTTTGCATAGCTGTAAATAATTTCCCTCAATTGGTGTAGAACTGTGCTAACAAGAGTAAAGGAAATATGCGTAGATGATGACAACAAAAAATGTGGAATTGGGTGCACGCAAAACCGAATCCGAATAAAATTATAAGCTTTTGTTTTAAATTTTCCGAAGCATGGCCAATTAAAAAAATAGTTCATAACTCAAAAAAGTTGAAATTAATTAGGTTTTTTTTTTTTATACGCTCCTAGCCAATTATTTTTTGGCGCATTAAATGCAGCAGATCAAATTCAAACGAATTCAATTCACTGAAACTTGGTGAAAGAAAGCTTCGAAACTGGTGCAGGAAATTTATTGTCTTCATTTCTCATTAAAAGTAAAAATCTTAATTAAAAGTATTTTACCAGAAGTTAAAACATATTTCTTTAACCTTTTTCATATCTCTCTCTTTAACAATACTTACATAGTAAGTAAATATAATTAATTCGTTTTTTTTTACAGCTGAAAGTCAAACGAATTCAATTCACTGAAACTTGGTGAAAGAAAGCTTGAAAACTGGTGCAGGAAATGTATTGTCTTCAATTCTCATTAAAAGTAAAAATCTTATTTCAAAGTATTTTACTAGAAGTTAAAACATATTTCTTTAAGCTTTTTCATATCTTTTTCTTTAATACTTACATAGTAAGTAAACATCTATTTTTGTTTAAACTTAAGTTTTTCATACAGGCTGTCAATTTCTATGAAAAATTCCCCATGCAGAAAAATATGAAATGTCAGAAACTTTTACATTTCACAATTTTGCATGCTTTAACGATCTGGAAGCAACAAACGCAAGAATGGAGCATTTGATTGAGGGACTTTTAAGCCACTATAACTTGGATAAAATATGAGTATATTATGTTTTTGAAACAAAAAATCTGAAATCAAAGATATCCAAAAGAGTACACAAGAAAATTATTTCGATTCTATTTAGATCAAGGCCTCCTTAGTTTTAAATTAATTTTTTTTGTTTGCCATAAAGTATAGATATTAATTTTAAAATCAGATATCAAAGATCTCTAAAAGATATAAGAAAATTATTTAGATTCGATTTTGGATACTGTATTGAGCTAGGTCTCCTTAGTTTTAAGGATTCTTCTTTCATGATTTCGGACACTTCGAAAAAATTATGTTATCTACAGTTTCGAAGTTATCGCTTTAGTTTGAGTGAGTAATATGTGAAAAATAAAAGAAAACTTTCGATCGATGAATAAAATGAAACCAAAAATAACGCAGATGTGCGCAATAGAGTATTTTAGGGCGGTCAGCAAGGAAAGTGTATAAACGAGTCATTGAGTTGCTAGAGTGATATGGACTTGCGACCCAAGTTCGATTCCCAGTGGAGTCCAATTTTTTTTAATTTTTAATTTAAATAATTGTTTCATTGTATTTTTTTATTTTTTTGGCCTCGCGACCTGAGCTTGGTTACCAGTAATAATTTTTTTTTTAATGCATGCTAATTTTTATTTTTTAACATTTTCTTAATGTTTTTGTTTTTGCGACCTAGCTTCGATTCCCAGTGGAGTCAAATTTTATTTAATGTTATTATTTTTTAGTTAAAAAAATAGTTTTCTTGTATTTATTTTAAGTTCTACTGGTGTGAGATATTTTGTAATTTAGAATTTTTTTAATTTTAAGTATTTTTATAATTTTCAGGGTCTAGGTTTGATTTCCAGTATAAACATTTTTTTAAATTTTTGTTTATTTTTATTTTTTTAATTTTTTTTTTGTATTTATTATTTTATTGGCCCCGCGGCCTAGGCCTTGATTCCCAGTAAAATCACATTTTTTTAAATTTTGCTATATATTTTTATATTTTAAATAAAAATTCTGTATTTAAAATTTTTATAATTTTCTTGTTTTTCATTTATTAAGTTTTTTGCTATATTTTTAATAATAATTTTTTGTTTATTGCATCACGTTATTTCTATTTTGTTTTATTATTTGTTTGAATTTAAGTTAATTTTTATTTCTTTTTTTGTGGACATTTTTTTTTAAATTTTGTTATTTTTGTTTTATTTTCTAAATTAAAATTTGTAAATTTGTTTGTATATCTTTTTTATTTATTTATTATTTGTTTTTTTATTTTTACAGTCTTATTATTGTTTTTCATTTATTTTTTATTGTTTTTTTTATAAAAAATTTTCAAAATTTTATTATATTAGTTTTTTATTTATTGTTTTTATGACAACGTTATTACGTTATTTTTTTTATTTATTTTTTAACTTTTTAATTTTATTATTATTTTATAGGGTATAGCTGGATAAGGTACTGGAAACTGCCCCCAGCGATTTTTGAAAAGTAATGATGCAAAAATTTTACTGAAATTGAACCATTTAATGAAGTTTATTAAAAAATCGTTTGTTGAGCCATGTTAAAATTTTTATATTTACCTACAAAAGCAATAAATTTTTTTCATGATAATATCAAGAAGTATGCCTTCCAATAAGCATTATAAAAATTAACAATAATTTTTGTCATCTTTTGACAAAAAAAAAATTTGTTTTTTTTCCTCAATTAAAAAAAAAAAATAATAAAAAAGGTTCGTCTTATTTTTTTAACATTGTTCCGCCAAATCGATTTGATTTAAATTCACACCATATAAAGAACGTATAAAAACACATGTTTAAAAAAAATGGTGATTGACATATTTAAGGAACATACTTAAAAATAAGAAAATTTCATTTTTTTTTTTAAGAAAATGTGTTGGTTGAAAAAAAATTAAATATTGTTTCTTAAACATCCCTAATGCTAACCAAGATTAAAAAAAAAAATGGCTCCAAAATATTCAGTAGTTTAGTCGTAATTAAATACCACGTTTTTTTAAATTAAGCCACAACGCGTTAAGCTTAAAAATTGAAATTTGGTCTAAAATTAATTTTTGCCATTCAGCATCGAATTGCATCATTACTTTTTAAAAATCGCTGGGGTAGTTTCCAGTACCTTATCCAGCTAGACCTTTAATGTTTATTTTTATTTTTTAAATTTTTTATTTTATTGGCTCCGCGGCTTAGGCCTCAATTCCCAGTGAAGTCACATTCTTAAAAATTTTGTTATTTTTTTTTATATATTAAATTTAAATTTTTTTATTATTGTTTGTATTTTAAATTTTTATATTTTTCTTGTTTTTCATTTATTTAGTTTTTGGCTAAATTTTTTATATTAATTTTTTGTGTATTGCGTCACGTTATTTCTATTTTGTTTTTTATTTATTTTTAAATTTTTTATTTTTTTCTGGATTTTTTTTTAATTTTGTAATTTTTTTTTTATTTTCTAAATTAAAATTTTCTTTATTATTGTTTTATTTATTTATTATTTGTTTTTTATTTTTATAGGTTTTTTTTGTTTTTCATTTATTTTTTATTGTTTTTTTTCAAAATTTTTGATATTTTATTACATTAGTTTTTTATTTATTATTTTTATGGCAACGTTATTACGTTATTTTTTAACTATCGATTTTTATTATTATTTTAAATTTATGTAAATTTTAATTTTTTCAAATTTTTTGGCCCCGCGACCTAAAATCGATTTCCAGTGAAGACACATTTTTTTAATTTTGTTATATTTTTTCTTTCCTTTTTTAAATTAAATTTTTTTATTTATTATTGTTTTTTATTTTTTATATATTTTTTTGTTTAGCATTTATTTCTTATTAATTTTTTGTATTTATTTTCATTTAATTTTTATTTAATTTTTTACGTTATGAGTGCTGTCATTTTTGTATAAAGAAAAAAAAAAAATTTAAAAGAAGTAAATTCTTAAGCTGTTATGAAACCAAATTAGAAAGGGGAATTCCCAACTGCATTTCTAAGAGTTTAAATTAATAAAAAATTCTTTTTTTTTTTAATTTCAGGCGTGCCAATTTGAATGAAGTTGTATAAACAAAAACACCGTTGAACAACAGAATTGGGTGCACATTGTAGATGATCCAAATTTCGAATACCTTTACCAGAGAGCTCTGTACAACGTTTGCCGATTCATGTAAGTCCAATTAAAACCGAAAAGTTTATTATTTCCCGCGGCAAAAATACGCTACACAAATCACAATTCGCAGTCTGTCTGTAGTGTATCCCACAGTCGTATTGTCCGCCTAGTACAGCTTCCTGGAAGAGTCCAAGTACCTACCATATAGTACCAGAGTATATTATTTCCGAATCGAAAATCTGTAAGGAAAAGTTTATTATTACCCGCAGCAAAAATACGCTACCCAAATCACAATTCACAGTCTGTCTGTAGTGTATCCCACAGTCGTATTGTCCGCCTGGTACAGCTTCCTGATAGAGTCCAAGTACCTACCAAATAGTACCAGAGTATATTATTTCCGAATCGAAAATCTGTAAGGAAAAGTTTATTATTTCCCGCGGCAAAAATACGCTACACAAATCACAATTCGCAGTCTGTCTGTAGTGTATCCCACAGTCGTATTGTCCGCCTGGTACAGCTTCCTGGTAGAGTCTAAGTACCTACCAAATAGTACCAGAGTATATTATTTCTGAATCGAAAAACTGTATCGATATACAGCAGGCGCTATTGATAAGCTCGCTGGCTGCTGCCTCTGCCGACGCGACGCGTCGCTGCCATTATTGTTTATCTTTTGTATTTATATACACGAAATGCTTTTGTTCAATACACTCACACACACACACATAAAAGCCAACCTATATACGACCATGTGTGTAGCCATGTATTTGTGCACATGTGTGTGTATATATGTATGTATACATATGTACATGCATGGATACGCATTAAGCTATATTCATAAACAACGCGCATTATGTGTCTACTCGTGTACATGTCGGGTTGACTGACTGAGTAGCTGACTAACTGACTGAATGGCGGAATGAATGACTGACTGACTCAATGACTCAATGACTGAATGACTGACTGAGTGAATGACTCACTGACTCTCACTCAATGACTGAATGCTGATTGTTGATGTATGTTCATTTGATTTGATTTTCGACGTATACAAAGCAGGGTATTAAATTCGCATTCGCTTTGTGCATAATTATTCAGGCCGTATCAGAAAAAACTTCTCCTCAAAAATGTACAACGTTGGACCGTCTACAATGCATACGGACTATTGTTTATGTAAATGAATAATTCGAACTACGGATTTTTCCATTTTTTTTTGAGTACTGAAAATTCCAAGAAGCGCCTAATGATGTAATTATAACTCGAATATATGAACTGCATTAATGCATAATTATAGTTGTGCAAAATTTCATATTTTTTTTTTAACAAGCCTGGTTCTTAGGAATTAAGCTTACTTTTCAACATAAATATTAAAAATGCTGTATATTATTATTTGTAAATGGAATTAAATCTAATTTTATTCTACGTCATTGTAGTGCGCTATCAATTTCACTTTATTTTGTGGAATTCAGTTCACTGAATGTAGGTCAACGATTGTCTTAAGATTAATTAAAATTAAATTAATTCATTTTTTATAGCTTTTTAGCAAGTTATTTTTTAGTGTATTAAAAGCACAATATTCTATTTCACATATTCAATTCATTAAAATTCGGTCAGAGCAAATTTAAAACTTTAATTAAGATAATTATTGTTTGTTTTTTTATTTTTAATTATTTTATGTTCTTAGAAATACATTTTTTAGTATATTAAAAGCAGAATTTTGTATTTCACATATTTTGTTGTCGCATTCTATTCACTAAAACTTGGTCGGAGAATATTTAAAACTTTAATTAATTAAAATAATTATTGTTTGTTTTTTTATTTTTAATTATTCTACGTTCTTAGAAATACATTTTTGAGTATATTAAAAGCAGAATTTTCTATTTCACATATTTTGTTGTCGAATTCAATTTACTAAAACTCGGTCAGAGAATATTTAAAACTTTAATTAATTAAGATAATTATTGTTTGTTTTTTTATTTTTAATTATTCTACGTTCTTAGAAATATATTTTTTAGTATATTAAAAGCAGAATTTTTTATTTCATATATTTTGTTGTCGAATTCTATTCACAACAACTTGGTTAAAAAAATATTTAAAAATTAAATTATTTAAAAAAATGAATCCATTTTTTATACATTCTCAGCAAGTTATTTTTTATTGTATCAAATGCGAAAGCTCAAAGTTAAGCGAATTAAAATTCACTGAATTTTGGTGAAAGAATTTTCGAAATTGGTGCATAAAATTTCTTTTTCTTAAGTCGTGACAAAAATGAAAATTTTTCTTTAAAAAAACATTAATTTTTTTTTATCAATATACTAACTTTTAATACGTCCCTTATCCGATGTTTTTTTAATCGATATCTTCCCTAACTATTTGTCTGTACAGCTCTGAATCTACATATATTTTACACTTCTATTTCCATAAAATATTGCCAGTTCCTTATTAATTTTTCTTTAAAAATATTTCAATATATATTGAACTCAAAATCAGCATAAATAACATCTAAGAATTAAGAATTAAAGGAATATTTAAAAAATTATTTCACTTTAAATTATAAACGATTTTGAAATAAATTTGATAATTCAATTTGATTTGGTTTAAACCACTTGTGAAATTGCAAGCGCCAAAACGATATGGTTTTAAAACGTATCCGAATATTTTATTCGCATTCGTGTTCCGAAACACAAATAATTCTTATTCTTTAGAAGCATTTTTTTTACAAAATCAGTTTTAGTGAAATTGGGATCATCAAAAAGGTGTGATTTTAAAAGAAATTCGAAAATTTAGTACGTTTTCGTTTTCCGTAGCATAGCGGAATATTTGAACAATATTAGATGAGTTTCACTTTAGTAAACTTTAATTTAAAAAATTTCTATATGTAGGCTACGGGGTTAAAAAAAAACCCAAAAATTCATCAGAGTGTTTTCCAAATTAGTTGCTCATGCTCTTTAAAATCGCTTACGGCCGATTCTCGTTTCCTAATATTTGCTAAACGATATATTTCGATTGTTCAATGAATCATCGATAACTGAATATTGAGATTGTTAATTTAAGACTTTCTTTGAGAACCCATAGCCCCTAACCATTTTTTCAATAATATACTTCTCTTTTTTGAAATTTTGATTTTTTACCGAGGCATCGATAGCTGAGGATGTTTGAGTTAAGAGCTTACTATCAATACTATCAGTATCAAAAGACATAAATTAATCCAAAGATATAAAACTTTGCTAACAACGAGTAAGGAAAATTTGAAAACCGAAAATAAATAAAATTGGTTCGTTTTTCGAATTCCGAAGCACGGCCGTTTCACAATTATAAAAGATAGATTTCTCTGGACAGATTTCTCTGGACCCCCCTTACCAAAATCCTGGATCCGCCCCTGATATATATATATAAGCTGGCTACTGTTGTCGTACCCTTATAATGTTTCTGCAATATGAGAGACTTGGGTGACTAGAAATGCCAACAGTTTTTGAGCCTCTTCTCGTCCTCCCCTTTCCTATTCTTTCAAACCCTTCCATAATTAGGCAACACAGAGGACCACATGGTCTCCGGGTGATCTTAGATTTAAGATTGAGTTCAAACTAACCTATTTAAGCTCATTTAAAATCTTATTTCCTGTAAAAATATAACTTTTAAAATTGGATCACAATGAATTTTAACTGACTCAAAACTATATCCAACTTGAGAATTAAGCAGGCCGTGAAATTGAGCAATTAATAGCTTTACTGAGAAAGTCAGTAATCCAAAATATTTTCGTAGGCCATTTTTTTCCATACTTACTAAATACAGGGAACCCTCCTACAACGCGGTTTCCAAAATGCGGAAATTTTCTTACAACGCTACTCCTACAACGCGATTTTTACGAACTGGGCAACCCTCACAATGAATTTAAGTTGTCTTTCCGATGTAGAAAATAAAAACTTTTCAATAAAAAGTATCGAGAAAGTTTTAAATATAGCCAAGAAATTGGAAGAATACATTTTGGAGAACAATCCTTTAAAAGATAGAGTAGAAATGTTTAAACGAAATCTTCAACACAGCTTAACTCTCTCTCAAGAAATTTATAAATATTTCCGAAATAAGAGCAAACAAACTTCATAAGAAGATTTTTTAAAACAATAACACAGGTCTACAAATACAGGGGTCATGTGAGTTGTTGGAAAGCTAAGAGTCATTTCCGAAGTAATTTGGTGCGGAGAATCCGAATCCGGCGTCAGAACTGGCCCATCACGTCAGGATTTTGAGATATTTGAGGTTATGTACCCAAAAAATGGCGTTTTTTCCTACATTTGAGGTTATGTACAGGGCGCAAAAATTTTTGCGGTCTTTCTCTCCAATTACATCATTAGTACAACTCATACCCTTTTATTTAATGGTTCAAGAGATCAACTACGATTTTTTTCGCAAAGTTATGGCTTTTCGAAGTTACGAGATATAGCCCTTCGACGTCATTAGCATTTGCAATAAGCCATTGAGATAACACAGGTCAACATGGTTCAGTTGTTGGAAAGCTAAGAGTCATTTCCGAAGTAATTTAGTGCGTAGAATCCGAATCCGGCGTCAGAACTGGCCCATCACGTCAGGATTTTAAGATATTTGAGGTTATGTTATTTTTTGGGTACATAACCTCAAATATCTCAAAATCCTGACGTGATGGGCCAGTTCTGACGCCGGATTCGGATTCTACGCACCAAATTACTTCGGAAATAACCCTTAGCTTTCCAACAACTCACATGACCCCTGTATTTGTAGACCTGTGAAATGCTAATGACGTCGAAGGGATATATCTCGTAACTTCGAAAAGCCATAACTTTGCGTAAAAATCGTAGTTGATCTCATGAACCCTTAAATTAAAGGGTAAGAGTTGTACTAAATGATGTAATTGGAGAGAAAGACCGCAAACATTTTTTGCGCCCTGTACATAACCTCAAATGTAGGAAAAAACGCCATTTTTGGGTACATAACCTCAAATATCTCAAAATCCTGACGTGATGGACCAGTTCTGACGCCGGATTCGGATTCTCCGCACCTAATTACTTCGGAAATGACTCTTAGCTTTCCAACAACTGAACCATGTTGACCTGTGTAATCGATGAAAGAATGCCCGAATCTGGATCAAGCTCAGATTTTGAAGTAGTACGAACAAAACGTTCGAGCCAAATCATAAAAAGTGATGAGGAGCAGTAGGAAGTTATGGTTCTATTTTTGATTTAATTTATTAATTAAAGTTATTTCAACTTGAAATTTTATTTTAATTTATTTTTGTTTAAATAAAAGAAGTCTTATTAATCGAGTTTTATTAATATTATGGAGTTCATATCCCCCACAACACGATTTCTTACAACGCGGCTATTTTTGGGAACCTCTTTCCCGCGTTGTAGGAGTGTTAGCTGTATAATATTTTCCAGTAGTATATTTTAAAATATTGTATATAAATAAAAAGTATGCAGGCAGAAAAAAGGGTGCCTAAAATAATTATTTCTAGACACGTTAATATGTAGACAATCTAAAAAATGAAAAGAAAGCTTAAAAAAAATGATTTCCTTTTTCTCAAAACTACATTAACTGCCCTCGCAAACCGTAGCACTTAAATGCATTCTAAAGCTGCAACATTTTTCATCGAATTTGATTTTATATTACACATAAATAAATAATATAAATATTTTGACATTTGACAGAACGGCCGGCATAGAGTTTTTGTTAGTGTGACCGTAAGAAAAAACTTCCATCTTAATTTAAGAATTTTATCATTTCGAAGAATAACAATAATATAAATAATAAATAAACTAAAATATGAAAATGCATTTTGCATTCTTGGCCTTGCCCTTGCTATCAATCTCAATTAAGACTAAAAATTGAGAACAAGTTCTCTTAAAATCTTTCTTAACATTTTCAAATTAAGTTTGTCAAAATAATAATTTCTACAAGGTCAAGTTTATGCTTCATGCAAGAAGCAAATTGCTGATGATTTTCAGCTAGAAAGTGCTCGCTTTTAAGCCGATTTCTTGCCTCAGTGTACTCAGTATAATTTCTATTCAGTCTCTCTAGGCACAAGCGATAAAAACATTTCACATAGAATTTGATTATGCAATATTCATATATCAATAATATAAATATTTTGACACTTGACAGCACGGCCGGCAAAAAGCTATTGCTATTTCTATTGTGACCATTTGCTCAGGAAAAACGTCCATCTTAATTTTAAATTACGTTCTCGACCTTGCCCTTGCTATCAATCTCAATTAGCACTGAAAATTCAAAACAAACTTAACTTTGAAATTTCAAACAATAAAAACAAAACAAAATTTCCAGAAGGTCAAGTTCATGCTTCATGTTAGTAGCCTGCCTATTGTTGATGATTTTTGGCTAGAAAATTCTCGCTTTTAAGCCGATTTTTTGCATCAGTGTACTCAAAATTTCTTTTCAGTCCTGTGCAGGCGCACAACAACATCCTAAATAAACAATGCAACTGGCCCATGCCTATGCCTTATCAATAGCCAAACAGTACGGAAAAGCTTTCCACTTTCCACTGTCCGAAACTTATCAACTGCTGCCAAACTAAGAATAATAGAGGAAGCCTTCTGCATTGTGCCTCTGGATAATAAAACTGTCAATATAATTATTTGCCAAACTTATTAGAAAAATCTCAGTTTCAGCTCAGCCTTGACCTTGTGCTGTCAAAACAAAGCCTTTTGAAGTTTGCTCATTAATGCGTAATTGGCTTAGTCCATAACAAAGGCTACCGTATCCTTCAGCGTATCCTTTATTTTTCAATTGAAAAATGATTTTGACTCTCGGCCGGCTGGCAGGCGGCATAGATGAGTGGCCTTTGTTTTTAGCCGGCCGGTTTCCCAGAATAACTCGGACTTAATCTTTTATGCAGGATACGGCAGTATCTGCCATGCCCCATGGCCCATGCCCCCCGGCATGCTGCTCCCACTTGTGGATGAATGCATTTTTCTGTTGCAGCTTTAATTGGAAACAATAAAATATTACTGTACCCGGTTTCTGGGAATCGACAGCAAAGTCCGTGCGAGATATGAAGCTGTTAATAAGATAGCATAGTAAGGATAAGATTTCATAATAAGCTTATAGAGTTTTGTTTTTCGGGATAGTTCGAAGAATGAGTTGTTGAGAATTTGCATTTGAATTCCAATTAAGGATTAAATTTCAACAAATAATTTGCTGAGAGGCTGCGATTATGTACACTGATTTTTCCGAGAAATTTTTACGGGCAAAAATTTCGTAAACAAAAGAAATTAATCTTTTGCAAAAATATTTATTGTTATTGGAGTTTATAAGTCGGCAAAAATAAGTGAAACGGATTAATTTTTAAGTCAATATGTGAAAGAGGTACTAGCCAAGACTTGCCATGTACAATTATTATTATACTTAAAATTCCGATTATTTATGCAGTATTCGATAACTGAATATTGAGATTTTGGATTTTAGACGTTTCTTTGACAACCCATAGCGAAATTAGATATTTGAATAATTTTTTCAATTAAATTTAATATAAATACTTATTCTCAAAATTCCGATTTTTTTATCGAGCTATTGATAACTGAAAAGTAAGATTTTTATTGTAGAGATTCTTTTAGAAACAATAGCTGCTAAGCGAATCAAGATATTTGAACCAATTTTCAATAAAATCAAACATTTTGAATTTATATTTTTATTAAAAGGCTTTTTACATTTTTTATTTATTTTTTTAAAAAAATTTAAAACTTTCAAATGATATTTTTATTAAATAATTTTTTTTGTATAACTTTTTGACATTTATTTTTAATATTAAAATAAAATAACTTTTATAACGTTTATTAAAATTTATTTTTTATTTTATTTTTATTATTTTTTTAATACAATTTAAAACTTTCAAATTATATTTTTATTAAACAATTTTTTTTTGTACAACTTTTTGACATTTATTTTTAATGTAAATATAAAATAACTTTGTTAATGGTACGATTTTTAAAATTATTTAATTGAGTTCATGTGTTACATTTATTTTTATTTAAAAAAACTTTATTTCAATGTTTTTTAAATAAAAAAATATATAATTTTTTTTTAGACAATAAAGAAAATACATTTTTGTTTTATTTTTCTTAATTTATTTTTATATTTATAAAAAATTTTTTTTTTAATTTTACCTCAAAAGCGTTTAGAACTTCCCTCAAAAAGTAATTAATTACATTAAACTATTTTTTATTTATTTATTATTTTATCAATAAATTTTTGTTAAAATTTCTTAGATTATTCCAAATGTTATATATTTTTGATTTATTTTTCTTAATTTATTTTTATATTTATAAAGCATTTTTTTTTTAAATTTTAAAACTCAAAAGCGTTTAGAACTTCCCTCAAAAAGCAATTAATTACATTTTATTATTTTTATTTATTTATTATTATTCAATTAAATTTTGTATTCATTTTTTTAGGTATAAATATAAACTTTTTTTTTTTAAATTAGATTGTTCAAATTTCTCAATTAATTTCATATGTTACATTTATTGTTATAGTTTTATTTAAAAAGTTCTTACTTATTTTGAATTTATATTTTAATTTTCTTGTTTTTTTTTTAAGTTTTTTATAATTTTTTGTTTTTAGTTTTGAAATTTAAAAGTTTTCAGAACATCTCGCAAAGAGTAATCAGATATTTTGTATGCGCGTCAGCCTAATGGAAAACAACTTTTTTATGTATTTATAATTTTATTAAAAAAAGGAATAATTTTAAATATATATTTATATATTTGAAATTTTTTTAAGTATAAATATAAATTATTTTTTAAGAGCTATGATTTCTCAATTTGTTTTATATGTTACATTTATTTTTTTTTTAAATGTTTTTATTTTTTTGTTTATTTTTTAAATAAAAATTTAAGTGCAACAAAAAATTCAAAATTTTAAATTAAACTGAAATTTTTTTCTAAATAAATAAACATTTAAAAAATCGTTTTAAACAATTTTTTTATCGAAGTTTTTCCATAATTATTTTTTTAATTTCAAAATTATTGCAATTTTTTTCAAACGGGTAATAACAATTTTTTTTTTTATTTGTTAGTTCAATTTTTTTATTGAAATTTTATCTTTAATTGAGAAAACAAATTTTTTCAATATCCTAATTCGTCTAATTTTAATAGGGAAAGTATGAGATATTTATTTAAAATTATAGCTTAGAAAAAATACAAAATTTTATATTAAATTGAAATTTTTTTCTAATATCTTAATTAGGAAAATATTTTAAAAATCTTTTTAAACAATTTTTTTAACGAAGTTTTTCAATAATAATTTTTTTAATTTAAAAATTATTGCAATTTTTTTCAAACGGGTATTAACAAGTTTTTTTTTCTATTTGTTAGTTCAAATTTTTTTTATTGAAATTTTGTATTTAATTGAGAAAAAAACAATTTTTTAAATGTCATTATTCATCTAATTTTAATAGGGGGAGATATTAATTTAAAATTGTAGCCTAGAATTAATTCTAGGTAACAAGAAACGTAGCTTGTCAATAAATCGTCTAAAATGGAAAATAATTAATTTTCAGTTAAAGATAACTTGATAAGTAATCGCCATTTTGCATATTTTTAATGCAGCTGTCATGCAAAACCCTTTTTTTTTTTTTTTTTTTAATCGAGACGGCTTTATCTGAAATCAACAAATTAAAAATTTTTAGTTTAATATTGACGTAATAAATATTACTATTATTTATATCGAAAAAAAATCGATTAATAGAGATCTCAGAAATCAGGCGATTTTCTATATTTTTATCCAGATTATGAGATTTAAAGTAGCCTTTTTAGCTTCAAAGATTCCCAAGAAACCAGATGCAGTGAAATAGCGTTTGTTTTTTTTTAATTCAAACTATTTGGTTTTAAAATAAATAATTTAATTTATGAAACTTATGACTTTTTTAAAAAATAGTCTTGAAAATTTGGCAATATTTCTATATTTAACTGCTGAAATTATTTTTCTTATATAATTAGTTGTCAAGGTAATTGCAGATAGATCAGAAATAAAAGCTTCTAATATATTATTTAAGAACTTTTTTAAACTAAGGTTGATGGAATGATTTTTAAGGTAAAAAGGTAGAGCTGAAAAATTTCATAGAAAGGCAATTTAAAAAAACACTGAGAGAACCACACGGTAATGATTCCGGGAACTTTTTGATGCAGGTGGATCAAGGCTTGCAGTGTAGATTTTTGTGAGCTTGATAAACAAAAATGTGCTGTCATTCACGATTACATTGTTAGTTTCAAAATGGCGGCAGTTATATATTAGACTGACTCAAAAAAAAAATTTCGACATATTCATATTTGTAACAACTTAACTTTGCTAGAGTTTACTTTAAATACTTCGCAACTTAAGGTACAAAGTTAATGCGTATATAAAGGTTACGCAAGTCATAATAGTAGGAGACCCCAAAGAGCCCCCAACTCTGCTAAAGAAGATATAAAGCGATGCAAGTAATAACAAAATTCCTTATTACTTCAAACGAATATAAATTCCTTCATATAGAGTATACCCAAGTCGGCTGCACATTCCACTCCCCGCGCTCAACATTTGCTATTTAGCGTGTGGGGGCGGCGTAAGATAATAAGTTAAAATAACAATTTCAAAAATGAAAGGTTGGACGGCAATTCATTATTCTCTCTCCGTGCATAAATATAAAAATAAATATGTACGTAAATCGAGACCCGAACAAAGGCTCAGGATGCACAAGGCATTCATCAGCGAGAAAGGAGAGAGGCGGAGCACACCCCAACGTCACGCCATCATCAGGAAGTTGAGTCAGTTAGCTAAATAATTCCCATTATTAAAATATTTGCCTTTGTTCGAGTGCATTTTACCAAGTAGTATATAAAAGTGCATCATCTACGCCAGCTGAGGCTGAGCCATGAGCTCGGAGCACCAACGCAAAGCAATGAAGAGTCCTTTCAAAGTTCCTACGGTTGGAGCATGTCCAGACTGTGAAAACTCAGTAAGTTGGCAGTTTTATCCTATAAATAGTATAGGATTGAATTCGTTGCAATGCATGGTACTGAAAATTGCTTACGTCACAAGTTGCGTAGGTGTTGTATGGTGTTGGTGCTATTGTTGTTGTTATTGTTTTTGGTGTTGTGTGGTGCATTGTGTAGGTATTCACTCTGGTGGTTGCTTAAAACGTAGAGCTACTTGGGGTCTGACATTTTGCTGGCACGCAAATCGAAGTAAACTTTTTTTCCTAACGTGCTATTTCTGGCTGACTTGCCTTGAGTTTTCTTGCTTGTAAAATGTCTATAACTTTTGTCAAGTCAATTGGGGGGAAGCCTGCTAGGCGGGCAGGGAGGGAGGGAGCATGAAAGCGTATGCAGGCTTGAAACTGCACTTGGCATTGACCTTGACAGGAGGGTCTCCAAAAAAAAAAAAACAAAAATAAAAACCATTGCAAAGGCTTCGGTGCACACAGCTTGGCCTTACAGTTAAAAGTTAAGGCGCTGCTCTATACAAAGGACATACATATTGTATATAAACAACAAATGCAAATACATAGAGGGTGGTATAGAAAATAAAAGGGACATAGAGTCAAGGCGGTGACCGATAGCGTGTTGGTCTGTAAACTTGTTCCCGAAAAAAAAAGTAAATAAAAAATTAAATTTTATAAATTTTTGAGATGTTTGTGAAAGCGGTAAGGAGAGCAGATATCGATTCGATTAAAGGATTAGGTTGAGCTTACCGAAGTCTAGGTGTGCGTTTAGAGGGACATACTAGAGTTTAAGCGTTATCCGATATGATTAGAGCTGCTTAAAAAAGGCGTGGTTACATTCATCGTGTTATCGTTATAACGTGAAATTAGCACCTCCAAGTTCTCTGTGCTGACTGCTAATTGTTGGGTTCCCCTCGGAGACATGTTTTCATTATGGTTTTGTTCCACGTTAGTCTGACATCTTTGATAAGAATCAATAAGTGATGGGTTCAAAGACTATTTATTTAGAATCCGCCCCTGATATGGGGAAACAAACGCTTATCTGATGGCAATTTGGCTGCCCAAAAAGCCATCAGGGTTTGTGGATTGCTCTTAGATTCAGAACTCTTCCTGGACCTTATCGGCTTGGGTGGCCCTACCGATAGCTATGCTACCGCCGGCATCGCTCTTTGATTCATCAACCCTAATGAGCCCCCTCACCACGACAAGGTGGCAATCCCCGAGAGGGGATGAGGGCTCTTTGCTACACTTAGGAGTCCAAAATTCGCAAATGTCAGCGGAAATTTTTTTAGGCTATATTGAAATGAAGTTCGGTGCCATCTTGAAAAAATTGGATTATTTTTTCATATATGGGTGATTTTCAGTCAGACAAGCTACGCCCTCCACACCCTCCACTTTTTGATTTTGTTTTCTCTTCTACATTTCTTGATATTTGAAATTTCAAAATGGCGGAGCTGCAATGTCCAAATTTTTCACTATTTTTAAACTTATTCTCAGAAAAACATTATTCCATGCGCTTATAAATGCTATTAAGCCGCTTTTCTGGTAGCTGATTAATAGCTTTATAAAATTTCAAAATGGCGGACCGAAGATATGTTTTTTATTTTTGTGTTTATAGTCCAAGTTGGGTTTGCAAATATAGGTTTTCGGGGTCGCTAAACACGAATCCGGGGTTGGAATTTCCGAATTTGAAAAAAACTGCACCCAAGATGGCCGCCGAAGAAATGTTTTTCATTTATGTTCTTGATGTTCAAGTTGGGTTTGCTAATATAGGTTTTCGGGGTCGCTAAACACGAATCCGGGGTTGGAATTTCCGAATTTAAAAAAAAACTGCACCCAAGATGGCCGCCGAAGATATATTTTGCATTTATGTTGGTAAAAGTCAAATTGGCCACGCAAATATAGGTTTTTGGGGTCGTTAAACACGAATCCGGGGTTGGAATTTCCAAATTCCAAAAAAAAACTGCATCCAAGATGGCCGCCGAAGATATATTTTACATTTATGTGCTTCAAGTACAAGTTGGGTTTGCAAATATAAGTTTTCGGGGTCGTTAAACATGAATCTGGGCTTGGAATTTCCGACTTACAAAATGGCGCATCCAAGATGGCTGCCGAAAACCTAAACATTAGATTTTACCCCACGGAGGCCATTTTAGCTGCATTTAACTGCTCCCAAGATGGCCGCCGAAGTTATATATTTCATTTAACATATGTTCTTAAAGTACAATTTGGGTATGCAAATAACATATGGATATTCGGGGTCGCTAAACATGAATCTGGGCTTGGAATTTCCGACCTACAAAATGGCACACCCAAGATGGCTGCCAAAAAACTATAAAATCAGATTTTACCCCACGGTGGCCATCTTAGCTGCGCCCTTGCACTTGAACTTGCACTTAATCGAAAATTCTACTGTTAAAAATATAACAAATTTAACCTCCCCCAAACTAATCCAAAACTTAGTAAATATTTTAGTTTCAATTATTTTTTGTATAGTTCTTATTCTTGTCCCATGCCACTCAATAAGCCTTTAATCGAAAACATATTCCTAGAAAAACAATTTGTCGTGTTACGCCTTCTACGCCTTCTCGACAGTTAGTTACATGTAAATTGTGTCACAAACTTTAAACATCTATTATCTAACAGACAATATAAATTAGCAACTGAAAAAGCAAACGGCTTTAATGAAAATGGGAATTTCTTGTTTTTCTAATTGAAAAAGTATAAAATGCAAAATTTGCTGTTAAGCAAGGGACACGAAACGAACAACTGAATGCATTAACAAATGAATCATTGATATATCCATTCAGTGGGTCAGATCAAAGCCAAGGGAAAAGTCGGCACAGGCGAAATCGCAAAGGCAAAGTGAAAACGTGGCGCATACTTAATGAGCAGAGCAGCTCGACGGCAATGAGCTAAAGGTGCTCCCAGCCAAAGAAATCCAAAAAAAAGGGGAGAAAAAAAAAACAAATCAGCGGGTTAGTATTGGCATTATAACGACTGAAAGATACACTGCAAGCTACATAATTAGGTTGTATTCTGAATGTAAGTTTTTGGGATAAAGAGTAAGAAACTCGGGCGAATGGCATTTTGAAAATTATTTTCACTTGAATCTAGATTATTTCTAGATTAAAACTTAATAAATGTTATCGATTACCTCTTATCTTGGTTATAGAGTTCGTATAATAATTTAAAGCTAAAGAGAACGTTCTTTCGTTTTAAGTCAGACGGACTTGGTGAAAATTATATTCTGTGACATGATTTATCCTACAAATCTGAAGCCCTTATGAGCAGGATGAGAAAAGAAATAGCTTCAGCCAGGAGTATTGCCTCTTACTTAAGAGCCACAGTAGCTCTGTCCTGAACTTTTATAAACTGGAAGAACCCGAGATTCCCTAACGAAACTAATTTTTTATTGATTTCGTATTACATTCCATGTAAGAATTACGACCTTCTGAATCTAGATTGCTCTTTTTTCCTCTGTTTGAATCTGGCATCTTATGTAGACGATGCAAACTGGTAAGGCTCAGATGCGGTTCCAGTATTTGGTATTATGGGCGTTATTCACTTCCATGTCTATATACATAAATCACAGCTAGCAAAACACTGTCAAGCCATTTTTCCCAACCTTTTCCTAACCAGAATCCAATCGATCCTTAGCTAAACCTTTAATCGACCAACCTTTAAATGCAAAGCTTTTCTTTTAACGATTTCAACATTTATTTGATTTATTATCTTATTTGAGCCATTCTTTTTGACATTATTCCAAAGAATTGATCTCCTCGTCCCTTGTTCAAAACCATCATAAGAACCAATGCAAAATTTTCGCCATTAAAGAGCTTTATTCCGCTTCCTAGCTGACATTTTGTCTCTGCAGGATTCTTTGAGGCTATTTGCAACAAAACAAACATAGAAATCAAACGCATGGCTGCAGAAAAGAGATTTAATTTGGTGGATTTGGATGTTTTTAAATAATTTGAATAAAAAATTTCTAAATTAGTTTTTGAAACAAAAATCAAAGCTCACAAAAAAATAAGTTTTGATCTGGAGGATGTGACAAAAAATTTAGATACATCGGAAATTGACAAATATTTAAATCATTTCTGGGAGCATAAAAGATGATTTTTGAAGATCCTTGGAGGAGTGGGTTTAGATGTCAACGTAATCTTCAACTGAGTCTCTTGCTGAAATTTTGTGTAGGTAACACTTATGGTCTATAAGGCCTCGTTCTTTATCCCGATAAATGACTTATCCTGAGATGATGCTGATTTATTTTGTATAATCCGTGCAGCTTGGGAGCTAGCTCATGTCTAGTCGGCTAAGTAACCCGTCCGGTTGAGTACAGAGCCACTGTCTACCCCTAGACCGTGACTAGACTTGGGCTCGACCGTGACTAGACCGCTCGGGTTAGACCGTGACTAGACCGCTTGGGCTAGACCGTGACTAGACCGTGACAAGACCGCTTGGGCTAGATCGTGACTAGACCGCTTGGGCTAGATCGTGACTAGACTTGGGCTCGACCGTGACAAGACCGCTTGGGCTAGACCGTGACTAGACCGCACGAGCTAGACCGTGACTAGACCGCTCGGGCTAGACCGTGACTAGACCGCTCGGGCTAGACCGTGACTCGACAATGACTAGACCGTGACTAGACCGCGTGGACCAGTCAGTGATAGTCACCTGAGCTAAGCCGTCGTCATCTGGAAGAAACCTTTGTCTGATATTTGAATTAATGCCTAACTTCTTGTGATTAGATTAGATATAATTGGAAAAGGTTCAATATGGAGTTAGGATTGTAATGAATACCCTTAGATTCCAAACATAATTGTGCACGTGCTGGTCTGCAATCAAGGCGTGTCCAATATTCTTTTAAATCCGCCCTTGTCCATAGGGTTTGGCACACTAAGCAGCGAATTAGTAGCCCCATCGAGCTAAAGAAGCCCTGCACTATACCTACATATAAGGAAATATGATCTTAGGATATTAAACTGATATACACCCAAGAAGTTAAGAACTAATTTAATCGCTATATCGGTAAATCAATGGAAAGAACTCAGATTCAGAAGTCTGTGTAGAATTTGTTGTTGAGAGAGACACAGAGACGTGTGTCCACGTTGACGGTGGCAAAAACTTAGATGGAGTCAAAGATTCTCTCCGCGATTGTCTATTGAATGGTTGCTCCTTCAATCTTCACGAGGCTCTGCTACAAAAATTGATAGCGTTGGTAGACTTTGGATGGGTCTTTGGCATTCGTTTCCAAGCAACTTCTTGACTTGAAACAAATTGCAAAGAATGCCTACTTGAAAGCTTGATCCATTCCGTTAACGAAAAGCTAATAAAATAAAATTTGTATCTTTTTTTATTTCTATATTCACTATTTTTTTATATGTTCTTCTTCGAGAGTGGTATGGTTAAAAGCTTCAGGTGGGTTAAGAGCATCTCTGATCTATGTTCCTTTCGCTGTTTAACATGCTCAACGCTTTTGTTTTGCTCATCATCTTACGCACTTAGTTCCACCTTCCGCTTTATGCACTCCCAATCTCTTAGGGCACTTTGATATTCCATCTACTAAGCCCTTAACATCCACTCCTGCACAAAGCTTATTAGACTATTTATAAGGTCAGAGAGATTACTTTGTGCTCTCAGCAATACATATAAACACATAACACAAATCTATATGATCCTTACGCACAAATCCTGCTTACACAAAATGATTGCTAATTATAGCCTTTCAATAAACCGTAGCAGTGCAATTATTTTGACCGCCACTGTATAAAGTACAGTCATTGATTAGGCATAAATTAGTGCTCGTGCTGCGTTGAATGTCTGGGCAGGCCATGCACACACTTTTGCACACATGCACACAGTCGCACACACATATACATATGTACATGTGTCTAGTATATAAGTACATGTACATACATATATATAGTTATTGAGCAAATTTGTTGCTTTTTCTTAAATTCGAATTATTTATTTTGCGGAACTTAATAATATCGACAGAACATAACAAAACACAACCGAACACAACTTGCACAAAGAGCATACACCAAAAAAAAAAAAAAAAAATAAATAAATAAATAAATAAAACGAAAAAAGTAAGAGAAAAGCAAAAATAAATAAAATAAAACAAAACACGTAAAGCAAACAAAACTGGACGAAATAGCCAAAAGTTATGGCAGCTTTTGTTGGCCAGACGTGGGCAGCGGGCAGCGGGCAACGGGGCGTATTCAATATTTTATTTATTTATTTAACGGTCAGTGAGAAAAACAAAAGGAAAAAACAATAAAAAAAAAGACTCACAACTAAATTGAAAAGCGATGACGCTGCCGACGTCGGCGTTGGCATCACTAACGCTGCCAGCGTCTTGCTGCGTCGACGCGAAGTCAGCGTCAGCAGCGACATCTTCATATTTTCAAAAGGCGTAAAAACCATACCAAGAAATGCTCAATTTTATTTGTTGTTTCGCTCAGTGTGTGTTGTGTTTGTATTTGTTGCATTGGTGTTTGTACACCCAGCAGACCAAAAGTTTGACAAGCGATAAGAAAGCGAAATTCCAGCGGATAAGACTTTTGCTTTCTAACAAAATAAGCTCCGGCGTAAATATGGCGGCCATACTTTGGTTATCTTAGGACTCTCTTGGTTACCTTAGAATTTATACATTTTTTTATATAATTTGAAAGTAAAATTAGATACGAAATTGTAGTAAAGTTTTATGGTTTAAAGTTAATATGCATTATTATTTTGCATGATAAGCTTATATGCAGTCTAGAGATGAGTTTTATGAAATATTTTATATTTATTGCGTTGGTCTCTAAAAATATTTGTGTAGAAATTGGAAAACTTTAGAAATAAAGGTAACGAAACAAAAAAGTATTGAGGCTGTGTAGCTACCAAAACTTGCCTAGCTTTCAAAATAAATACACTAAACTAGAAATGGAACATCTTAGATTTCGTCAAATAGTTCAAGGTCCCGAAAAGGGAAATTCTACGAAGATTTGCAGACATCTAAATTTCCAAAGGCTTCGAAACAAATGCACTATGAAGTAGAATCGCAAATTCTGAGATCTTGCCAAATAAAGTCTGCCCCCGAAAAGGCAAAATCTTTCAAGGTTTTTTAACAAAATGTTATATAAAAAAGACGATGAAAAACGGGGAAAAAAAGTATAAGTCTTAGATAACTTTTAAAAAATCTCGTAGTTGCTTTATATGAACTATAAACAAATGTATATCATCTTAAAGCTTGAATCTTCTTCTTTCCAAAACCGTAAAGCAATCGAAAATCGGTTGAAAAATGACGACGTTGGGATTGTTGGAGTGATCGCAGTACCCGAAAAACGGTTTTTAAGCAATAACTTGAGAATTTCGGGATGTTAGACGATTTTCAAACACAATATCGTGATGTACTCGTCAAGACCTACAACGAACACTAGGTCACTTGAAAAGTGCTTAATCACTGTTGTACAGTGTTAAACGTGACAAAACTATAAAAAAAAGGTTTAATCGGTATTTTTTCATATCTTATCTTGATCTATTTAAAGAACAAAAATGGCTCCAACGAATAAATAAAGCAATGCATATTAAAAAAGGTTAACAATAATTTCAATTTTTAAACAAAATTTTTTTTAACACAATTTAACAGTTTAAAAAAGTTATTCGATTTTTAATTTTGACTGCTCTATATATTTTTTAATTATTTTCTTAGTGTAAGATGTCAATAATTTCAACAATTCCATTTTAAAAAATATATCTAATTTTGTTATTTAATTAAGTACGCTCTTTAAATATATATCAATTATTTATTTATTTTTTTTTTAAGTAATAGTATAGTTAAAAAAAGTTTTTAATTAAAATTTTCAAACACAATTTTGTTTAATATAATTAAATAGTTTATTATTATTTATACTTTTGAATTATTTTTTTTAGTGTAGAATGTCAATAATTTATTTTTCTTTAACTAGTTTTATTTCAACCAATTCATTTAAAAAAATATTATATTTAATTATCTTATTCAATTTTGAGCTCGCTCTTAAAATATAAATCAACAAATAATTTTTTTTAAAGAAAAAGTAATAGTAAAATTAAAAAAATTTCTTTATTTAAAATTTTTAACAAAATTTTGTTTAACTTAGTTTAACAGTTTAAAAAAGTGCTTTGACGTCCTTTCAAATTTTGACTGCTCTATATTTTTTAATTATTTTTTTTTAATTGTAAGATGCCAAAAATTTATTTTTCTTTAATTATTCTTATTTCAATTTAATATTGAGCACGCTCTTTAAATATGTATTAAAAAACAAAGATTTTTTAAGACAAAAGTTTTTAATTTCAACTTTCAAACAAAATTTTCTTCAGCATAATTTAATAGTTAAAAAATGCTCTATATTTTTGAATTATTTTTTTTAGTGTAAGATGTCAATAGTTTTGTTTTCTTTAATTATTTTTATTTAAACCATTAACCATTTCATTTAAAAAAAAAAGAAAAAATGTTATTTAACGCTCAGCACACGCTTTATATGCAAATATTTTTTTTTTAAAGTAAAGTGATAGACTAAAAAAAAATTATTTTAAAGAGCTTTGTTTAAAACTGGTACTGCATAAATAGGATTAATAAAATATTTAATTAATTAAAAATTTACCAAAAAGTAGCTTTATATACATATTTAGAAGAAAAATTCAAATTTTACAAAATAAAAAAATAAAATATATGCCAAGAAGGCGCCTAAAAAGACTTCACCCAAATGACCTCAGAAGGCGTGTCTTATTATAACGACTACTTGATTTTCGAAAATATTGTATACTAGTGGGCCTGGCAGACGTCGTCCTGCCCAAACTTTTTGAATGCTCTTAAAGTGTATAAACATCGTAAGACTCTCTAGTTAGCTTATCTAGACAATCATAGGACTTTTAGATTAGTTGATTAGTCATGAAGACTCTCTAAAAAGCCGTATGGACGAAATAAAGTATTCTTAAGAGAGCTCGCATCTGTTATAAATTCATGCCCCACAGAAACTACATTTCAACCCCTTTGCGACTACGCTTCTGTCTGCACTTAATGCCCAATATCCGACGTTGAGCAATTTTCTACTATGCTACATTGACGATATTCACAAAAATACGTATATTTCACGAACCAATACACACAATCACATTGCAATAGGCTTAAAACCTCCGTATTGACAACATCTAACACACACCAAAATCATATTTGAAATTCTTCAACGCGTTCATGAGAACACCCGTAACACGTATGATATTAACATTAGTTAATCTAAAAAATTAAGTATACGTAGTATGACCTCACCGTTTAAAGTAGTAAGGGCTTAAAATAGCCATGGACGGATCGATAAACGATTATGTACAAACGAAAATTCTCCTTTCTTCGTTTTATATTGAAATTCATGTATTTCTACATTTTGGTAATTTTTGAAGAGCGCCACCTATCGGACAATGTTCAAACTATGCTAAGAACCTTCCACACGGTGCCCGTAAACACACACGTAATATTTTATTAAAATAGGTCTGGTGGTTTGGGAGTCTATAGAGGACATACGAATATAGATATAGAGTAATCTAAACCATAACTCACACAAAATTATATTGAGTGTATAGTGAATTACTTTTTTTTATAAATATTGGATTATAACCCATTGAATCATGGGTTGACTGCCAATAATAAATATTCGAAAAAAAAATAAAATATGTAAAAATTATTTTTTAATCGAGCTAGAACTATATAACACAATATAAAATGTGTAATAATAGAATCTTGCAATATATCTTAAACATCGAAATAGATGTCATTACTAAAGTAGCTTTTTTTTGTCAAGTCACGTTTTTTCAACGCCAAATGCTTGTCCTTGGTTCTGTCTATTGGGCACCCACACATACACACACATAGGTATTGAGATCCTCTTACAACCAATACAAGCGCAATAAACAAAACAATCAAAAACAGCCGATGGCGCGTTAATTGCCACGTAACACAACTAGTGGGATTGTGGTAAGGTCGGTGGGGGTGGAGGAGGGAGACGATTTTTGGGGTGTTTTAGTTTCCAATAGCAGGATATAATAAACAAGCATAAAATGGCAACGACTGAAAAAATGGTTAAAATAGCTTAGACTTAACTACTTTGGGGTGCGAGGGTAAGCTGATAGTTAAGCGGAAACCACAAAATATCCGTTCATAATATCCATTTTAGAGCTAAAAACTAACTCAGAGGCACTTTAATTTTTGTAGATGAAAAGTAAGATTTATCAAGGTCGTTTCGTTTAACAAACATCTTTGCAGGGAATCAAATACGTGTAGTTTGCCCTCAAAAATTATTTTTTATCCACCCCTCGTTTATGCTGCTATTGGCTTTAAGATTATAAGCGAGTTGCCTAAAAGCCAATAGCAGCTGTTAAGTCTACTGTGAAATTGGGCGTGGTCATGCGCCCTAATTGCCTGCAATAACCTTGAAATTGCAGCCAGGTTTTTAAGATTAAAGGTAACTAAGAACGAAGTCTTCAGCTTTTTGGTTTGGTATTTGTGTGCATGCTTGCATTGCATACTTTCAGGGGCAGCTCTCAAAGCTTCCACGCTTATGGAATGTTATCGTTTTTGGGCATGCCAAACATCTTTCAGTTTAAATAATTGAGTAGTATACTGACTGACAACGACTTTAGACCACTACTTGGAATCCAACCAAAGTCGAAGCATAAGAATTTGCAGGATCTGTTAACGATTAAGCAATGTTAAGTTGGTTAGCCAGGTTGTAAATATAGTATAAAGTTCTTTAAATTTAAGAAAATGACTTCGGATTGCGCAATTTCGTATTGTAATTTTTGTTAAATTTAAATTATAAATTTTTTTAGACGGTTGAAGTAATGACATACGAATTAAGAATAACAAAATTTCGACTTCAATATGGCTATAAACTACAAACTGGCAATTAACATTAAGTATACGCAATGTAGCTTTGCTTACACGAAAATAAGTTACAAAAATTCTGCAAATTTTATGTTTGCTAAGATTCTACAAGGCTAGGCTAGGTTAGGACGGCAGCTGGGACGTCAGTCCAAGGATATGCCCGTTGTGATACCGCTACAGTGAGCCATTCAACACTCTTCCCCACTTAAGAGGTCCCTTATATGAGGTAAGACAGCCATTCGGCAGCCTGAATATACATTAAAAGAAATTTTGGACTCTGTTCAGAAAGCAGAGATAAATTTTCGAGAAAGTGTGACCTTAGGAGCTTAATTCTTTTACTGCCCAGACCAGGGCAATGACAGAAAAAGTGTTCTACCGTTTCCAGCTTCTCCTCATCGCCATAGCTTCTACAGAAGTCATGGTGGGAAGGAAGCATTTAACGCGGATGCGTGGTTTCCTACCAGCCAGCGTCCTGTGATAGCACGGATAACAGTTGAGCGCTGGGCTCTATTCAGACAGCAAAGTTCTTTTGTTCTATTACTGCAATATGTCGGCCAGGTTTTCCGCGAAATCCTACAAGTGTTCGATGTTCGATTTCACGTTTTATTTGCACAGAGAGCGAACAAATTTCGTATTCTCAGTATACAGCTGGGTATGGGTATACCCTGGCTCTCCTTGTCTTGAAGGAGAATGCTGGTAGTGCCTTGTCTAGCCAGTTCATACGCAATTACAGTTGCCCTCGAAGTCCCGTTGTCCTGGGACCCATATGAGGTGAATTGAAAACTGCTCAGCCATGTCCTCTAGAGACAAGCGGCAGTTATTCACTGACTACATACACAAAGTCAATTATTATTCAAGTTATTCACTGACTACATACACAAAGTCAATGAAACTAGGGACTTCATAGAAGCTTGACCCTTCGAGTGGATACAAATGTTCTTATTCCTTATTTGTGGGCTTCTTTTTGTTATTGAAGCCTCCTGGATTGCAGTGACCTCTGCATGAAAAACACTGCACTGGTCCGGGAGTCCGAAAGCAGTTCTAACGCTGAGTTCCTCAATGTAGGTTCCGCCTACACGGTCGTCTAGCTTGGAACCATCATTGTATATCTTTATCGAACCAGCTAGGCCTGCTATACCTACATTCCATTCCTTCCTAGTTGGAATATAAGCTCTGAATTTGGTTATGAAATGTTCCTGCGGTATACAGTAGTCTGTAGTTTCGGGAATAAGTGGCTTCCCCTTAAGAATCTTTGCATAACCAAAATCTTGGTCATTCCATTTTTTCGCCTCTCTCATACGTAAAGCTGATAAAACGGCTTGTTGTTTCCCCACTTTGTTCAGAGGCAAGAGATTAAGTATAGCATCTAGTGCTTCGTTTGGAGTGGATCGTAGAGCACCACTAATGGTAAATTCGGCGGTCCGCTGAACCTTAATTAACTTTTTAAGGTTGGTCCCCTTATCTAAGGTTGGCCACCAGCCACCAGATCGAGACTCCATACATCAGTATAGATCTGACAATGGCAGTGTATAGCCATTAAACTATGTTTGGGGACATGCCCCATTTAAGTCCAATAGCTTTCTTGCCATCCTAGAAAAACGTCTACAACTAAATTTTGAGTATGCCATCAAAAACATAAAATTTTTAATAAAAATTACGTATACGCTATGTAAAGTTGTGTGGACGGAAATATAGAAGTAACGTACATAAAAATTTTGGGTAGATCTTGTGACGCACAGCAGTACGCGTTGGATGTAGGTTTGGTACTGATTCCCACCCTTGCGAGTAGGCTTCTATTTATTCAATATTTAAATCTTATATCTAAGTTACATTATAAACGCTGTGTTGTAAGCAAAAGCGTACTAGGTATCTAAAATGTATTTTTGAATGTAAAGTGCGCCGTCTTATCTTTATGGGAGCACAAGTGATATTCGACCCATTGAAGGCTTAACAGTCGCACTCCAATGCAGGCCGTTTACCCCTTGTAGTTTATGCACCACATACATGATCTCACATATAAGCAGTCCACTTGAGGCCTAAATAGTAAGAATAGTAATAAACTATCCCTATAATGTGCACTGCAAGGATTCCGATGCGATGTCACATGTTCATGCCTGAACACTGTTCTTAGTTATATTTCAAGTTAGCAATCAAAATTACGTATACGTAATGTAGCTTAATGAGAATGGTAAAGGTGGGCATAAATAATACGTTTACGCAGTGTTGCATTGTGTGGACGGTAAATGTAGGCGTTACGTAAATAATTATCTTGAAACCGCTCGTTAATTATATTTGCATACAAAGATATATTTTTCGATTATGGTATCAAAATTACGTTTACGCAATGAAGCCTTGTGGCTAAGGTAAAGTTAATCATGGTTATTAATAAATCCATCAAGCATTATTCAACTGAATTTGTTGTTCAATACATAAATTAAAAACTATAAATAACATCAACGCTTTCTTGCCCATTTTTGCTTAAATAGAGGTGGACAAAGTTTTTGTCATCTCCAAATATAATGTTTTTATACGTACAAAAGATTAGCCTATAAGTATAATCAGTTTTATTGCTGCCAATGTTTCCTGTTCATTGCTAAAAATCTAATAAACTTTATTTATATATATACATTAAGTATACGCTTAGGTTAAGCTTAAATTATATGCCAAACTAAGCTCTTATTAATTTATGATTATATCTTCTTCTTGCAGAAACCAACATAAATTTTTAATTGCCATGCTGTAAAGCAAAGCAAATACAATAAAGCAAAGATAAAGTAAAACTATATCTCAAAGCAAACTGAATAGACAAAGACAAAGTAGACGCAACGCTTAAAGAAAACTTCAACAAAGGCAACAAAGCAAAAACAAAAACAACAACAACACCAATAACATATAGACAAACCAATAAGAGCTGCAAATACATATAAATAAATGCGCAAAGGCGCAGAAAATTAATAAAAGTTTTGCCCAACAGTTGTTGTTGTGGTTGTTGTAGGCTGGCAAGTGTAAAAAGGCAAATGAACAAAAGCAAAAAACACTAAAACAACAACGACAGCAAAAAACAAAAACAAAATAAAATAAAAAAAAAAAGCGGCAGCGAAAGAGTCAACAGCAGCAGCAACAACGTGAACAAATACAAGAAGAACAAGAAGAAGAAGCAAAAGCAGAAGACGAGCAGAGCGACGGCAGCGGCGTCAGCAGCAACTACTCGAATAACAGCGGCAGCGGCAACAGGAAGCCTTCCTCGCAAGCGGAAACTCATTTGCCAACAGTTTGAAACCAACTTCCGGCGTTACGACGGTGACGCCAACCAGCGTGGGCAACAGTGTGTGTGTGTATGTGGTGTGTGTGTGTTGGCTTAGAAAGAACAGAGCATAACTACGCCGAGCGCGCATGGTGTGCAGATGAGGGAAGCAGCAAGTTACAGACGACAAAAAGTCAACCAACAAAAAAAAGCTTAGCCAAAGCCAAAGCCAAAACCAAACACATTATTAACATAGTATAATAATAAAAACAAAAAGCGAAAAGCGAAAAAGCGCACAAAAAAAAAAACAAAAAAAAAACAAAATACAATTAAAACGGAAAAGCAAAGCAAATGCAAAAAAAAAAATTCAAATTCAAATGAAAAATTGTCGCACTCTGAATTAAGAGCAAACAAATTAATTAGCGACAACGCAAAAGAGCAGAAAATTCTCAGACACAGCATCCTGCTCCAGCTGCGGCTCCTGCTGCATCAACTAAACTAAGTCCAACGTCCATCCAAGCCAGCCAGCCAGCCAGCGCCAACGTCAAACGCATCACATTCGCATAGAGAAGCAGCCAATTCCAATTCCAATTCCGATTCCGATTCCGTTTCCAGTTGGTTCAAGAAGGCGGCTGCTCCGTACAAGCAAAAAGACTTTTAGCAGTCATCAAATATTCAAAACTTTTACACACACACACACACACGCAGACACACAGAGACACAAACACGTACACACGCTCACACACGCACAAAAACAGACGCATACACGCATACGCCGACATTTGGCATAGCACACGCACACAGACACACACACGCCAACACATATACACATATACAAACGCGTACGACAACCATTAAACGTGGCAACAACCATTGCTGCTGGATAGGATAGAAGCTCCTCAACATTGAAGCTAAGCGGCGTCAAAAGAGAGCCGCCGCCGCCACAGCGTGCAAGAGAGCGAGACTACTCGCTACGGTACTCTCTCTCCCCCTTTGTCTCTCTCTCTCTCTCTATTTGTCTCACTGTCTTCTCTCTGGTTTAACAAACTAACAAGCAAAGCAGCTAGCTAAGGCACGCGTGTGTGTGTGTGTGTGCGTGTGTGTTGGTGTCTGTTTATGTGTGTGTGTGTGTCACCGTGCGTATGTCTTCTATTGTGTGACCGCCGCCGCTACATTGGACGCTCCATCTAACTCCCGAAAGACGAAAAGGTTCCAAGAGGTGCACAACAGATCCCAGGCGGCCAAGTCCAACATCACAAAATAGAATAGATTGGTATCGAATCGAATTGAATTGAATTGAATCAGACTGCAAATATTTGATGCTTCACATTTTCGAAAAATAAAAATAAAAAGGTAAGTTATGGCTAAATAATATACTATAATAATATACTATAATGATATACTATACTGCATACTTGTACTAGTCCTGAGTCTAATGTTACCCAACAACATTAACTCTGGCAAAAAAAATATTATTTTTTAACCTCCTCCAAACGGCACCACTTCAGCCGGATAAGGCGTTAATGGTATAGGTATTTAGCAAGCTGTAAATTATGAATAGATAGAAGTATCATTAATGATGCAAACTATAGATGGCAGCAAACTGGAACCTGTCTTATAAGTAGGATAACTTGGTTTCAATGGAGCTTGAAGGACCAAGCAACTTTTAAAACTTAGCAGACTAGACATAAGAGCTGCAATAGGGGCTCTAACTGAGCATTGTCTTATTGGTAGCCACGCCAGTAGATTGGGAGTGCCGTATTTTGACTGCTGTAGAAGCTGTCAGGAGGTAGAGGAGCATGAAATAGTGGAACATCTCCTGTGAGGATGCATGGCACTATGCAGGAGGAGACTGAATACTCTATGTTCCGAAACTATTGGAAATATTACTGAATTCGCAGGAATCAGAATAAATAAGATTAATTCGTTTATTAAATCGACAGGTTGGTTCAAAGAGGTTACAGGAGAGTAAGGACTGACTCAAGTGGCATCACAACGAGCCTTTCGTAGGCCTAAGAGAAGAATTCCTATTCAATTTTATCAATATTGTTCCCATTCGATATATACAAGTAGAAATTTTGTATGACTTTTAAAAAGTGTAAAACATTTACGTTTTCTTGAGAAAAATATTGCTTGGGTTTTCAAGATCTTGAACAAAAGATTTGCATCGATTTCAGTAAGGACAATCCCACCATGTACCTTCCCTAATTCAAGTATCAACTGTTTAAATGAGAAGCTGTTGTTTCATTAGATATATAAATTCCCAAATATATAATTTATTTTTAATTCCTAACAAATTCTAATCTATATGGCTAAGCGTACCTTAACGGAATGTTCTTTCAAATTAAGCCGAAAAGAAGGCAACGTTTGGGAATAATTTGTGGCATTATGAAAGACTTTCAATCTTCCTTTTTTGATTGCTAAACAATTTGATCTTGACGAAATTCAAAATAGAGGCTGCTTAAAAGGTACTTTATTTCTGATGAATTGTTTCCGAGAAAAACGCGTCTATAGTTTTTAGAAAATCTCGTCTTAAAACCGCTTAATTTCTGTAAATAACGTTCGCAACGAAAAATCCTTTCCTAAACATTCTATAATTATGTAGCTTTCATTTTCTGTACAAAAAAATAATAAATTTTTTCTCCTCCAAATTTGAAAGAACCTCCCTTTAAGATCTTATATCTAAGTTGTATTGGGTTTGTACAACATAAAGAATAAGATGACAGAGATCTCGAATTAACTTTTATTTTGGTTCGTTTTTGCCTTAAAATAATCATAATATTTAGAATGTTTTTTATCAAAAACTAATGAGCTCCAAAATGAAATGATGCTTAATGTTGGGACACTGTATGGAAAAAAAACGATTGAAGAGATAAAGACTGCATTGCTGGAAGAGCTCAGTGCTATACCGAAAAGTGCTTATGAGAAGTGCTTTGAGGATTGGAAAAACCGTTGGCATAAGTGTATTGTATCTGAGGGGGATTACTTTGAAGGGGACAACATAAATATTGATGAATAAATAAATATTTTTTCTTAAAAATACAAAGTCATCTTACTTTTTAAACACACCTCGTATAATAATATGGTAATAACTGGCAAAAATAAATAAAAAAAATAAAGAGAAATGAAAACATTAAGGCCAAATAGCTTCAAAGTGCAAGTAATTTGAACAGAAATATATTTATAAACTATTCTTTGATATTTTTAGCTTAATTATTGATATATTTTTTTTTGCAGCTTGTAATTCACAACTAATTCAAGCAGTGTCTGCATGTAAATGCAAGTCTGTCTATTTATTCATTTGCTTATAATTTTCGTATTTAATTAATTCAGCTTTTTGTGTTAAACAGAAATGGCGTTTCTGCAAACTTTTTCTTCACTGTAGCTATATAATAAAACTTAAGTTGAATTCCTATAAATGTCACTAGTTTCTTTCGTAGAAGATTTCAAGTTCTGTATAAAATGTGCTGCCAACTTTTAGCCATCAGAATATATCGTTTGGCCTGAGCGACATTTTTAAATTATATAGAAAGTACAAACAATTTGAACTGAAATTTATTTTTAAATATTCTTTGATATTCTTAGCTTCCATTTATGCCATTTTTTTTTATGTACCTACCTACCTACAAAAATCTCTGAAGACTTTGGCTTCTATTGGTTTGTTGAGAGAGATGTTTCTATAGCCCTTATGTTATTTGAAGAATCATCAAAGATTGTATATGACTTATTTAAGTAGAAGATGATAACTACAACTTTTATAGTTCACTCCTAAATGGAGCATAGAGCCTCTAGAGGATGACTCGACCAAGACAAAGTGCTCGATTATATCAAGATGATGACTGTACCTTTGATATAATCGAGGCAACATAAAAAATGCAGAGAGATGATTTAATAATCCTTATTCCCTTTGAAAAAGTATCGGTTAGGCTCGTTCTGAACCTTGTATATAATTTATTTAAGTAGAGGATGATAGCTACTACTTTAATTATATACTCCTAAAAGGAGCATAGAGCCTCAAGAGGATGACTGGGAGAAGAATATGTAAGTCCTCGATTATATCAAGATGATGACTGTACCTTTGATATAATCGAGGCAACATAAAAATGCAGCGAGATGATGTTATATTCCTTATTCCCTTTGGAAAAGTATCGGTTAGGCTGGTCTGAACCTTGTATATGATTTATTTAAGTAGAGGATGATAGCTACTACTTTAATTCTTCACTCCTAAATGGAGCATAGAGCCTGAAGATGATGACTGGAAGAAGAATAAGTCCTCGATTATATCAAGATGATGACTGTGCCTTTGATATAATCGAGGCAACATAAAAATGCAGAGAGATGATGTCATATTGCTTATTCCCTTTGGAAAAGTATCGGTTAGGCTGGTTTTGAAACTTGTATTTGATTTATTTAAGTAGAGGATGACTAGTACTACTTTAAGGCTTGACTGCTTCAGAGCCTCAAAAAGATGACAGAACAAAGACGAAATTCTAAATACTCGATTATTATCCTCTTGAGATGAATTTAAATATCATTTTGTGTTGAACAACTGCGTTTATTGTAATGATGGGCGTGTTTTTGAATGCACGCACCTGCAATTTTGCACCGATTATAATGATTATACCCCAGTACCCAGCAGAACATTTTCAATTTACTCACTATGGGCAAAACGTGGTAACAATATAATTGAACCATAAATATCGGAGATAATTGCAATATAGTATTTTATAGGCGTGTATGCGGAAGGCCTTAGTGGAGGAGGATAGCTCAGTTGACCAACACTCGGTCACAAAACTGAAACACTGGTCTGTCTAGAGACAACGATTCGAATCAATCCGGTTGAGGCAGAACTATTTTTTTTTTATTATTTAATTTAAAATTTTTCAAAAATTTTATATTTTTTCTTATTGCTATTTATAGTAATTTTATTTTTTATTTTGTTTTATACTGTTTTATTTACAATTTCTAAAAAATTGTATAGTTTTATTATTATTATATTTTTATTTATTTTTTCTTATTTCTGTTTATAGTTAAATAATTTTTTATTTTATTTTATTCTGTTTCATGTTTTTTATTTTATATATATTTTTTTTTGTAATTTTTATGTTTTTTATGTTTTTTATTTTTTATTTATTTTATTATCACTAATATAATTTTTTTAAATTTTTATGCTACTTTTTTTCATTTTTTTATTGCGCTTATGCGTTGTAGTTATATTTTACTACTATCGCAGCTATATATAATTTTTCTTAAAATAGACAAGGATATCCAGCAACTGCCTACAAAAGGGACTAAATCTAATTACTCGTTGCCCTTATGTTTATTAGCTATAGCATTATTTTGCATTATGTATTATTAATATTTAAATAAAATAAACTAAAAATAAGTTTTTTAATTGGCCATGGCGACCACATGGCCGAAATCATGTTTATACATTAGTGTCCTAAAATTTCCTATCCAACATGAGTGCTTCAACAAAATTTGCAATTAGAGCCCAAGGCCGCGCTCATTAATTTTGGTAGTGGTATCAATATTTTAGGGCTGTACTGTAAATACTTTGACGTCACTTTTAAGACTAAACTAAACTACATAACAATTTTTACTTGGCTTCTCCAAATACTCTAGAAATTATAATTACAGCATATAGCTAGGGGGTTTCGCTACCTGCGTGCTGCGCACTTCAATCTCCTAAGAGCTTTATATATTAATATTGAGATACACCAATGTGGGTGGAGTCCCCGAATAAAAAAAAAAAATTGGATACACATCTCTAAACAGGAGTTGGTGACTGTAGCTTTTTTACAGAGAATTTTAGAAACAACTTTTACTTGGCAACTCTAAAATACTCTTAAAATTATGTTTTCAATATATATAGGGTGCTTCGCTACCTGCTTGCTTCGCAACTCAATCTCCTTATGGCTTTTCATATTAATATAGTGATATTTATATAGGGCTATAGCTCCTGTGCATTCCTTAATATTCGTCAGTAAATAACTGACTGTAACAATGCCGCTCGAATTGGTTACAGAGTTGCAAAGTTGTAAGAGGACTCCCCGATTATTAAAAATGGCTTTGGTGACTATAGCTATTGAACAGTAAATTTTAGAATCAATTTTTGATTTTGAGGAATTTTTTGGCATTCCAATTAGATCGTCTTTGCTCTGGAAGTTTTAAACCGTTTCGAAAATGAAAATTGCATCGACGGATCGGCAATGAAAAACATTCCTGAATACTACAAAAAAAATTGATATAATAAATAAATAGGGCTTTGGTGACAGTAGCTTTTTAACAGCAATTTTAAGAATCGGCTTAATTTTGAAGGATATTTGCTTGGGAAGTCTTAAATCGTTTCGAAAAAAAAAATTGCATCAACGGATAGGCAACATCCCTGAATATTGAAAAAAAATTGATATATAAATATATAGAGCTTTGGTGACTATAGCTTCTTTACAGCAAGTTTAAGAATGGACTTGATTTTAAAATACATTTTAGGAGTTCAATTGGGAAGTCTTTGCTTGGGAAGCTTTAAATCGTTTTAAAAAAATTCATCGAAGGCACTGAAAAACATCCCTGATTTGAAAAAAAATGTATTTACATCTATATAGGGCTTTGGTCACTATAGCTTCTTTACAGAAAGTTTTAGAGGCAACTAGATTTTGAAGGATATTTTAGAAGTTAAATTAGATCGTGTTTGCTCTGGAAATTTCAAATTGTTTGAAAAAAATAATGCACCGATGGGCAATAAAAAAAAGCTTCCCCGAAAATTTAAAAAAAAAGAGCTACTAGATGTAAATTGATTTACAAGATGTAGATGCTTTATTGACTGCAGCTACTCTTCAGAAAGTTTTAGAAACAACTTGACTTTAAAGGTTATTTTAGAAGCTCAATTAGATTGTGTTTACCTGGAAGTTTCAAACTGTCTAAAAAAAAAACAATTTCATCCATGAATGGGCAATAAAAAACTTGGAATCGACAAAAGTACTTGGCAATAATGCGCAGCTTTTGGTAAAAATGGGATTCAATAGCTCTCCGAGTCTTTGAGTGGAACGGACGGACGGAAGGGCACTCAGACATGACTCTATAGAATCGGCTGCTTAAAAATAGTTATATGTATTTTATGGGAAAGTAAACATTTCCCAGATTTCAAGACTTGGTATTGACAAAAATAAAACTAGCTGGCAATAATGCGCAGCTTTTGGCAACAATGGGGTTCAATGGCACTCCGAGTCACTCCGAGTGAGATGAACGGACGGCAGCTCTAAAATATTTACACTCTATGGAATAAAAGACATTTCCTTGAATTAACCACCACAGCTATCTAGCTAGTGCAGAGTGAACTAACAAATTGGCTAACTTGCCTAAAACGACGACAACTTTACAGCCCACCCTCGCAAACATAAAATTAATGCATTAAAAGGACACAAAACAGCGCGCTTATAGCCAACAGACTAGATTGTTGTAGAAATATATCGTCGTCAGTCGTCTGTCTGTCGGCTAGTCCTTGTTTGTCTGAGTGTTGCTGTGGGCCAACAGTGCGTATGTGTTATAATCAATTAATTGCTTTTGCATGAATACGTTTAAACAATATATTGACCCATGGGAACAAAAGAGTATAAAAATGGAAGCAGGCAAAAGAAAATTGCATTGCCATAAATGCATTTAAATCGCAGCCAGTAGGCAAAAGCAACAACTACAACAACAACAAGAACATGCAGATACAGATGATGATGATGTAGATGACAATGACAATGTCGATGATGTCGATGACGACGACGATGATGATAATGATGATGTTGATACCGATGGTGCTGCTGATGACGATGGCATCACGCAAATGATTGATTGTCTGAGTGATTGACTTATTCAATTATTGTCTTAATGCATGTTCATGGCCTTTTTCAATGCATTTAACGCTGTCACATATACACACACATACAAACATTTGTACAGTTCTCTGACGTCAGAGCAAACAAAACAAAAAAAAATGCTCTGCTCTTCAATTAACGTTTAATTTATTTTGGTAAAATACATAATTTGTTTTAAATGCTAACAAAAAACTAAAGCCTAGAATGCAAATCGTCGCAGTGCAGCTTCATCCCCAAAGGATGTTTTTGTATCGTGTATCGCTGTCAGTGTTAGAGATTTTAATAAGGCCTGGCAGGACACGGTATTTTTGTGTTGGCATTTTTCCGAGAATTAAGTGTAAAGAACTGCCTTACGATAGTGGTAGAGGTTCGAACAATAGGCTTCTCGGAAATTGCAATATCCATGTTTTTACACCAGCACCAGCAGCAGCAGCAGCAGAGGAGGCGTGGCAGCGTTAGCTAAGCCTTTGAGTTCTTTTCGTAGAAAAGACAGCTGTTGCTTTAAAATGCTAATTTTCAGAATTTCACAAAAAAAAAAAAAAAATATCGTATAAAAGTCAGCCTTAGGAGCTGTTTTGAAAGTGCTTATTATTTACTCGATACGACGGTTAGAGCGAGCTCCTACTGCCTTGCCTTCTACATAATAAGCTGCCAGCCATTCAACTAGGATGCAAGGAACGCCTTCCGACCTCGACGTTGATTAGACGTTAGACGACCATGTTGCAGTCACTCGTTGAGACAGCTGCAATATGAATCCAAAAGTTCCCATGCATATATCGATTCAGGATGCAATGATTCCTTGAAACCTTCTTCCTTTCCTTTCTCAAATTGCATATGTGAAGCCTGTCCAGTCCATTTCGAGTCGGTTTCGTTTAGCCAGCCGTCATGTAATATGCCAACTGATTCCTCTAATTAACTTGAATAATTGAACAATGTTCAGTTTAATTTAATTTTAAATTAAAAAAGCTTTCAAGTGTACAAATTAAATTTATTAGACTGACATTTGCAAGGCAAATAACAATGCAAAAATAAATGGTATATTTGGCTGATGTAAGCGGGTATCCAACTGAGTTGGTTCTGACTATTTGGCCGGAGTGCTTCTTTGTGAAAAGTTATCCACAGGTTTTTTTCGTAGAATTTTTCTTTTTGGACTGCAATCAGTCGGGAACTTCGACGAATTTTAATCATAATAAATGAAATTTTTGACTGCTTTTGTTTGAAAGCCATACAAAAGCGACTTGGTTGAGTTCAACTGAAAGTGTTGGTAAGTTTAAAAACAGAAATTAATAAGTGCAAGTGCCGTGTTTCAAAAGCCTTAAGTTTGAAGTTAATACAAAGTGAAGTTCGTTTTTTGACTTTAAAACTAGGGAGTACGCTCAGTGTCATAAAATTTTTTAATTTAAAAGCTTCTAGTCGAACTTATCATAAAGCTGAGTTGAATTCTTCTTAAATGAATTCATTTTTTTTCTGGGTTGCAGATTTTGAACGAGATCTATGGAGCTGCCTTTATGATTAAGTCAACCAAAAGTGATAAGCATTCTAGAAATGTTAAAAAAAAATGTAGCTCCCCCTGACTTCTTCCAAAAAAAAGATTTTTCAACAATGAAGAGTTCGAGGATAACAATCAGGAGCTGAACAAAGTGCTTTGATTTTAAAAGAAATTTCTTTGAGATATTAGCCTATAGGTTTATCTCTTTAAAAATACCTTTATTTTATAGTTATTAGGATGAGGGTAGGCGTTGTAATGGGACACTGCACCATAGGCAATATAGCTGAGAGCTTGCACGTTCCCCTTCACGATTTCTGCCGCAGCTGCTTAGATGAGGAAGAGACAGAAAGCATCCAACCCCGGCGCTTCTTAGAAGACGAACCCAGTTTCTGGGTAAACCTTTCTTTGACAATATGGGTAGTCTAGCCTATGTCCGCATAGCGCATCTGGCTGTTTTCGCCGAATCCTCAAAATGGTTCTGCAACATGAGAGACTTAAGCGATTAGGGATGTCCTATAGTTTTTGATCCTTTTCCTTCCCTCCATGTCTTCAATTCCTTTCCTCCCCTTCCTTTAATAGGCAACACCTCATGGTCTCTGAGTGATCTAAGGCACTATCTGAGCTGCCTAACTTAGTCATTATTTTCAGTTTGACGAAAAGATACTGATCAAGGGTGGCAAATAAGAGTTGTATGTTTGGGTAGATTCTAACTGAACCATGCTGCCATGTTTGGCTATTTTCTTGTAGCCATAAATTAGCATTGAGCTTTTCCCTTATTTGCAATTAATTTGAAAATAATTGTATCGTAATTATAAGCTATCAATCTAATAGTTTCAACTACTATTTATGTTCTACGTTTATTCTTCTTAACTGACCATATCACTTTGTGACGTAAAACTTTCCTTGTGGGACCTCTGCTTTATGCACGTCTCCTTCAAAGGTAACAAGTGAGCTTACTTCAGGGTTCTTCCAATGCCGATACCATTTAACCCCCTCGAAAACCTTACTCCCTGAAGTTTTTGCTTCTATACGGACTACTTGACCGAATTAGTGGAACCACTGTCTGTTTATCTGCTCAACTACATCAGTGAATATTAATACTCAGTCATTTCTCTCGCCAGATGAAGAAGAAGGTTAAAAACAAGAAGCTCATCTTACCTATTTTATTTGAAGCCAGGGTGAAAATCCCGACGGATACAATTACGCATGCAGCGTTTGAAAAAAGGTCCTCGGTAAGATCCTTTGGCCTTCGCGGTTGACCCATGAGGTGCTCTGTCAGCTGCCTCTTCCAGTGAGATAAGCCAGGGATTTCATAGATATTTCAGTGCAGCGGCAGTTGAGGTGCTCCAGAGTCTCTTTGGCCTCTGTCTCACTACACTTCCTGCATTCACCGCTGTGGATAGAGCCCAGCTTCTCAGAGTGTGCTGCGGTCAGACAATGACCAGTAAGTATGCCCACTACGAGTCTACAGTCTCTTCTTGGGAGTTGCAGAATATACTGGGCTATTATCAAGTGACGGTTGCCCTGATAAAGCATTTCATTTCCATCAATGGAACCCTGGGAACCCACAAGATGCACTTCATCTAATGTATCCCTGCTTGCCAATACACCTTTTGGAATTAATGCCAAGGACTAGCATTGATTTGATTGTAGCTTGACTATTCGGCTCTGCTCTAGGATGAGCGCTAATTCTGCCGAAAACTCCGCCTGGAAGATGCTGCAGTGGTGCGGTGACTTGAAAGATACCTCCATGGGTGGGTCTATACAGCATACCGCGACCCTTCATCGGATACCATTTAGGATCCGTCCGTGAAAATTTTTATGGTTCATTGGTCCATGCCGATTTACCAATCATCAGGTCCCATTGGAGTGACTGTTTTGAGAAGTTACTTACTGGGCTATCAATATGCATATCATTATCTTGTTGCCTTATAGGCTCCCATCATTTTACTATTATCGGGTCTCAGCAGTTTTGTAATGGAGCTGCCAATGCTATTCATCGGTTTCCGGCAAAGCCAAGAATCCAATATGCTGCTTTGTAACTTCAGCGTTTATCGACGAGTAAAATTTTTACAACAAACTTAATTATGTAAGTTAGTTTTACTCGAGTGACATCACAATCTCTTTGAGCTAACAGGTGTTAGAATCCGTAATTACCACCCTACTTCACTAATATTCCATTACCCAGTCTGGGAATTCTTGCGGTATTGAAAAAAAAATTTGTTTGACCTATTTAAGTTTTAGCCTCCGCGAAGTGGCTTTTCCTGTCGAAGGCCAACCCGCGTGCCAGTCTGACTCGTCTCAAATTCATTTTTTCTCGCGTAGTATTTTTTTCGTGTCTGTCACCGCCACAAAATAGTTCAGACACTATAAGCGGCTTAGCAGCATCGTTTCTGACTAACGTCATCACCTCCTTACTCCCGGGTATATGGCATGCCTATGTGCTGGAATCCTTCTAGAGAAGACTTTATTCCATTGTGCTTGATGGTTTAGTTTGGCTTCTGTTGCCTGAACGCATTTCCCTAGAATTTTCAATGCAGTGCACTGCTTGAAATATGAAGGTATTTATGACCAATGCTGCTGACAGTCACGCACTTAATCCCTTGCACAGAATGGTGAGTCTTTGCATAGCATATGTCTCTTTTAGCGTAGTAGTCAGAATTTGGTATTAGCTATGATAGGACACTGGCATAGCTAGCACAAAGGAAGCTATTTGCCCAAGGACATATCTATTAATTGAAGACACCTGCCATTTGGATTCGACTATAAGCTGTGTGTTCCTGTTCTCTTTGAACAAGTTTTAATAGAGATACCCAATGCTCCGCCAAGGGGCGATGGACTTAATAGTCAGTCAGGAAAATTATTATTTATTATTGGTTGGGCCATCTGTTGGTTTGGATCTGTCAATGGTATTAGTAGATAGGTATATGCTATGGAAAGACACAGCCTTATATGGTATTTAGGGATTAAAAACTTGCCTATTAGCTGCAGTTTCCTTCGGAATGGCACTCCGTGGTTATCTTATTGCTAATACGATGCTCTTAAGCAAAGAACAGGGCGCGTCTTTACATTAAAAAAAAAAAACAAGAACCAACTCCATAGTAAGAGAAACATCGCCAGACCATACGGGTTCGCCTTTGTCTTACAGTCGTCTTAGGAACTCGTTCTTAAACCGTTCTCCGACCTTACGGCGTACGTAGGGCATCCCATATGAGCCAAAAAGGTGTATTTTGGCATCGTCAGAAAATATGATATTTCTCCAATCATTTTAGGTCCAAGACTCTTGGGTTGTAACCCATTGTAGTCTTCTTTGACTCATTTTTAAGCTTAAGACCGGGTTTTATGTTGGCCGGCGACCATTAAGGCCTTTATCCGCGAAGCGTATTCGCACAGTCCTTGTGCTAATGTTCACTTCAGCGGGTTTTAACCGATTTTCCATGCTTAAACGCTTCTTCTTCCTCTCTGTACCAGGGTTTCTCTTTAGGCCGCCGGTTTTGTCATAATTGTTAAGAAATTAACCCCTCGATGATTTGCTGAATCCATCTATAGTACTAATAGCACGGAGGCTCAAGAGCCTATATGGCTCCTTTATGCAAATCAGTCCTTTGAGACATTGCTCACTATTAATTGTTTTTTTCACTTCCCAGAAAGCTTTGAGATCAAAAAACTTATCGCAATTAAAAAAGTTTTAAGTCGATCGAAATATTTATGCGGCACTCAAGACGCTTCAAAGTTCGCATATACCATCAAAAATCAGTTGTCCGCTACTGTAGATTATCCTTTGCACTTAAGTAAGGGATTCTCAATATTAAACTTCAGGGAAGTTAAAAGCTTGACGTTCTTGTTCTTTTATATTGTGAGATTTTCTAGCCAAAACAGAGTACTCTATTCCCTATGTTATCGAAATATAAACTTGGGTACATCGATGATTTCCTCTTGAAAGCATCGAAAACATGAAATTTTTTTTCACAAAATATTGTTTGAAGTATGGAAAAAATAACTTCGGAATGCCTGTAATAGGGTATACTTAGATCTTTGGTTTTAAGGCTTTATAGGCAGCATCAAATCAATGTCAAAACTGCGAAATTCTCCAAAATTTTAGTTTGCAATTTTTGATTATAGGAGGGATTTGGATTTCACACAAAAGTACAAGCCCGATTCCGGTAAAATATCGATAATAGCCATCTAGGGGCATTTAGAAAAGTAAGAAAATGTCTTTTGCGATAGTAGAGCCATCGGGAGGCGAGGCTAAGTACTTTATGGACCACCCTCGTATGTTGTTAGAGAATTGCCTTTTGTATTTTAGGAACTGGCTATATCTACAGAATCTAGGATCTACTTTCTTTTTAGCCCTACAACTTTGAGGCTAGTATTATACTCGAGACTAAATTAAATATTTGATATGATGCCCTTTTACCCCTTTGGGAAGCCTACTTCTTTATCTCTTAGAATCAACAGGTGGTAGTAAGCTAAAAACCTTTCTTTTGGAAAGAATGTCACACTCTTGGAAATCCCTTCTCAATCTCTCAGAATCTACAAATATTACAAACCGTGCTGCCTACTTTGTTCAGATACTCCCTGAGTCCCAAATGCTCTATAAATAATCTAGTCTATGTCTGAGTCTCAATTGACCTTTAAGTAACCTAGTCAGTATCCCAAGGAACTTCTAAATGCACCTTTTCTTTTGGAAAGAATATCACACTCTCGGAAAGCCTTCTTCTCAACCTCTCAGAATCTACAGATTTTACATACGAGACGCTTTGAATAATATCTGCTCCATGGATAAGGATTTTGTGTACGAACAGAGGCATGTAAAATCATGAGTATTTAGATATAAAAATCTCTGCAGAGTACCGGACGACTAGTATTTGTATTTGTATTTGATGGGTTAGGAACGAGAATTTCATCCAGCCATTCTTTGTAATGTTTTTGATAATATTATGTCGTTCTATTACGGCTTCGGCATTTTCATTGCAAAAGTCGATTTTTAATTTTAAAATTTAAATTTATAGTTTAAACAGAATTTCCAATTTAAAAGTAAAAAGAAAAATTTATTTTGGTTTAAACTTAAACGAAATTACTTGTAAAAATTTAAAAATGCTACGTTTTGGTTCAACGCTGCGAAAGGTGCTCGTCCCATTCCATAAGGCATGCTTTAAGCAAACAGTCAGTTCCATGCGCAGATTTTCCAAGAAAGTCGATGGCTTTCCTCCAGCTCAAGAAGTCAACACCACCAGTTTTGGTAAAATAATCATTACTGACTTTGATATTTTTGATTTGGCCCATGATGATGAAGAATTCGCGAAGAACTTCTGCGGCACACTTTCGTCGCTACGGAACGAACTACCACATGTATTCGATAAGGCATTCGAAACGGAATCACTTGAACATACTCCCAGTGGAATCTTTGCAGATATAGCAGACGAAATATTCAATTGTATCAACCTTTGTGTATCCCAACATAAGAATGGGGAAGAGCTTGCATCGATGGACAAACAAGATGGCATATAAACCAATTTATATAGCAAAAAAAAATATTAAAAAAACAAATAAAAATTTAAATAAACAACAGCAATAAAAAATTACATATTAACAAGAAAAAGAAACTAACAACTTATATGACTAATCGTTTTAAGCAGTTGTGAATTATAAACAAACATAACGCAATTGTAAATATAACTTTTAAATATAATTGATATAAAATAAAGCTGCCTTGCCTCTGTCTCTAGACCAAATTTGCTATTAACTCCAAACAGCTGCATTATATTTTTCAGGCCCCACCTATTTGGTCTAAAAAGAGTTTTTTTTGTAGAAAAGCAAGTAGCGTGCACAAGGTGCAATCTAGAACATCAATTATCATAAACTTTTTGCAGCTTTTAAAGCCGTATTTATCCCGTAACTCTTCATGTTCACGATCCTGGTGGACAATTAAGGGAAGGTTCTTTCAAGTTTGGTCGAGAAAATCAATTTTTTGTAATAAAAAATGAAAGCTACATATTCGTAGAATATGTGTACGAAAGGATTTTACGATGCGGTCGATATTTAGAGATAAAGAGCGTCTTGAAAAATAAATTTAAATAAACAAAAAATATTTTCAATTCCATATTACTACAATAGGCTGGAGAACTGAAATTGTGGCTCGATGTTCTGCGTACAGAGGCAGACAAGAGCCGCCATTTTTCAGCTGCCATTTTAAATTTCGTCGAGATAAAAATTTCCTATTATTGTGTAGTTACAATTAAAATAAAAATAGGAAGTTTCTATGCCTTTTATCATGCGACAGATAATTCCCAAACTTCGTTTTCTTTTGGACCTTTGAAAGATTAAATTATCTGCATGATCAGGAAACTCTGGCCACAAAACAGCTTAAACAAACAAATAATTGAACAAATCATTTTATTATTTTATTATTATTATTGGGTGTAGAAATGTACCGCGAATTAAGTGGAACTATTGTACCCCCTTCATGGCTCAGAGCTCTCACAAAAGTCCTATGGCCTGTATGTATTCCAGTATTTTATTTGGACTTAGGGTAACAACTATCTCCGGTGGGAGAACGTATATGCCCTGGAGCCTATTTAATTTTTATATTCGTGGTAATGTGCCCTACGACGACGTCCTTGAGCACTTATTTATTTTGTTATCTACATGAGTCTTGAGGTTAAGCTTAGAGTCAAAGGTCACTGCTTGTTTCCATACTCTTTGAGTATATTTCGAAAGATTTTAATTACAATGACGTTTGATTGTAGTTAAGCCAAATATTTATAAATTCCACATATTTAAAATTAAACATTTTGGACATTGTTTTGAATAAACAAAGAGAAATAAAACAAAAGACAATCTTGTTCTGACTTTAATAAAGTGAAAGTGTGAGCAAAAATTTTTTAATATGTCCAACTTTTACAAACTCCAACCCAAACAACTTATCTCAAAGCAACTTCCTCCATACCCAACAATCTCTTTGACTATACAATTACCCCGTACAATTTCACGAATATCCTTATTGCGTAAAAAAATAAAATTTTTCCAATGAAAATGCGCCCAAAGGCCCCCCACTGTGCTTTGATAATGCAACGCTTTGAGAATATCAACGTTGCACACGCTGCGAATACGCAATATAATTTTTCATTGTTTGCTGCACAATCCGCAGTCGATTTTCATTTCGTGCTCCATTTGCAGGACAACTGATAAATTATGCCATAATTTTCCTTTTTCCAAAAATTACTGCTCATTTAGGCAAATATTTTGTCATTGTTGCCACATCGTTCTGCACGTCGCAATAAACTTTGTGCGTGTCAGGCGTCAGGACTGGATAGGTAGCCATGTTTCCCAGTTGCGTGCATTTCTTGCATCTCAAGTGTTTCCTGAGTCAAAGTCCAGTCATTATCCCAAGGAACTTCTTAATGCCGACAAAAGGAGTATTTTCTTCACTTTTATTGAAAGCACAATTTGCATTCTCTCAATTGAGAATATAATCAATCCACTTGAAGCATTAAGTAGTCTAAATATCAAGTATACGCATTGTGTACCATTTGCGAGCGAATGCAACTAAGACTTTCTTCTTTTCTAAGAAAGACACCTACAAGCCGAAGTGGCTACCTTGTGCAGCTGCTTCTTAGGTTTCAAATGCTCTATGAGTATCCTAGTCAGCATCCAAACCTCTTTCCCAGTTGGGTGCATTTCGTGCATCTCAAGTGTTTCCTGAGTCTTAAGTCCAGTCATTATCCCAAGGAACTTCTTAATGCCGACAAAAGGAGTATTTTCACCACTTTTAATGAAAGCAAAATTTGCATCCTCTCAATTGAAAATATAATCAATCCACTTGAGCCATAAAGCAGTATTAATATCAAGTATACGCATTGTGTACCATTTGCATTCGCTCAAGTGCTAACTAAGGCTACATAATTTTAAGGTATTTTCTAAGAAAGACACCTACAGATGCTTCTTAGGTTTCAAATGCTCTATAAGTATACCTAGTCAGCATCGAAACCTCTTTCCCAGTTGGGTGTATTTCGTGCATCTCAAGTGTTTCCTGAGTCCTAAGTCCAGTCATTATCCCAAGGAACTTCTTAATGCCGACAAAAGGAGTATTTTCATCACTTTCAATGAAAGCACAATTTGCATCCTCTCAATTGAAAATATAATCAATCCACTTGAAGCGTTAAGCAGTCATTAATATCAAGTATACGCATTGTGTACCATTTGCATTCGCTCAAGTGCTAACTAAGGCTACATAATTCTAAGGTCTTTTCTAAGAAAGACACCTACAAACCGAAGTGGCTACCTCGTGCAAATGCTTCTTAGGTTTCAAATGCTCTACAAGTATCCTAGTCAGCATCCATACCTCTCTCCCAGAAATTGCATTTCGTTGCATCTCAAGTGTTGCCTGAGTCTTAAGTCCAGTCATTATCCCCAGGAACTTCTTAATGCCGACAAAAGGAGTATTTTCATCACTTCATCATTTAATGAAAGCACAATTTGCATCCTCTCAATTGAAATTATAATCAATCCACTTGAAGCATAAAGCAGTCTTAATATCAAGTATACGCATTGTGTACCATTTGCATTCGCTCAAGTGCTAACTAAGACTTTCTTCTTTTCTAAGAAAGACACCTACAAACCGAAGTGGCTACCTTGTGCAGATGCTTCTTAGGTTTCAAATGCTCTATAAGTATCCTAGTCAGCATCCAAACCTCTTTCCCAGAAATGCTTGTGCATCTCAAGTGTTGCCTGAGTCTTAAGTCCAGTCATTATCCCAAGGAATTTCTTAATGCCGACAAAAGGAGTATTTTCATCACTTTTAATGAAAGCACAATTTGCATTCTCTCAATTGAAAATATAATCAATCCTCTTGAGCGCTAAGCAGTATTAATATCAAGTATACGCATTGTGTACCATTTGCATTCGCTCAAGTGCTAACTAAGGCTACATCATTTTAAGGTCTTTTCTAAGAAAGACACCTACAGATGCTTCTTAGGTTTTAAATGCTCTATAAGTATCCTGGTCACCATCCAAACCTCATTCCCAATTGGGTGCATTTCGTGCATCACAAGTGTTTCCTGAGTCTTAAGTCCAGTCATTATCCCAAGTTACTTCTTAATGCCGGCAAAAGGAGTATTTTCACCACTTTTAATGAAAGCACAATTTGCATCCTCTCAATTGAAAATATAATCAATCCACTTGAAGCATAAAGCCGTATTAATATCAAGTATACGCATTGTGTACCATTTGCATTCGCTCCGGCAAGTGCTAACTAAGGCTACACAATTTTAAGGTATTTTCTAAGAAAGACACCTACAGATGCTTCTTAGGTTTCAAATGCTCTATAAGTATCCTGGTCAGCATCGAAACCTCTTTCCCAGTTGGGTGGATTTCGTGCATCTCAAGTGTTTCCTGAGTCCTAAGTCCAGTCATTATCCCAAGGAACTTCTTAATGCCGACAAAAGGAGTATTTTCATCACTTTTAATGAAAGCACAATTTGCATCCTCTCAATTGAAAATATAATCAATCCACTTGAAGCGTTAAGTAGTATTAATATCAAGTATACGCATTGTGTACCATTTGCATTCGCTCAAGTGCTAACTAAGGCTACATCATTTTAAGGTCTTTTCTAAGAAAGACACCTACAGATGCTTCTTAGGTTTCAAATGCTCTATAAGTATCCTGGTCACCATCCAAACCTCATTCCCAATTGGGTGCATTTCGTGCATCACAAGTGTTTCCTGAGTCTTAAGTCCAGTCATTATCCCAAGTTACTTCTTAATGCCGGCAAAAGGAGTATTTTCATCACTTTTAATGAAAGCACAATTTGCATTCTCTCAATTGAAAATATAATCAATCCTCTTGAAGCAGTATTAATATCAAGTATACGCATTGTGTACCATTTGCATTCGCTCAAGTGCTAACTAAGGCTACATCATTTTAAGGTCTTTTCTTAGAAAGACACCTACAGATGCTTCTTAGGTTTCAAATGCTCTATAAGTATCCTGGTCACCATCCAAACCTCATTCCCAATTGGGTGCATTTCGTGCATCACAAGTGTTTCCTGAGTCTTAAGTCCAGTCATTATCCCAAGTTACTTCTTAATGCCGGCAAAAGGAGTATTTTCATCACTTTTAATGAAAGCACAATTTGCATTCTCTCAATTGAAAATATAATCAATCCACTTGAAGCATAAAGCCGTATTAATATCAAGTATACGCATTGTGTACCATTTGCATTCGCTCAAGTGCTAACTAAGGCTACATAATTTTAAGGTCTTTTCTAAGAAAGACACCTACAGATGCTTCTTAGGTTTCAAATGCTTCCATAAGTATCTTAGTCAGCATTCAAACCTCTTTCCAAGTTGGGTGCATTTCGTGCATCACAAGTGTTTCCTGAGTCTTAAGTCCAGTCATTATCCCAAGTTACTTCTTAATGCCGGCAAAAGGAGTATTTTCATCACTTCATCATTTAATGAAAGCACAATTTGCATCCTCTCAATTGAAATTATAATCAATCCACTTGAAGCATAAAAAGCAGTCTTAATATCAAGTATACGCATTGTGTACCATTTGCATTCGCTCAAGTGCTAACTAAGGCTACATAATTTTAAGGTATTTTCTGTAAGAAAGACACCTACAGATGCTTCTTAGGTTTCAAATGCTCTATAAGTATCCTGGTCAGCATCCAAACCTCTTTCCCAGTTGGGTGCATTTCGTGCATTTCGAGTGTTGCCTGAGTCTTAAGTCCAGTCATTATCCCCAGGAACTTCTTAATGCCGACAAAAGGAGTATTTTCATCACTTTTAATGAAAGCACAATTTGTATCCTCTCAATTGAAAATATAATCAATCCACTTGAAGCGTTAAGTAGTATTAATATCAAGTATACGCATTGTGTACCATTTGCATTCGCTCAAGTGCTAACTAAGGCTACATAATTTTAAGGTATTTTCTAAGAAAGACACCTACAGATGCTTCTTAGGTTTCAAATGCTCTATAAGTATCCTGGTCAGCATCCAAGCCTCTCTCCCAGTTGGGTGCATTTCGTGCATCTCAAGTGTTGCCTGAGTCTTAAGTCCAGTCATTATCCCCAGGAACTTCTTAATGCCGACAAAAGGAGTATTTTCATCACTTTTAATGAAAGCACAATTTGCATTCTCTCAATTGAAAATATAATCAATCCACTTGAAGCATAAAGCAGTATTAATATCAAGTATACGCATTGTGTACCATTTGCATTCGCTCAAGTGCTAACTAAGGCTACATAATTTTAAGGTCTTTTCTAAGAAAGACACCTACAGATGCTTCTTAGGTTTCAAATGCTCTATAAGTATCTTAGTCAGCATTCAAACCTCTTTCCAAGTTGGGTGCATTTCGTGCATCACAAGTGTTTCCTGAGTCTTAAGTCCAGTCATTATCCCAAGTTACTTCTTAATGCCGGCAAAAGGAGTATTTTCATCACTTCATCATTTAATGAAAGCACAATTTGCATCCTCTCAATTGAAATTATAATCAATCCACTTGAAGCATAAAGCAGTCTTAATATCAAGTATACGCATTGTGTACCATTTGCATGCGCTCAAGTGCTAACTACGGCTACATAATTTTAAGCTCCTTCTCTCTGTGTGCGTTGTGTTGTGCTAACAAAGCAAGAAAGACTATGCTCGGAAAATCTTGCTAAGCTTATGCCATGGTCATGGTCACGGTCATTTTTCAACAACACAAAACTATAATCTTATTTTGTATTTTGTATTTATTTTTTTTTTTTTAAATAGTAATTTTATTTATGCTGCTTCACTAGTTGGCAGTTGGCAGCAGCAGCAGCAGCGACAGCAACAAAAGACAAGTTGGCAATAACGTTTACTAATGCATATAATTGGCAATTTAAAAGACTTAGCAGTTTATTTTACATAAATGCAAAGTACATACAAGTAGTTTTTCTTTTTTCCTTCTTATGTATGCACATACATACATATTTATGTAAATGTCAAGGTCAGTCGGCCAGCTTGCATATATTTGCCTAGTTATGTTATGTACATATATACTACATATATATGTATTTGATGTGTTTTTTTTCTGCTGCTCTGTGTTGCATTATGCTGTAAATGCCACTAATTGATACGCTTGCTGCATACTTGCAATAAACCACTTTTCAAAGAAAAAATATTTTATGGATATATAGCTACAATTAAAAAAATTGTTGCATATTTTTGCAACCACATAGACACATAACTTTTATAGAATGCTTTGCAATTTGCTGGAAAATAAACATAAAAAATGCTAAATGAAAAAAATATGCACAAAGTACAAAGTTTATAAATAGTTGCATATCAATTTAATTGACTTACTGCATACAAAATAGCCACGTTAGCCTTTGATCATAACCAGCAGCAACAACAACAACAACAGTAATGCTATTTGGCCAACAACAATATCGCAAAATGGCTTTATTTATGATGCATTGATGATTTGTACAGCACCGGCAAAGATGAATATTGATATATTGCGCATACGACGCGTTGACAGCAGCAACAAATAAACAGATAATGCATTTAAAAATAGCACAAAGACATGTTTGCATTCGTATTTATATTAATGTTGCTATTTGTATTTACTTACTTATATGTATAGTACAGTACAGTACTGTACATATGTACATATCTGTGGTCGTGGTCACGCCTTTGATGAGCAGTTTGCAGCAATTTAATGACTTTTTCAAGTAAATTCATTTGCGTTGCCATATTAAGTTTTTGCCCTTGCGGCCATTTTGTGATTGTGACCCCTGCTATAGCATAAATAGGTTTCATAAAAAAAAAGATGAAAAATGGGCGTAAAAAAAACCACCCACGCTTTGAAAGCTTTTGTGCCACATCAAAATTATATATGCACAAAAACTATGGGGGCTTCATCCGCTGCAGCAGCTGTTCGCCTCCAAATACATTTTCCTATTTTTTTTTTTTTTTTTTCGTAATGGCTACTCTATGGCATATTGCATAGGTATAATGGGCGGTTCCGCTTTGACGTGAGCTTGCATACAAAAAATGGATGAACTAACACATATTTTTTTTTAGCAATTAAGTTTCTCTGCGAATTGTGGACGATTTTGTAATTTTTTTTTGTAGTGACAGTACAAACTTCGCACTCTAAGCGGGCGCTCAGTCGATATAAATAGATGTCAATTGACGTAAATCCGTAAAGTGCACTAAAAGCTCGTCGAAAGGACGTAGGGTTATCTTTTGTGGGATTTTTTAGGATTATTACATGTGTTGCACTTTAGGTTTTATGTGACTGGGCATAATTAATATGTTGCGTTTAAGTGCAACAATTTGCTTTGTTTTTAGAATACGAGAGCTGGACGCAAGGACGTAGGGTTATCTTTTGTGTGATTTTTTAGGATTATTACATGTGTTGCATTTTAAGTGCTATGTGATTGAGAATAATTAAAAAGTAGAGCTTATGTGCAACAATTTGCTTTATTTTTGTAATAGGGTTATCTTTTGTGAGATTTTTTTTTTATTTTTATGTATGCTGTGTTTTAATTTGTATATGGTTGATTATATATAATAAGTTAAGTTTATGTGCAACAATTTACTTAATTTTTATATTACGAGGTGTGTTCAAAAAGTAAGGCGACTTTTCAAATTTCGCTGGCAACGTATTTTCGATTATCTATTTTTTTGTTTTGTTGTGTTGGTACACTCTTCCCGAAAATCTGTACCAAATTTCAAGTGAATGGCATTTTTTGTTTGGTTGTGAGAGGCGTAAAGGTTATAAGTGTTTTGCGTGCTCGGCGATTTTAATATTTCGGTCTTGGCTCTTCCATTGGGACGATTGGGCTTTGGTTTCGATATCATAACTATATACCCATGATTCGTCACCAGTTATGACCCTTTTGAGTAAATCTGGGTCGACGTTGACGTCATTAAACAGCTCCTGAGCGATGCTCATGCGACGGTTCTTTTCGTCGAAAAGACGTGTGGTTATCTTTTGTGCAATTTTTTGGATTTTTATATGGGAAGCATTTAAAGTTCTATATGGCTGATAATATATAATAAGTTAAGTTTATGTGCAACAATTTGCTTAATTTCCGTAATATGAAAGCTCGTCGCAAAGACGTAGGATTATCTTTTGTGTGATTTTTTTGGATTTTAACATGTGTTGCATTTTAAGTTTTATATGACTGATTATATATAATAAGTTAAGTTTATAAGCAACAATTTGTTTTATTTTTATAATATGAGAGCTCGTCGAAGAGACGTATGGTTACCTTTTGTGGGAATTTTTATATTTGTTGCATTTTAATTTTATGATTGATTGTATAATCATTATATAATAAGTTAAGTGCAACAATTTGCTTTATTTTTATAATAAGAATTTTGCCTAAAGCTAGCCATGGTATATTGCACAGTTAGAAGTAAAAATCGTTTCAGCTGAAATAGAAACACTTTTTTGAAAGTTAATTATTAAAATTTAAGGTGTCTACTCATTGTGTGGCCTTTTTATAATGTAAGTCTGTTCGAAACAGAACATTCATTCCCTATATTATCTTAATATAAGCTTTTACTATATCCTTACATCAATATTTTTGACTATTTTAAGGAAATTGATTTTACGCCAAATAATTTTTGAAGTTTGGAAAAAAGTACTTCGGAATGCCTGTAATAGGGTATACTTAGATCTTTGGTTTTAAGGCTTTATAGGCAGCATCAAATCATCTATAGTAATTTTGGTTTCATTTTTTTAAATTTTTGGCGTACTTTTATTCTTAAGTAGTTTATAGGGATTGGATTGCTTTATGAAGCATCGATAAATAATTCAAGTAAAGACAATCTGTCAATGTCAAAGTTGCGAAATTCTTCAAAATTTTAGTTTGCAATTTTTGATTATAGGAGGGATTTGGATTTCACACAAAAGTACAAGCCCGATTCGGGTAAAATATCGACAGTAGCCATCTACGAGCATTTAGAAAATAATGAAAACGTCTCTTGCGATAGTAGAGCCATCGGGAGGCGAGACTAAGTACTTTTTGGACCACCCTCGTATGTTGTTAGAGAATTGCCTTTTGTGTTTTAGGAACTGGCTGTATCTACAGAATCTAGGATCTTCTTTCTTTTTAGCCCTACAACTTTGAGGCTAGTATAATACTCGAGACTAAATTAAATATTTGATATGATGCCCTTTTACCCCTTTGGGAAGCCTACTTCTTTATCTCTTAGAATCAACAGGTGGTAGTAAGCTAAAAACCTCACACTCTTGGAAATCCCTTCTCAATCTCTAAGAATCTACAAATATTACAAACCGTGCCTACTTTGTTCAGATGCTCCCTGAGTCCCAAATGCTCTATAAGTAATCTAGTCTATATCTGAGTCTCAATTGACCTTTAAGTAATCTAGTCAGTATCCCAAGGAACTTCTAAATGCACCTTTTCTTTTGGAAAGAATATCACACTCTCGGAAAGCCTTCTTCTCAACCTCTTAAAATCTACAGATGTTACATACGAGACGCTTTGAATAGTATCTGCTCAATGGATTAGGATTTTGTGTACGAACAGAGGCATGTAAAACCATGAGTATTTACATACAAAAATCTCTGCAGAGTACCGGACGACTAGTATTTGTATTTGAAGGGTTAGGAACGAGAATTTTATCCAGCCATTCTTTGTAATGTTTTTGATAATATAACGTCGTTCTTTTACGGCTTCGGCATTTTCATTGCAAAAGCCGATTTTTAATTTTAAAATTTAAATTTATAGTTTTAACAGAATTTCAAATTGAAAAGTAAAAAGAAAAATTTATTTTGGTTTACTCTTAAACGAAATTACTTGTAAAAATTGCAAAATGCTACGTTTTGGTTCAACGCTGCGAAAGGTGCTCGTCCCATACCATAAGGCATGTTTTAAGCAAACAGTCAGATTTTCCAAGAAAGTCGATGGCTTGCCTCCAGCTCAAGAAGTCAACACCACCAGTTTTGGTAAAGTAATGATTACTGACTTTGATATTTTTGATTTGGCCCATGATGATGAAGAATTCGCGAAGAGCTTCTGCGGCAAACTTTCGTCGCTACGGAACGAACTACCACATGTATTCGATAAGGCATTCGAAACGGAATCACTTGAACATACTCCCAGTGGAATCTTTGCAGATGTAGCAGATGAATTATTCAATTCTATCAACCTTTGTGTATCCCAACATAAGAATGGGGAAGAGCTTGCATCGATGGACAAACAAGATGGCATATAAACCAATTTATATAGCAAAAAAAAATATTAAAAAAACAAATAAAAATTTAAATAAACAACAGCAATAAAAAATTACATATTAACAAGAAAAAAACTAACAACTTGTATAACTAATCGTTTTAAGCAGTTGTGAATCATAAACAAAAATAACGCAAATAAATATGACTTTTAAGTACAATTGATATAAAATAAAGCTGCCTTGCCTCTGTCTCTAGACCAAATTTGCTATTAACTCCAAACAGATGCATTACATTTTTCAGGCCCCACCTATTTGGTCTAAAAAAAGTAGCGTGTACAAGGCGCAATCTAGAACATCAATTATCATAAACTTTTTGTAGCTTTTACAGCCGTATTTAGCCCGTAACTCTACATGTTCACGATCCTGGTAGACAATTAAGGGAAGGTTCTTTCAAGTTTGGTCGAGAAAATCAATTTTTTGTAATAAAAAATGAAAGCTACATATTCGTAGAATATGTGTACGAAAGGATTTTACGATGCGGTCGATATTAAGAGATAAAGAGCGTCTTGAAACATAAATTTAAATAAGCAAAAAACATTGTCAATTCCATTCCACTACAATAAGAATAAGAATTTCTATTTTTGGCATTGTAAGAAGGCAAGATGTCTACGTCACCATTTATAGTAATGAAGAGCTATTCTTTTTAAATTTTGCCGTTGACCAACCTAGTATAGTAAAATAAAGTTTATACGAACTTGAGTTTAGAATTTTTAATCTTGTTTTAACAATACTTGCGAGAAGAAGAAGAAAATTTTGGCAACTTGACTCATGTTCTATATTAAGAATATATTCATTAACTAAGATCTCGGATACTTCCTCAAAGTTCTCAAATATTCGAAATAAGTTTGAAAGTGATTTTGAATTAAGTACGAATTTCGTGGTACTTTCGAGTTTATTTATTCTTAATAAAAGTATTTCGTACTTAAAAAAATTATACTTAATCTTCATTTTAGCAAAATCATACTTGGCTTTATATCAAGTTCGAAATGGAGCGTTTTATACTTGATTTTTTTTCTCAAGGTTGGGATACGATTCTTTTAAGATAAAAAAAATCTAGTTCAAGAAAATCTGTGTTTTTTAAAAATTCTTGAAAATGTATTCTTCAACTTTTTAATATAAAAGGGTGGTCCGAAACGAATATTATTAAAATTTTAGGTGCACTGTCGATATGTAGGCAAGGAATTTCTTCTAATCAAAATAAATCCAATTATAAAATAATGAAATTTACAAAACATCCCGTCCAATCCATCAATACAGTTCCAATCTGATTTTGAAGATCGTAGACTCGAATGTTGGGAAAAAAATTATATTTTCACTTAACATAATTTAAAATATTTTTGTTTTATTATTAAGATATGAACAAAATAAATGCAGGTTGAATTTTGTAATTTTGAAAAAATTTCAGAATGTAATTTTTTTCGACTTTGGTTGCTTGTAACTTTAATAAATTTAATTTTAACTTAATATCATATAATATCATGTAAAGATCAATACCTTTCGATCTAGTCATCTGTCTGTTAGTCTGTTCAAACAAAATTTTGTTTACGAGATATTAAGGAAAAACTGAAAATAGTGAAAATAACATGATTTTCGAAAAAAAATTTAAGGAAAATAAAATATTGTAATTTTCGTATCTCTTGAATAAAAACTACCCTAAAACAAAAATTGTTTACAAAAGTTTATCTTTAGTGTAAACTATTGTAATCAGAGCTTATAAGCTTATACAAATTTCAGGGTTGACTACATTTATTTTTTTAATTGCTATACTTTAGCTGTGCATTTAAAAAATGTATAGCTGGAAAATTAAAATTAAAATTTTGATATAAAATAAAATTTTAGGGTTACCATCATTTTGGTATTATTTATGGAATTGTTGTGCTTCAAGTAAATAAAGGATAGCTAAGATTTTATAACAAACTTAAAAATTAGATTTAATGCAATATTAAAGTTTTAGGGTTGCCATCATATTACTATTATTTTTCGAATTGTAGTGCTTCAAGCAACCATTTAAAGAAACAAGCTCAACATTTTAAATAAATTTCGAAATTTGATGAAATGTAAAATTAAAATTTTAGGGTTGCCATTAAATAACTTTTGATTTTAATTGAGTTGATTTTTTGTGAGTGAATCAACAATTTTAAGCAGCTATATTCGCTTAAAATAAATTTAAAAATTGATTCAATGTAAAATTAAGTTTTTAGGGCTTGCCATCATATTACTTTTTATTTATTGAATTGTTGTGCTGCACCCGAACCATGTTATTTTTCAAAATCTAAGTATTGTACAATTAAAAGGCTTACTCATGATCAGAGTTTACAAGCTCCTCACATTTTTAGAGTTGCCATCATATAACATTTATTTTTCTTAATTGTTGTATGCACTTAAAAAACAAAACATAGCTTACAAATTTATAATTTAATAAAAAAATATTATTTAAAATAAAATCCTAGGGTTGCCATCATACTGCTTTTATTTATTGAATTGTTGTGCTTTAAGTAGCTTGCTTCTGTAAGAAAACATGCCTAAGCTTTTATAAAAAAATAAAAATTGTAAATTAAAATTTTAGGGTTGCCGTCATATAAATTTTATTTATTGAGTTGTTGTTGTGCTTTAAGCAAACACTTAAAAAAAATAAAGCTTAACATTTCTATTAAGTTTAAAAATTAGTTTTTATGTAAAACTGAGGTTCAGTGTTGCCGTCATATTACTTGTATTTATTGAATTGTTGTACAACCAAACATTTAAAAAAATATATGCCTAAGCATTAATAAATTCGATTAAATGTAAAATAACAATTTCAGGGCTGCCAACATATTAGTTTTATTATTAAATTATTTTGCTACAAGCAACAACTTTAGGAAATTTAGTTAAAATTTTGAAAATAAAAGTTTGATTTAATTTAAAATCAAAATTTCAGGGTTGCCAACATATAAGTTTTATTATTAAATTATTTTGCTACAAGCAACAACTTTAGGAAATTTAGTTAAAATTTTTAAAATAAAATTTTGATTTAATTTAAAATCAAAATTTCAGGGTTGCCAACATATTAGTTTTATTACGAAATTATTTTGCTACAAGCAACAATTTTAAGAGATTTAGTTAAAATATTTTAAATAAAAATTTGATTTAATTTAAAATCAAAATTTCAGGGTTGCCAACATATTAGTTTTATTATTAAATTATTTTGCTACAAGCAACAACTTTAGGAAATTTAGTTAAAATTTTTAAAATAAAAATTTGATTTAATTTAAAATCAAAATTTCAGGGTTGCCATTATAATACATTCATTTGTTAAATTAACACTTTCAGATGTAAAATAAATACATTGAAAAATTTGATTTAATGTCACATTAAAGTTTCAGGGTTGCCATCAAGCAGCCACTTGCAGAAAATATAGCTCATTAAAATATAGCTAAATTTAAAAATTCAGTGTTGCCATCAAACTACTTTAAATTTATTAGATTGTTTAGTTTGACTATGCTGCAAAAATTTCAAAACAATTTTTCAGAAATTCAGCCCAAGCAAATTGTTGTGTGTTGGAAAATGCTCTCGACATAAGTTTATGAAACTATATGGTGGTGGGGTTGGTGGGGGTTTGAGTTTTTCCAACGCTTTGTTTTTGGCATGCCACCCCCCGTGTGTACGGTACAGTCAACGATTTATCAGACATTGTGACGCCATTTTGACTTTTGCTGGCGACTAAGGCGCACGGTACTAAAGTTTTACGTAATTTTGTTGCCCACGCAGATCACACACACACTAATACACTTGCACACACACACACACACATTCACATGCACCCACACACACATTCTTATATACAAAGAGATATATTATATACAGCAGCAGTAGCAGCGACAATTTTGCACTCTTTTGCAAGATTTTAAGTGCATAAATGCGCGCATAAAAGTCATTTAAGTCGTTCGTTCGTTCCATGTAGAACCTATATACACATATACATATACATACACATATAATTTATTATGTATTTATGCATATATGTAATTGTGCTGCTGGCTTAGTATTAGTAGGTTGCTGCAGTCTTGCAAAGAGTAAAGTAAAGGCAATGGAGTATCTGAGTATCTCTGTTAGAATGCATGTAGAATGTTGTTGGCTTGTTCGCATACATTTTGGTCATTCAAATGCGCGAACCGAAATCATACACCACACACACAGATACACACACACTCAACCGCACACACGCACACTTATACAGTCACAGTCACACTCAGACACATACACACACACATTTATTTCATTGCTGTTTGCAGCAGTTCAAGGCTGTTTTAAGCAAGGTCAACTGCACAAATACAAAGCGCTGAAACACACACGCACACACGCATGCACACACACATACATACACACACCTACAGCCTCACATAGAACTATGAGTTATGCATATGCATACATTTGCAATGTGTACCATAAAACCCAAGTCTTAAAAATAGAACTTATCATTAAAAGCATTAAATCCCAGGCTTAAAAACATTTTTCCAAGTTCAACTAGCGAGAAGTTCTTGGGAAGTTTTAAAAGTTTCAGTTTCGAAAGTTCAAGACAAATTGATATAATTCAACAGAAAAATTTTTGTCAATGTCTTGTTAGCAAATTAAATACTTGATGTTGACCTTGACCTTGACCTTAACCTTGACAATTTCCAGGTGAATATTGTGAGCAAAAGTTCTCTCGGCTTGTTAAAAGTCTTAATTTCATTTCATGAACACAACAAGTATCCTTGCTTAACGAGAAACAAAAACGAAATCAAATTAGACAAACTCTAATTAAGTTCAATCAAAAATTTTACAACAGTTTATCTAACTATATCTCACTTTATGTATTAAGCATCATAACAATGTTTGTAATTATTTTAACAAGTCCTGTCCTGGCCTGGCCTGTCCTGCTCTCAAGGAGCATTCATTGCTGTTGCTCATTGCAAGCATGTTTGCTGCTGCTGCTTCTTCTTACTCACTACAAGTTGTTTTATCTCATGTTTTATCTCGCTTATCTCGTTTATCTTATGTTTACTCCTTACGTTGAGCCTGAGCGTATCCTTATGCTTAATTAAAGACAATTAGAGAACGAAAAAATTTCTTTCCAAGTGCCAGAGCGCAACAATTTTTGAACTTTAATTGCGATTGGCTCTTAATCAAAAAAAAAAAAAAGTTTAAGAGTAGAGCAAAAAATGTTGCACTTAGCTCAAATTGGAAAAGCTGAGAATTAAATAAAAAAGTAGTCAATGAATAGTTAGCTGCGTATTAATTAATTAAAAAGTAGCGAAAACAAAAGCGGAAGTTGTAGAAAATAAAGCTCTAAGAAAGTGGGAGAGAACGCGCGAGTAGGCAAAGGAGCATCTATATTTTAGATTTATAGAGCAAATTCTGCGATTTTGCAAGAACAGGACCAGAATGAAGACAAGAGTTGTAATGATGCACTGAACCATAGGCCTAATGGCTGAGATCTTAGGTTAGGTAAGGTCAGGTTAGGTTAGGGCGGCAGTGGGGACTGACGTCTCAACTCACTTAGGCCAAACATAATTCCGTTTCCGTTCCGACCGCTACAGTGAGCCATTCGCCACTTTTCCCACTGAAGAGGTCCCCTATATGGGGTGAGACAGCCATACGGCAGCTTGAATAAACCTCAAAGGGCATTTTGGACTCTGTTCAGAGAACTGAGATAATTCATCAAGAAAGTGTGACTTTAGAAACCTAAACCTTTTATCGCTACACCTTCTACAGAAGTCATGTTGGGGAGCATTCAACCTGTATGTCAGCCAGGCTAAAATCTTCCTCATCCCGATTTTTGTCGTAGCTGCCGAGATAAGGGGAACATAAAAAGTATCCAACATCTAATATACGATATCTATATTTGGTACCAATATTATGTTAATCGAACAAATATTATTTTCTCAATTTTAAGTCCTTCTAAAAAGAAGAGAGACAACCAAAATAAGCGAAATCCATAATCACTTTTATATCATAGGGTTCATAACTCCTAAACGAGTAGAACTACAGACAAAATAATCCCGACGATAAAGATAGTGTTTCGATCTGGTGGCCAACCTCAGACTAGGGAACCAATTGAGTAAGATAAGGAAAAGTAAGAACTTTACCATGCCCACAAGACTTCATTGCGTATACGTAATTTTGATACCATAATCGAAAAATATATCTTTGTATGCAAATATAATTAACGAGCGGTTTCAAGATAATTATTTACGTAACGCCTACATTTACCGTCCACACAATGCAACACTGCGTAAACGTATTATTTATGCCCACCTTTACCATTCTCATTAAGCTACATTGCGTATACGTAATTTCGATTGCTAACTTGAAATATAACTAAGAACAGCATCAAAATGTTCATAAACGTTACTTCTTTATTTCCGCCCATACAAGTATACATTGCGTATACGTAATATTTATTAAAAGTCTTATATTTTTGATGGCATACTCAAAATTTATTTGTATACGTTTTTCTAAGAAAGCTATTGGACTTAAATGGGACATATCCCCAAACATAGTTCAATGGCTATACACTGCCATTGTCAGATGTATACTGATGTATGGAGTCTCGATCTGGTGGCTGGTGGCCAACCTTAGACAAGGGGACCAACCTTAAAAAGTTAATTAAGGTTCAGCGAATCGCCGAACTAACCATAAGTGGTGTTCTACGCTCCAGCCCAAAAGAAGCATTAAATGCTATACTAAACCTCTTGCCTCTGAACAAAGTGGGAAAACAACAATCCATTCTATCAGCTTTTCGCTTGAGAGAGGCAAAAAAATTAAATGAACAAGATTTTGGTCATGCAAAGATGCTTAAGGGGAACACACTTATTCCCGAGAGTACAGACTACTGCATACCGCAGGAACATTTCTCAACCAAATTCAGAGCTCATATTCCAACCAGAGAGGAGTGGAATATAGGTGAACCAGGCCCATTTGGCTCGATAAAGATATACTCGGATGGTTCCAAGCTAGACGACCGTGTAGGCGGTGGCGTCTACGTTGAGGAACATAACGTTAGAACTACTTGCCGACTCCTGGATCACTGCAGTGTCTTTCAGGCAGAGGTCACTGCAATCCAGGAGGCTTTGACAATAAAAAGTAAGTTCCGTGCAAATTCAGAAAAATAACTTCTGTATCTACTAAGATAGCCAGGTCGACTGTTAAGTTCCTAGCTTCGATGACTGCGTGCATGAAGTCAGTGAATAACTGCCACTTGCCTCTAGGGGAGATAGCTGAGCAGTTTTCAATTCACCTCATATGGGTCCCAGGACATAGGAACAGCTGTATTGTGAATGAACTAGCTAGACAAAGAACTACCAGCATCCTCCTTCAAGACAAAGAAGGCCCTCTGGGTATACCCATGGTCAGCTGTAAACTGAGAATACGAAATACGTGGAATCAGACATCTAACACTTGTAGGACCTCGCGGCAAACCTGGTCGACATACTGCAGTAAAAGAACCAAAGAACTTTATTGTCTGAATAGAGCCCAGTGCTCATCTGTTATCCGTGCTATCATGGGACACTGGCTGGTGGAAATCCATTCATCCAGGTTGAATGATTCCCATCATGACGAAATCAACCAACTGGCGCTAATAAACTACAATTCAGAATTCTGAGTTTGATTTTTGTTCTTCAAAGAATCGAGTAGGGAATCGAGTATAGATTGGCAGGCTGCTTGCAAGAAATATATCAAACAAAAATGATGTATTAAGGCAAAAATGCAAGCTGCACTTTAAAACTCTTTGGAATGTATTAAAAAATTAAAAAATACTTGAGCTCATTAACATATTATGTTAATGTGACAACAAATTGACAATGATATTAATTTGAATGTTAATTCCATTTGATTGAACACAGATTTTTAATATTTGTGGCTTCTTGGATTTAACATTTTATTATTTTGACATTTACTTTATTTAAATGTGACATTTAATTTTAAAATCATTTGGCTTGAAATAATGCGTCAAAAAGCGCAAAAAGTTAATAAGTGCATTTGAGTAAAAATAAACATTATACTCAGAGCATTTTTTATATAATAATAGTATACAATCTTCCTTTTTATCGCATCTATCTAATTATTATATCACATAATATATATTTTATGACTTCTGCTTTTAAAAAATCAAGTCCAAGCCTGGGTTTTTTAGAAATGTAAGGCAGTTGATTATCTCAGCTCTCTCAACAGAGTCCAAAACGCCTTTGAAGGTTTATTCAGGCAGCCGGATGGCTGTCTCACCTCATATAGAGGACTCTTAAGTGGGGAGAACTGGTGAATGGCTCACTGTAGCGGTATCACAACGGGCCTATTCTTGGCCTTAGTGAGTTGGGACGTCAGTCCCATATATATATAAAAATTATCATATCATCTTTTGGCAGATGAATATAAATCCGTGCTCGTGGTAGATGGATGCATTAATCGCAATCAATGACGATGGCGCCAATGTGCGGGTTCCAAGCCATAATGAATAATAAAAATAAAGCCCCAGTTGTTGACGAACTGCCTGCAGAATTGTTCAAAGATTGATACAATGAGCTGGTAAAGTGCAAGATGCGGCTTATGGAATGTCCAGAAGAAGGTTGATGTCATAATATGTGCCAATTAGCGTGGTTGGTATAGTGAAGCCCAGTATAATGAACCCCATTATAGTGAACCCCAGTGTAGTGAACCCCAGTATAGTGAACCCCAGTATAGTGAACCCCAGTAGAGTGAGCCCCAGTATAGTGAACACTTCGATTTGGTGAACATCAAAATTTTAACATAGAGTACCCTAATAGGGAACAATCGAAAGCCTCTAAATAGTGAACCAAACTTTGAAAGCATTTTCAAGCAAAAACGAACGAAAAAAACAAAAAAAGGGATCCGAAACGAAAGCGGGTATTCCCCTTAATTGTACCTTTGCTGTTGATTGCTGTAAAATCAGCTGTTTTTTGTCGTTATTGATTGTTTTATTTACCATTTAATTTTCCTACAAATAAATTTTAATAATTTCTTGCACAAATGTAAATTTTAAACAGATAAAATGATTTTTAAACAAAAAAAATGTCCACTTAGATATTGTGAACAGGCCTGCCAAAAACTAGTTCACCATATTCAGACACGACTGTATACGATTTTTTTTACATTTTCCCCATGAAAAAGCAGCCCCCGAAGATATGCTATGATTTTTTTTGTAAGATTGTCTTGAAGCTGGTTTGAACAGATTTTGCACTTTGAACTAAAAATACACGAAATATAACAACTAACCAAAATGTAATTTAATCAATTTTTAATAATGAAATCTAATATTTAATGCTATATTAAAGATTAATTTAGCGAGCCCCATCTACATACTCCTAAACGAAATGATAATTAAGTCATAAGTGACGATTTTGCGGGATTATTTATAACGATTTTGCGGGTTATTGAAAAAAATTTTATTGCATCTTATTAAATCTTAAAATCAGACGCTTGGTTTTAACAATGTATTACATACATAAAAAAAATCTGCATATAGCCACGGCTTGTTACTTGATATTGTTAGTTTTTATTTTTCAATATAAGCTAGCTTTATATAAATAATTAAAAGTCAAAGGCCCCAGTAACTACTCCTTTTTAAATTAACATACAGCTAAGTATTAAATACCAGATTTAATTTGCCAAAGTAAAAACAAATATTTTTATACAGGAAAATAAATATGATAATTTTGTAACATTTTGGTAGGCTGACCTGATGCAATTATATATTTAATTATATTTTTTTTTTTGTAATTTCATATTTAATTATAATGGGAAAGAAAATAATTTAATGCCAGCGCAACAAAGGCCTTTACATGGCATATATTTAGTTCAAAGTACAAAGTCTGTTAAAAGCAGCATCAAAAAAAATCATAGCATACCTTTGGGGGCTGCCTTTTTTATGATGGCGAAAATGTAAAAAAAACGCGTATCTTTAAGCTATAAATTAAAGCATATATACATATTGTTAAGGCTTCAAGCCAAAGCTTATTTCTTTTTAATTTGTATATATTATAAAAACGAGATTCATGTGAATTAGAGACTTCTCCTAAGCCGAACTTGATGTAGATGATTGATTATGTTCATAAAGTTGGTATATCTGTAACTATAACCTCCGAGAAGATCTCAACAATGGCTGACATAATAAATAAATTAAGTGGCCTTGAGCGGATAGTTTTTAATTCTCTTGACTGCAATCTATCCACTTATAGAGCAAGCAGACGCCTAAAACGCTTTTCACGCTTGTGACGTCAGAAGTCGTCTAAAATGTTAAGTTTTTCGTTTTCTAAATAATGCATTGTAGCTAAAAGGTTGATTAGCCATAAATTGCATGTATGTAGAAAAAAAGCTACATAATTTTCGTAAGCGCAAAAATTTCTCAAAATTTTTAAAGAAAAAACAAATTTTTAGCATAGATACTTGTATAAGAATAGCCTTCAAAATACACTCAAATACCATAATAGGTTTCTGTGAAAACTTGCTTATACTCATATTTTTATATTTCTTTACTCATATTTAATAAATTTACTTATTGTCTAATAGAGACAGATTCTACATAAAACATGAAGAAAATGAAAAATAATAACTCTCGGCTTCGACGAAAGCAGCTTATTTTTTTATATTTCTATTAAATCTTTCAAAGAAACTAATGTTTATTGTTTTCCAGAGAATCTAAGTCTTCATTTTTGTTTTCTACGCCGTAAAAGTCCAAGTGGTCAGAGATAGCAAGCCACAATTAAATATTAAGCATACGTAATGACTTACCAAAAACCAAACCAAATTAAAATATTAAGTATACGTATTAAAATATACTATAAAAATATAGTTTGATGACAAATGCATGAACAAAACTTGCAGTTCATCTTTGTTAGCTTAGAAAATGAAAATTTTCTGTTAAAGATTATTATTACAATTTTATTTATATTATTTTTATTTTAATTAATATTTTATGACCAACATGTACAAGTAATATGTAATTCGTACATTTTTGATTTTCAAACTGAGCAATTTTAATAGAGACAATTTTGTTTGAGATACAGATTTGTTTGGTTTTTACATGTTTAAGCCTACCCAAGGTGATGACCTAATAGGCCAAACACATTTACAAAAATTCTCGGAACTAAAGCTTTAAGTTGTAGTTTTAAAATTCTTAGTAAAGCCTTTTGAATTTCAAATAAACTGCCCATTAGCAAATATATAAAAAAAAAAACGTTTATTTTTCTTTGAACTTTAGCTTTATATTGTCGTATCTTTTGATTATCAAGAAATGACCTTAGCTTAGCCTCAATGCATACAATTGAAGTCTAACTAATTACTAAGATTCCAGTAATAATTTATACAAAGAGTGTTTAATCCTCTTTTCTGAACATTCCTTGTAGCAGCTTAAAGATTTTGAGGTAATTCTAAGAAATTACTGCAAAATTATTCTTGGAATTTTGTGGGGCAAATTTTGCGGGTTTGAACATGAAGCGAGCTGCTTGTTGCATCGCATCTAATTCTTGCAAGCAAGTTGAAATGTGCACTGAGAGAAAAAATAGTGCACAAAATTGGCGCTTCAAAGCAGACAGAAAGTGTGTAAGCTACGACAAAAGCGATTTTCTATCATTCTGTGTGAGTCTCTTATTTCGAGAGCATTTTTTTTGTAGATAAAATAATTGAGAATGTTGGGACTGATTTTCAGAAGAAGTGCGCTCAAAGAGTTTTATGAGGCAGTTATTTGGTCAATACTTCTCTTTTTCTTATTTGTACTAATTTACAATTATTTTTTTGTAAATAAAAGCAGAAATGCAAAAGTGCCAGACGATATAACGATAGAGCTTTATGGGGCAGCTATTTGGTCAAAAGTGCACTTTATGTTATTCGTTTTAATAAACAATTATTATTTTTTTTTTACATATATATGCAGAAATGCAGAAGTGCCAGACTTTTTCCGATAGCTACAACAGCTGATTGAAGAGCTTTGTTTCTGAGCTCGGCATACATATAAGCGTTGCATAAATGTAGAAGTGCCCGACCAACAACGACAGCTACAGCAAACAGCGCACAATATATACTTCGCTTTGGCTCTTAGCTCATAGTGTAAGAGTTGCAGAAATGCAGAAGTGCTCGACTAACGACAATAACAATCAGCTGTTTGACTAGAATTATTCTGCGCACAATATATACTTAGCTTTCGCTCTTAGCTCATCGCATAAGAGATGCAGAAATGCAGAAGTGCTCGACTAACAATGATAGCTATAACAAAAAGCTATTTGACTAGAATTATTATCCGCATAAGAGATCCTTAGCTTAGGCTCGTAGCTCATCATATAAACGATGCTGAAATGCCAGAAAAATATCGATAGCAAAAATAAGCCGCTGTTTGACTAGAATTATCTTCTGCCCCATAGATCTTAGCTTTTGTTCATATCTCATCATATAAGCGATGCACAAATGCAAAAGTGCCTCCGCATAATAAATCCTTAGCTTTTGCACATATCTCATCATACAGTGTAGATGATGCAGAAATGCAGAAGTGCCAGCCTTATAACGATAGAGCTTTATGGGGCAGCTATTTGGTCAAGAGTGCACTTTATCTTATTCGTATTCATATACAAATATTTTATTTTTTTAAATGAGTGTAGAAATGCCGAAGTTCCAGACTTATAACGATAGCTATAGCAATCAGCTGTTTGACTAGAATTTTTATGCGCATAATAGATCCTTAGCTTTGGCTCTTAGCTCGTCATGTAAGCGATGCAGAAATGCAAAAGTGCTTCCGCACAATAAATTCTTAGCTTTTCCACATATCTCATCATATAATATAGATGATGCAGAAATGCAAAAACACCTGACTGCTTGACTAGAGTTATGCTCCGCACAATAGGGGCTCAGCTTTTGCTCATAGCTCTTTATATAAGCGTTGCAGAACTGCAAAAGTGCCAGACTTTCAACTATAGCTGCTTAAAACAGCTATTTGGCTAGAATCATGTGCGAACAATAGTTAGCCTAGCTTTTCAACACATTACCACATCCCATAGATATCTACCCTCTAGTTCCAGTCCTCCAATCCTGCCAACTGGACTTTATTTATTTGCTAAAAAACTAATTACATAGTTAAGGCATAACTGCAAATAATACTACTTATTGACTTTAATACCGATATGTGGCTTATAATATGTATAAAAATAGTCTCTAGAGTAGCTTAAGGCTTTGCAAATTTGGTGGGGCTTAGACAGGGGCTGAAGTTGTTGGGCTGTTGGGCGGGGGTTGAGGCAAAAGTGTGTATGTGGCTATGGGCTTTTATGACTTGAAGACACTTCAAGTGCAATTGAATGCACTTTTTGTTCCAAATACAAATACAAGCAAAGCTACCAACACAAACAGCAACCGCAACTTACACAGATACGCACAGATAGACACACACAAACCACAGGCACTCACAGACAGACATACAGGACACTCAGAGATAGAGAGAAGGACATCTTTGACTACACTTTATGTGCATTGCTCAAGTGTCATTTGGTTGTCGTCGTTGCTGTTGCTGTTGTTGTCGTTGTGGTTGTTGTTGCTCTTATTACTGCCAGAGTCAGCTGCTGGGTATAAGAAGAATTCTTCGCCCACAATTATGTGATGTTTACTATCTCTCTCTGTCTCTCCCCCACCGCCACCACTTGTCAGCAATGCTGCATCCTGCTCTGACCTATGCTGCTTTGCACTTTGTGGCATAATCTCTGGCTCAAACGTTGTGCAACACTTTTTGTTCTTGTTTTTTTTTTCCTTTCTCAAAGCCATAGCCACAGGCTCTCACATACATACAGGCTCTCACACACAAACGCAAACCCACACACTCACGTGTTCAAAGGCTTGGGAATATGCGTGGGCAGTTTGATAAGTACGTGTCCTCTTTGAGTTAACGATTTTAATGCGTATTAATTATGTACAAAGAAAAATATTTGAATTAATTAATTTCATTATTAAAATTTTATAAAGTCTCAGTATAAGTTTTTTTATACTTTACTTTTTATATGCACTTTTCTTTGGAATTTTAAAAATAAATAAATAAAACGGATTTTTTTTACACATTTTATTCCTCATAAAAATTTGTATATGCCTTGTGAGTGAGAAATCGGCAAACTTTTATTTTTGAAAATTTTGAAATGCCAACTAAAAGTTACTGGATATAAATTTTATGCCTTTTCGACATAAATTATAAAAAAATTGTATTATACTTTTGTCATCCCAGACTTTTCGAATTGTCGAGTAAAAATTCATATGATGCCACTTCCTTCCTGAGTGCTGAAAAGTTCTAAAATTTTGCAAACAAGTTAAAATAAATTCCTTAGAAATATCTTCCGCCCAATAGATCTTTGCTTTTCCAAAAATCTCATCATATAAGCGATGCAGAAATGCAAAAGTGCCTTCGCGCAATAAATCCTTAGCGCTTGCGCATATCTCATCAAAATTCAAAAATTTTGCAAACAAGTTAAAATAAATTGCTTAGAAATATCTTAAGCCCAATAGATCTTTGTTTTTTCCCAAATCTTGTCATATAAGCAATGCAGAAATGCAAAAGTGCCTCCGCAAAATAAATACTTAGCGCTTGCGCATATCTCATCAAAATTCTAAAATTTTGCAAACAAGTTAAAACAAATTGCTTAGAAATATCTCCACCCAATAGATCTTTGCTTTTCCCCAAATCTCATCATATAAGCGATGCAGAAATGCAAAAGTGTCTTCGCATAATAAATCCTTAGCGCTTGTGCGTATCTCATCTTAAAGTTTTTTGGGAAGAATTTATTTTTCATAATATCGTCCAGAAAAATGGTATATTTTTACCTGTTGCTGATAATTTGCCCCAAAAAGTTGGAATTACATTCATTTTATGAGCATAACCCAAATTTAAATACGCTTTTGATCTTTTGATTTTAGGAGCTAGTAAAACCGACCTTGACATTTGATAACCTTTTTGTAACCAGATTTATTCCATTTCTGCCTTTCTGCAAGAAATTTTTTTTAAACGATGTATTTTCTTCAATTTAATCAAGAAATCCCTTTCGTTCGCTTTGGAAAAATGTCAGTTAATGTCCTTATTGGGCTACAAAGTGATCTCCACAAACATTCTCTAGCCCCCTTACAAAAGTTAGACCTGGTACGCCTCGTAAGCAATATTTGCTTTTCAACTCGTGACTTTATTTGGGCACTTCTGCCTTTTTGCACAACAAAGAGAGCAGAAGCAGTGAACTTGGCGATTTACTTAATAATTGATTATTCATAATTTAGAATTAATAATTTACTTAATTCTAAAGACGTTTTCTTTAAATTTCTGTAACAAATTGACATAATACGTATGTACGTCTTTTGAATACTCCAATTACCGGATATCCCTTGCAGTTATCTGAAATTAAAAAAGAAAATAACTTTTTTTATTTAACTTATTTATTTAGTTTTTTGTTATTAAAAAAGTTAAAAACACATCTTTTCTTATATACTAAAAAAAAAACTTTAATACTAAAAATCTACTATCCGAATATGTCTTGGTGATTGGAAATTGCCTTATTTGATATTAAATATTTTCTATGTTATTTATTTTGAAGCCAGTGATTCTTAGAAATACATTTGTTTAGTTTATTTTAATGAAAAAAAATATTTGTTGTTTTAAAATCAATTTTTTTTTAAATACTAAGCAAAACACTTCAAAACAATCTTCTTGTGAAAACTCAATTGTTCAAATATCACCTGCAATTTATTTAAATTATATTCTGATTGACTAGACGCAAATGGTTCTTAGAAATCACATTTTTTTTTTATGAAGAAAATTATTTGTTGTTTTAAAATACAATTTTTTTTAAATACTAAACAAAACACTTCAATGCAATCGTCTTTCAAATATCAACTACAATTTATTTAAATTATATTCTGATTGACTTGACGCAAATGTTTCTTAAAAATCGATCTTTTTTTTTTTAAGAAATAAATTATTTGTTGTTTTAAAATGAAAATTTTTTTTAAATACTAAACAAAACACTTCAATACAATCGTCTTGTGAAAACTCAAATGTACAAATATCACCTGCAATTTATTTAAATTATATTCTGATTGACTTGACGCAAATGGTTCTTAAAAATCGATTTTTTGTAGTTCTTTTTTCTTTCCATTAAATAAAAAAGTTTTTTGCCATTGACATTGATGTTTTATGTGCAAGGATATATATTTGGGTGGGGTGGGTGTTGGCGAGTAGGAGGCAGAGCGCCTTAGTTATTTAAAAAAAAAGAAAAATTGTTTCAAGATAATTATTTTTTTTAATTAATAAACCAATCATTTTATATTTTAATTATATTCTGTTTGATTTGACGCAAGCGGTTACAAAAACTACATTTAAAAAATTGATTATTTATTATTCAGAACAAATTATTTTCTTCAAAGCAAAGAGCTACAAAAATTGAGTTTTAGGAACCACTTGCGTCAAATTATACAGAAAAATATGTAAAAAAATTTGGTTTTATTGATTAAAAAAAATTTTAATCAAACTTGTGTTTGTTAAATAATTTGTTGTAATAAAAAAAAAAATTTTTGAATACGCCCATCTTCTGTAAACTCCATTGTCCAGATTATCAAGTTATTTAAAAAAAATAAAAATTGTTACAAAATAATTATTTTTTAATTTTTTTTAATTTTTTTAATTAATAAACCAATAATTTTATATTTTACTTACATTCTGATTAAATTAACGCAGTGGTTCTTAAAAATGTATTTTTTTTAGTTCTTTTTTGTTTTAAAAAAAAATTAATGTGTTTCAAAATATTAATTTTTTTAATTAATACAAAAAACTTTTTATTTGATTTTGATTTGACACAAATGGCTTATAAAAATCTATTTTTTTTTGTTCTTTTTGTATCAAAGAAATAGTTCCAAAATATTTTTTTTTTGTTATTTTTTATTTTAATTTTTAAAATAAAATTTATTTTTTTTAATATATTGTTTTCTGAAATTTGGGTAGTGCTGGAAACATCACTAGCTGAGCAGTTAGAGAGTCTTATGTTCTATTTAGGACCTCATATCGGGTGACTTCATCTTCTCACCATTTGGTGGTTCTTTTTTTTTTGAACCTTGCATCCGAATATAATATAATTCCCTGACTCCTTGGAGGGGCACGTGGAACTCTATTAATAACTGTTCGTACAGAATATATTATAGCTGAACCCGAACAGCGGTGTCTTTAATTAATAGAGACTATCTATGTCTATATTTCTGTCCAAATATATAGTAGAGTGTATTTTTCGCCAGAATGTTCTTTATACATTCAGCTGGTTCGTGTCTTGCACAAAAAAATGTTCATATTGTGCATAAATGGTTCATGTCTTGAATAAAGGAATTTTCCTCAATTGCAATCGACAGCGAGCTGTGCAAACACGTGACAACTGAAACAAGCAAAACTTATTCTATTTTCGTTAATTAGAACACGGCCAAATATTTGCCTTAGGAGATAAACGTCTCAATTTGAAATGTCAAAGGATTTATAATCAACCAACCTTTGACCTTATTATTAGTTATGCCTTGACATTGAAAATTAATGCATAGTGCAAGTGACTTTAGCTCGGAGCATAAGTGGCAAACAAATGACCTCCAATGGTTTCTATCAAAGCTTGCCCAGGAGCGGTTTTCGGATATAACGTTCTCATCCCATGTGCGCCGAGGTCTGCCAAATTGGCGGCTGCTTTACGTGTTCCATTGAAATGTCATTTTCGTAGGGTGTGGCCAACCCAGCTACTCTTGGCAATGCTGTTTATTGACCCACCCCCGATATTTGGCCAAAATAATTGGTATATTTTCCACAGAAATTTGATAACAAAGACTTGGCGCCTTTGACACATCCATAGTCATATTGCCATGCCAACGCATTGCCCAACTGATTCAATCCCATGTCCATATCTTTCGCTCAGTGTAGGCATTCAACAGAGTCAAGGCAGAAGCGTGTGGCAACTTGACCCGCAGCAGCAGTGCCAAGTTTGTCTCTATGCACTGACTGGTCTATAGAGGTATTTGTTTCCAACTGATAATTGAATAAGTGCGCACTAGACCCTATTAGCCCCCAAGCGAGTTGATACTAGTATAGTCCTGGCCATCACTTGTTAAAAGTCAATAAAATCGTGGAGCCATATCAGCAGTAACGGACGCACATACGCACTGTGTGACTGTGTGTGTGAATGCATAAATGTGTGTATGTATGTTTTTATATACTCTATACCCAATATTCATAGGGCCGGGTTGCCATGATATGCGGTTCCAGGAACTAACTCACTGCAGCGTTAATCCGCTTGACTCTGTCAATCTTTTTGGAGGCCCCGAAGATTTGACGAACTAGAAGTTTTTTGAATAGAGTGGCTGGGTCTGGTCATCCTCTTTTCAATTGTCTGAAGGGAACAATGAAAATATTTTCTGCATGGGTTGCCTTGATATTCGCTTCCAGGAACTAACTCACTGCAGCGTTAATCCCCTTGACTCTGTTCAATGTTTTTAGAGGCACCGAAGATATGGCGAACTAGAAGTTTTTTGAATAGAGTGGCTGGGTCTGGTCACCCTCTTTTCAATTGTCTGATTGGGAACAATGAAAATATTTTCTGCATGGGTTGCCTTGATATTCGCTTACAGGAACTAACTCACTGCAGCTTTAATCCGATTGATTCAGTCAATGTTTTTAGAGGCACCGAAGATATGACGAACTAGAAGTTTTTTGAATAGAGTGGCTGGGTCTGGTCTTTTCAATTGTCTGAAGGGAACAATGAAAATATTTTCTGCATAGGTTGCCTTGATATTCGCTTCCAGGAACTAACTCACTGCAGCGTTAATTCGCTTGACTCTGTTCAATGTTTTTAGAGGCACCGAAGATATGACGAACTAAAAGTTTTTTGAATAGAGTGGCTGGGTCTGGTCATCCTCTTTTCAATTGTCTGATGGGAACAATGAATATATTTTCTGCATAGGTTGCCTTGATATTCGCTTCCAGGAACTAACTCACTGCAGCGTTAATCCGCTGGACTCTGCTCAATGTTTTTAGAGGCACCGAAGATATGCCGAACAAGAAGCTATATGAATAGAGTAGCTGGGCCTGGTCATCCTCTTTCCAATTGTCTGATAGGAACAATGAAAATATTTTCTGCATGGGATGCCTTGATATTCGCTTCCAAGAACTTACCTCGCTGCAGCGTTAATGCGCTTGACTCTGTCAATGTTTTTAGAGGCACCGAAGATATGACGAACTAGAAGTTTTTTGAATAGAGAGGCTGGGTTTGGTCATCCGCTTCTCAATAGTCTGATGGGGAACAATGGAAATATTTTCTGCATGGGTTGCCTTGATATTCGCTTCCAGGAACTAACTCGCTGTCAATGTTTTTAGAGGCCCCGAAGATTTGACGAACTAGAAGTTATTTGAATAGAGCAGCTGTGTCTGGTCATCCTCTTTTCAATTGTCTGATTGGGAACAATGAAAATATTTTCTGCGAAAATTTGCTCAACGTAGAGGGTATTCCATTGTCGCGTATACGCATAGGATGGACTTACTTGCAGTCAGTTCGTTCAGTCAGTCATTTAGTCACTCAGTCAGTTAGTCAGTAAGCCATGCATTTCATGAATGAATTTTCCAAGCTGCTGAATTTTTGTGGCATTGGGCAGAGGATTTATTTTAGTTGCTGTTGTTGTTGTTACCACACTCCAATGTTGTTTTGAAGCCCCGTCGATGCCAATGTCTGTCCTCATCCCTCGAGCCCTATTCCCTGTCGTTGTTGTTGTTGTTGTTTTGAATGTTTTTCGCCTGCATTTACATGTCGCTGTCAATATTTGTGTGTAGATACGGGAGTGTGTATTAGTATGTGTGTGTATCTGTGAGTGTCTGCGATATTTTTCCTCGCCATTGCCTGCGGCATGAATCATCTAAAAATAGCGTATTAAATTCTATCAACAACAACAATGACAAAAATTTGAGTCATTTGGAGGGTCGGAGCGGAGCGGCGCCCGAAAATGCGATACCTTTTAAACACATATCATCCAGGGAGATATATTTTTATTTGCTTAAAGGTTGTGAGCATTTTCAAGGATAATTGTGAATTGGCATGGGTTGGATGTGTTTTGAGAAAAAGAGTCAAGGATTTTTTTTTGTTTACGAGGCTCACACTTGATATAAGATATAATATATAACGATGGTGCGGGATAACAAAATTTGAGGCTGTATTTTTTTTGCTAATATAATAAAGAATTTATAATTTTTGGACTAGATTTTAGGAAGTTATTGTTCAAACAGCATAATTGATAGGGAATATAGGAAGCTCTATATTTATCAAACATTTCGTAAAAATTTCTTACAGTTGGCTTTTATATATTACTAGTGAGCCCGACAGACCCTGTCCTGCCCAAACTTTTTGAATACTCTTAAAGTAAATAAACATCGTAAGTTTCTCCATTGTTAAGCTGGAAAAATATAAGATTTTTAGATTAGTTGACTTTCATGATTCTCTAAAAAGCCGTATAGGCGAACTTAAGTATTCTTAAAAGAGCCCGCATCTCTAAAAATTCATGCCCCACAGAAACTACATTTCAACCCCATTGCGACTACGCTTTTATTTCCCCTTAATGTCCCATACCCGGTGTTAAACAATTTTCTACTATGCTATATTCAGGATATTCACAAAAATGCGTATATCTCACTAACAAATACACACAAACAAGGCTTAAACCCTCCTTATTGGCAACCCCTAACACGCGCAAGAGTCAGATTTGAAATTCATCGACGCGTTTATGAGAACATCCGTAACACGTAAAACGTAAGTTTCTATATTTTTTATTTATACTAAGTGACCGGCAGACGTTGTCCTGCCCAAACTTTTCGAATATAAAGTGAATAAACATCGTTAGATTCTCTAGTTAGCTTATCTGGAAAAACCATTGTTAGTCGAATGTCGCGCTTCAAGGGTCTGTCTTAACCGAATTCTTTCACGTTCATTGGGATCTTTAAGTTCCTTGGCAGTACGATTAGATTGATAATTAATTTGATTCGTTGTATTTCTTCCAATTGAAATACATCTTGCTTTGATCGATTAGGAGACGGCATTCCTAATTCCTAATGCTTCATTAGCCATCGCCAAGCATAGATCTTCAATATGAATTAGAGCTTCATTGTAAACTTCCGGCTTAAATTCCATTACAGGATTACGTTTTGCTTGACGTACTCGATACAAAATATCTTCTGATAAAAAATTTTGATATTTTGTTCACAATTCAAGGTGGATTTGTATATATATATATAATATATATATCTCGCAAACCAATACCACACAAACACATCGCAATAGGCTTAAAACCTCCGTATTGACAACCTCTAACATACGCAAAAATCAGATTTGAAAAATATCAACGCGTTCATGAGAACACCCGTAACGCTTAAAACATACGTTTTTTTATATATATAGATATAACCAAATTGGCGGGTTCTTCTACATTTTTTTTTTTTAATTTTTAGATGCTATTTTCTATGCTGCTGCTTTTCAACTCAATATTCGGCTCAATTTCAGCCCCAAAGGGATAAAAAAAATAAATATATTCTTGAAAGTGTATTGCAGCTTGATTCTCAGAACGAAAATCGTATATTTCCTTTAACTCCTATTGGAGCAAAGTGCGTCATGTAAATAAATATTATTAATATATTTTTTCATATTATTTTTCATACAATAGCAGATTTCAATGGAATTTTTTTATTGGATTTTTTATTATTTTTCACAAAATTTACTTATTGTCGAACAACAAACAAATTGTAAATACAATATGAAGAAAAATAAATGAATTTTTATTTATTATTTTTCTTAGTAAAAAAGCACGCTGGTTTTAAAAAATTTTTATTTGAAAGTTTTCAAGCAATACATTTATTTATGGGATTATTAGCATTTTTATTTTGATTTTATTTATTTTATTTTGAAATAAATTTAACTAGAGTATATCAAATATGCTGTGGGACAGCGTCTTATAAAATTTTTTTCATTTATCTCCTATTGAAGCAAGGGCGTCAAGTCTGTAAATATTCAATATATATTTTTTCATATAATTTTTAACACAATAGTTGATTTCAATGGAATTTCGTTATTGCATTTTTTATTATTTTCCACTAAATTTACTTATTGTCGAATAACAAACAAATTGTAAATACAATATGAAGAAAAATAAATGAATTTATATTTATTATTTTCTTAATAAAAATGCGCGCAGGGGTTAAACACTTTTCATTATAAAGTTTTCAAGCAATAAATTTATTTCTGGAATTATTCATATTTTTATTTTGATTTTATTTTGAAATAAATTTAACTAGGTATATCAAATATTATGTGGGACAGCGTTGAATAAAATTTTTTCAATTCAATATACATAAAAAATGGAGTACGTAAAGTCGGATGAGGACGAATTTTGGATACCCTTCAAAACATCAAAGACATTTGATTGCCAAATTAGGTTCCTTCATAAACAACCAAAATCAGACGAATTTTAAACCAAAAATTTGTTTGACTGATCGTTCCTATGGGAGCTATATGATATAGTCAACCGATTGATAAAATTTGGTACAGTGCATGAGACGTATAGCCAAATTTGGTTACGATACCTTTATAAACAAAAGAATCATACCGAATGTAGACGAAAAATTGATTTTTTGAAAGATCAGCCCGATTTTAATCAAATTTGGTACATTGCTTGGGTACTCTAAAAAGCTTCTGAAAGACAAATCTAGCTAAGCAATATTTATTAAAAAGGTAAATATAGCGAATTTCGTACAAAAAAAGCTATTTTGGCCGATCGGTCCTATGGGAGCCATATGATATAGTCAACCGATTTTCAATAAATTTGGTACAATGCTTGGGAGCTTTTGAGTACCAAATCTGTTTACGATATTTTCATAAACAAACGTATTATCCATCTAAAACTTTTGTTTTTTTTATTGAGGTCGTCTGAAACACCCCTATGGGGTCTATATAATTTAACCCCGATATCAAATCAAATAAGCTTGTCTTCTTTGGAATAATATGGGATCTAATGAGAAAGTTTGGTTACTCTAGCTCCTACTATCTCTGAGATCTAGGCGTTTAAACGGACAGATAGGCGGACAGACGGACATGGGTATATCGACTTCTATACGGGACAGGGTATAAAAATAGCTTGAATAATAATACTCTCAATAAGATGTGTTCATACAATTATTTAAAGTATTCAAAACTCAAAAAATCTATAACTTATGACCTTCCCCCGACTTATGACATAATCCTATTTCCGTAAAAAAAGTAATAGAGTCTTATGATGCTTTGGGGAGCTCGCATTTTACTAAAACTTTATTGGTTTGGTTAAATATTATAGTTCTTCATACATACGCACAGTGGGTTAGATCTAAACATTTTTGGAAAAAGGTTGTGGCTACCTTGTATATAGCTTAAAGTTGCTAATTTTACTTATTTTCAAATACCATTAAATAATTAAAAAAATATTAGGTCTACAACTCCCACCGTTTTCCAAAAGATAGCGCTGGTAGCCAGTTATAGTTCAAATAAATAAATCACAGCTGTTTTCCATCAGTTTTGACATCGATAAATATAACCTTACATCGATATTAGTTAATTTTTGTTTGCGTCATATAGTTACACTTAATTAAATATGTCAACTTATAAACCGAATTCACGTCATTTGCGGGAGATTTTACTTTTTCATTTCAACATGAAAAAATCGGCGGCTGAGGCTCATCGGGTTATTTCAAGTACTTATGGTGATGATACTATTAGTGAAAGAACGTTTCGCGAGTGGTTCCAGCGCTTAAAAAGCGGTGATTTTGTTGTTGAAGATCGGCATAGCGGTGGCAGAGAAAACTTTTGAAGATGATGAACTGAGGCTTTACTAATGAAGACTCGTGCCAAACTCAAGAACAGCTAGCAAAATCTTACTCCCAATGATTTTGCCAGCTGTTCTTGAGTTTGGCACGAGTCTTCATTCATCAGCAAGCAGTATCAAAACGCCTGGAACAGCTGGGGATGATCCAAAAACAAGTATACTGGGTACCGTATCAGTTGAAACCAAGAGATGTTGAGCGACGTTTATTTACTTGTGAACAGCTGCTTGAAAGACAAAAACGAAAAGGATTTCTTCATCGTTTTGTTACTGGGGACGAAAAATGGGTCCACTACGACAACCCTTAGCGACGCACATCATGGGGATTGCCCGGCCACACTCCTACGGCGACACCTCGACAGAATATTCACGGATCCAAGGTCATGTTGTGTATTTGGTGGGATCAGCTTGGCGTAATTTATTATGAGCTGCTAAAACCTTCTGAAAAAATTACTGGCGCTCTTTATCGAACGCAATTAATGCGTTTGAGTCGGGCATTAAAAGCAAAACGGCCGCAATACGCTGATAGACACGAAAAAGTAATTTTGCAACACGACAATGCTCGACCCCACGTGGCGAAAGTAGTCAAGACGTACCTCGAAACACTGAAATGGGAAATTCTACCTCACCCGCCATACTCTCCAGATGTTGCTCCATCTGATTACCATTTATTTAGGTCGATGGTACACGGCCTGGCGGGCCAGTGCTTCGATTTTGAAAAAGTGAAAGAATGGATCGATTCTTGGATCTTATCAAAGGATGAAGAATTTTTCCGACGCGGGATTCGTTTGTTGCCTGAAAGATGGGCCAAAGTAGTGGAAAGTGACGGACAATACTTTGAAACTTAAATAAGATACCATTATTTTTATTACTTAAAAAAAGCACAAAAAAAATTCACAAAAAATTAATTTAAATAGTACTTAGCGTTTTTTAAAACTATTAGAGTACATGTGAAGTGAAGAAGTTTTTAAGTGTTATTGTATCTTCAAATTAAAGCATGACATGGGCCCAACTTCAATCAATGCGTACACCAAGGCCCACCAAGTGTGGAGTGCAGTGCTAAAGGGAGTACTCTATGCTGTAGGTAGTAATCCCTTTAGCACTGCCACTCCCAGTGAAGTTTTTAAAGCAACAGAACGATGGAACCCTGGATCCCAGTTACTTGACACAGTGCCCACTCCAAGATTTAATGTCGGTGTGGCGGTTCTTAACGATTGCTTAAATGTAATAACATATAATCATCTAAACAAACGTTGCGAGCTGCCGCGCCGATTATAACACTCAACAGAATTTAAAGTGCCACCTCGACCAAAACCGAAAAAAAAACTAATTATAATACACTGAGTGGCAAAAGTTTCGGGACACCTAATAATTACTCCTTAAAATTAAAAATAAATTGGCATAAACGTTTGAAACTATTGATAGGATGAGAAAAAGTTTCAACTTCAACAGATAATATGATTGTACAAATAGAACGATTGTACAGGTTGCGCCAGAGAAACTTACTTATTTGAAAAAATTCCCGCGCGGTGTGTTGGACGGGTAGAGGGGCGAGAGAGGGCACATCTGAAGGGGGAAGTTCCCAAGATTGTTTCTCCCTCCACCCTCCCTTCAGTCAGTTGCCATCATGCTCTGGTCTAGAGAGCAGCGGGCCTTCGCAGTCGAAAGCTTCTTTTCTAACGGTCGCAACGTGCCTTCCGCGCTCGCTTTGAAATTCCTCCTCACAGACTCGTTCCTGGCCGTAATTCGATTCTGTCGTGGGTTAGCTCATTTCGGGAGTATGGAAGTGTCGCTAAACCCCGAAATGGACTTCAACGGATCATCAAAACTCCGGAAAATGTCGAAAGAGTGAGGCAGTCAGTTGTGCGTTCTCCCCGGCGTTCGGCTCGCAAACACGCAGCTGCTATGGGAATTTCTGAAACCACTGTTCGACGAATTCTCCATGAAGACCTTCACTTTCATACCTATAAATTGGCTGTTGTGCAAGAATTAACTGAACGCGATTTTGTTGCCCGTCAAAATGCCTGTGAAATGCTGGTTGACAACCTGCCTGAAGACGCGGTCGTTTTTTTCAGTGACACCACATTTCCGGCTGCATCAACAAGCGAAACATGCGTTATTGGTGTGGTGTAAATCCATGTGAGCTTCACCAGAAGCCACTTAACTGTGAGCGAGTTACTGTCTGGTGTGCGATGTCGGTAATGGAAATAATTGGTCCTTATTTTTTTGAAGAAAACGAACGCGCAGTTACCGTGAATGGAGCTCGTTACAGAAACATGATCGAGGAATTTTTTTCTTCCAAGACTCGAAGAAATGGACGTTTGGAACGTGTGGTTTCAGCAAGATGGAGCCACAGCACACACAGCACGAGACTCAATGAATTTGTTGCGACAATGGCCGGCACGCTCTCCAGATTTGACGCCATGCGATTTCTTTTTATGGGGTTATTTGAAATCTCTGGTTTATGTCGATCGACCACGGACCATAGCACACCTCAAGAACAACATTCGCGACGCCATTGCCAACATACCGATTGATATGCTGCAAAGAGTGGATACGAATTTCAAAAATCGACTTCATCAGTGTATGCGCAATGGGGGTCGCCATTTAGCCGATGTCATTTTCAAGACTGCATGAGAAAAAAATTGGGATATTGTATTCTTAAATAAAAAAAAATTAAAACAATAATTGAAGTACTTTTGTTTTTATTGACCTTTCAAATAAGTAAGTTTTTCTGGCGCACCCAGAGAAACTTACAATACCCATCAATTTTTTTTCTATATTCTCTCAAATTTTTACGTCCATCCTAAGTTGAGTTTAAGTTTTCACCTTTTTTTGCATAAACCAACAGCTGATTTTGGATAAGAGTTTGCAAGCTTGTACTATAATAAATATTTAATGGTATTTGAAAATAAGTAAAATTAGCAACTTTAAGCTATATACAGGTAGCCACAACCTTTTTCCAAAAATTTTTAGATCTAACCCACTGTGCGTACGTATGAAGAACTATAATATTTAACCAAACCAATAAAGTTTTAGTAAAATGCGAGCTCCCCAAAGCATCATAAGACTCTATTACTTCTTTTACCGACATAGGATTATCTCATAAGTCGGCGGAAGGTCATCAGTTATCGATTTTTTGAGTTTTGAATACTTTAAATAATTATATGAACACATCTAATTGAGAGTATTATTAGTCAAACTATTTTTATACCCTGTCCCGTATGGTACAAAGGGTATATTAAGTTTGTGCAAGCCGAAAATGTATGTAACATTTAGAAGGAGTCGTCGGAGACACCCCTAAGTTACCTAAAATATGATCAGGATGAATAGAGAAGTCTATATACCCATGTCCGTCTGTCTGTCCGTTTGAACGCCTAGATCTCAGAGTTGGTAAAAGCTAGAGTAACCAAACTTTCACATTAGATCCCATATTATTCCAAAGAAGATAAGCTTATTTTATTTTTTTGTTATCAGGGTTAAATTATAAAGCGCCCATAGGAGTGTTTCAGATAACCTCGAAAAAAAAAACAAATGTTTTAGATGTATAATTCGTTTGTTTATGAAGATATCGTAACCACATTTGGCAATTAAAAGCTCCCAAGCATTGTACCAAACTTAATCAAAATCGGTTCACTATATCATATAGCTCTCATAGGAGCGATCGGCCAAAATAACTTTTTAATATAAAATTCTCTATATTTAGCTTTTTAATAAAGATTTCTTAACTATATTTGGCTTTCAGAAGCTTTTTAGAGTACCCAAGCAATGTACCAAATTTGATTAAAATCGGGCTAATCTTCCAAAAAATCAATTTTTCGACTACATTCGGTATGATTCTTTTGTTTATAAAGGTATCGTAACCAAATTTGGCTATAGGTCTCAAGCACTGTACCAAATTTGGCACTCTGAAGTTTTTTTTATGGGTCTCAAGCACTGTACCAAATTTTATCAAAAGTTGTAGACCTAATAATTTAAGGGTTGCCATTACATTTATTTTATTAAGAAAATTTCGTCATTATCTGTTAGCACTACAAGCTGGAGTGAGGTTTGGCTTCCTCTACTGCCCTGTTCCATTTGTCTCTGTCTCTGGCCAGCAAAATATAATATAACTAAATTAAATATTTTCGTTCTTAAAAATTTTTTCATTTTTTTTTTTAATGCTTCGATTTTTGCCCACTGTCCAAAGCTGATAAATCTAGGTAAATAATTCTATTAAAAATAATTTCTGATTCCCTTGTGATGTGTTACATCAAATTTACAAACTTGTTATATACCTAATGCTATGTGTTTAGTGTATACACCTGAATATGTATATAATATACTTACTATACTATGTGTAAAAAAATACCCAGCGTGTTTTATTTACTTCTCTGTCTGTTGTTGTAAATGCTTTTACTCTGACATTGATGTCGGACACACCACACACACACCAACACACACACACTCAGACACACATAGTGACACACACATAGAGCGAAAAGTAAATAAAAAGTTGATTGTCACCAAACATCGCATCGATTGCAAATATCCGAAGATGAAGGGAATAAAACGAATAAAAAATACTCATACTCCTTGATGTTTAAAAAAATGACCAGACCATGAGCATACAGCTGCGCCCGCAAATAGGCAACAAAATTGTGCAGTTAAATCGTCCTGCAAACATAAAAAGAAACGAGTGGAGCAGTTGTAGTTGTAACAAAACGAATATAGAATACACTATACTGTAGTACTTAGCTGCGTGCTTTGAACTATATTTTTGAGGGGTAAATTTTGAGGGAATAATTTAAAAATTTATTATAATACTTTTAGCTTAAAAGGCTACGGAAACGCAAAATAGAAACGAATATATTTTATTCGTTTTCGTTTTTTGAGAACTAACAATTTAAGGTTTTTTGCTGCCGCTGTTTATTTCCCTTTCGTATTTCCCTTACTGTTTGTTAGCACAGCTATACATCATTTGAGGGAAATAATCCACCTTTTGAGGGAAATTTTGTTCATTCACAACATGTTTATTTCCCTTTCGTATTTCCCATACTGTTTGTTAGCGCAGCTATACATCATTTGAGGGAAATAATGCATCTATTGAGGGAAATTTTGTTCATTCATGACGTGTTTATTTCCCTTTCATATTTCCCTTATTGTTTGTTAGCGCAGCTATGCATCATTTGAGGGAAAAACTCCATCTTTTGAGGAAAGTTTTGTTCATTCACGACATGAACCATTTGTACATCATTTGTGGGAAATAATCCATATTTTGAGGGAAATTTTGTTCATTCACGACATGAACCATTTGCGCAAAGCATGGACATTTCTTTACACAGGAAATGAATTTCTCTTTCGTAAAATTCGATTTGTGCGTTTCTTTTTTTTGGCTTGATTTAGAATAAAAATAATTATTAATTACTAAAAATTGTCATAAATAGGTTCTAAGAATTTCTTCAGATTCAATTTTGTGCACTTTTAAAGCTATTTTGCCAATTCAAATAAATAAATAAATATCATGATTCGTTTTCTAGAGCACTGCCGGTTCATAATTTAAAATTAATGAATATAAATTTGGCCTTATTTTCGGAATTTTTTTGTCTTATTTTCGTAATTTATATTTTTGTTTTAAGTTTGAAAAATTGGTATGCCATAAATCTTAATTTTAAAAATTTTACGTCTTATTAATCTTATTTTTAAGCTTTTTTCGTTAAGAATTTAATTTTTGTTGTTTTTAATATATATTGTTATTTATTATTATTATAAGTGTAATTTAATAAAAGTCTTATATTTAACAAACAAAATCGTAATTATTCAGCAATAAGCTTTTTGTGTTTCACATAAGGATTACACAGGTCAACATGGTTCAGTTGTTGGAAAGCTAAGAGTCATTTCCGAAAAAATTTGGTGCGTAGAATCCGAATCCGGCGTCAGAACTGGCCCATCACGTCAGGATTTTGAGATATTTGAGGTTTTGTACCCAAAAAATGGAGTTTTTTCCTACATTTGAGGTTATGTACAGGGCGCAAAAAATTTTTGCGGTCTTTCTCTCCAGTTACATCATTTAGTACAACTCTTACCCTTTAATTTAAGGGTTCAAGAGATCAATTACGATTTTTTCGCAAAGTTATGGCTTTTCGAAGTTACGAGATATATCCCTTCGACGTCATTAGCATTTGCAGTAAGCCTTTGAGATAACACAGGTCAACATGGTTCAGTTGTTGGAAAGCTAAGAGTCATTTCCGAAGTAATTTGGTGCGTAGAATCCGAATCCGGTGTCAGAACTCAAATTAGGAAAAAAACGCCATTTTTTGGGTACATAACCTCAAATATCTCAAAATCCTGACATGATGGGCCAGTTCTGACGTCGGATTCGGATGCTACGCACCAAATTACTTCGGAAATGACTCTTAGCTTTCCAACAACTGAACCATGTTGACCTGTGTAATCTAATAATTATATTATCCTTGCTGACCAGCCAGCCATGCTTAGCCCACCAAATTGTAGGGTATCGAAAACAGTCGTTATGTGAAATCTTGTGTGAATGTATTTATGATGCAGTCAGTCCGTCACTCAGTCAGTTCGCCATTCATCCAGGTATTGAGCAAGCCACGTCACGTACGTCTGACTTACACTTGTCTCTCTCTCTTTACCTCTCTTTCTGTTTTGCTCATGTTCTTTGCTCCGTTGCTTTCGCTCAACGTCACTCATCCTCGCTTTCTCATTTCCCTGCTCCTTCCGCATAGCCAAATGGCACTCATACTTTACTAAAAATCATTTTCCAATACGTTTCGCGTACTTTGAGTTGACTTGGAAATTTCTTTCCGCGTGTGTTTTATGTGTGTGGACTGGAGTGTACCACACACACACACTTACACTAACACACACACACACACACACACTCACACATACATATTAAAATACTTGCACACATTTTTTCTCGATTTGCGCTTTTCATGTTTTTTCGTTTTTGTCGTCGTCTTGGACGCCATTTTTTTCTTAGCTCTTTTCGTCTGCTTCCTTTTGCTGCTGTTGCTACTTCGTCTTGTTCTTGTTCTTGCTTTGGCTTTTTTTTTCTGTTTTTTGTTTTTGTTGTGTTCAATGCGTCTTCGTGGGTTTCCTTCAGTCAGCACGCAGCGCAAACAATGCGCGCTATTTATCTGCGCCCAGCAGCATACACACAGTTACACTACACACACACACGCACACACACAGTTACACCCACACACACACGCACGCATACAATCAAATATAAAGTAACTGCTGCAATTTGCGACGCAAAAATTAAAAACAAAAAGCAGTCAGTCGAAGACATAGAAAGTCTGCCATATTGTTGTTGTGCCAAGAGGGGGTTGGTGTTGGAGTGGTGCAGAAACGATACTTCAAGAAAACAAGCAGCACACACTCAAAGACACACACACACACACATATATAGAAACACGTACACATAGATTATAATAGTTGTATTGCTTTTGTGGCCCAACTGTTCGCAAAAATTGAAAAACACTTTTCCGCATGAACGCACAAAATCTTACAAAATACCACAAAATAAAATGCTAAAAAATTGAACTAAAAAAATATAAAAAAAAATATAACAAACATGTGTAAAGACTTGACACAAGTTCGAAAATAATTATTCATATAGAGATATTTCGGCAAACAAGTAGTTAAGATTGGAAGGAATTTCAAAATATGAACGACTTTAAGATGTACAATAATTCTTGGAAGCAGTAAATTTTATCTCTAATTTATATATTTTCTCTTTATTTCAGGTATGTATGATGTGCTTTTGGAAGTAGTATTTTAGAACTTATCTCAAGTAAGTTTTTAATTTACATCATATTTTATAGTAACCTAAAGTAAGTGTTAAATATAAAACAATACTCATACTTTATACTCTAAAAAAAAAAATGAACGATTTTAATCGATTTCGGTACAGTACATGCCATACAAAAATATGTGGTCTCAAAATTACTGCAGTAGTAATTTTTATACTACTAAGCGTAAAATTCGAACTTCGAAATGAACTGAATTAGTGTAAACCAAAAATGGCGTACGTAAAGTCGGGCGCGGACGACTTTGGGATACCCTGTACCACTAGCTTGAAATAAAATCCGGTTCCTTCACAAAAAACCAAAAACAGAAGAATTTTTTAGCAAAAAAATTTTTTTTACCAATCGTTACTATGGGAGCTATATGATATAGTCAACCGATTTCAATAAAACTTGACACAGTGACCTTAAAAAAATCTGAATACCGAATTTAGCTCAAATATCTTTACAAACAAACGAAACACATCGAATTTTGTATAAAAAACGTTTTTTTGGACCGATTGGTCCTATGGGAGCTATATGATCTAGTCAAACGATTTGGATTAAATTTAGTACATTGGTTAGGAACTATAAAATACTCACGAACGTCAAATTTGGTCCCAATATCCTAACAACCAAATGAAACACAACAAATTTTGTTAAAAAATTGATTTTTTGGAAGATCGGACCTATGGGAGCTATGTGTCAACCGATTTTGTTCAAATTTGGCACATTGCTTAAGTGCTCTAAAAATTTCCAAACGCCAAATTTGGCTACGATATCTTTATTAAAAAACGAAATATAGCGAATTTTTCTTTAAAAAAGTTATTTTGGCCGATCGGTCCTATGGGAGCTATATGATATAGTCAACCGATTTTGATGAAATTTGGTACAGAGCTTGGGAACCATAAAAAATACCAAATTTGGTAACGATATCTTCATAAACAAACGAATTATCCATCTAAAACCTATTTTTTTTGTCGAGGTCGTCTCAAACTCCCCTATGGGAGGTATATAATTTATCCCCGATATCAAAAAATAAAATAAACTTGTCTCCTATGGAATAATATGGGATCTAATGTGAAAGTTTGGTTACTCTAGCTCTTACCATCTCTGAGATCTAGGCGTTCAAACGGACGGACGGACAGACGGACATGGATATATCGACTTCTCTATTCACCCTGATTATATTTTAGGTAATTTTGGGGTGTCTCCGACGTCTCCTTACATTGTTACAATGTTACATACATTTTCGGCTTGTTCAAACTTAATATGCCCTTTGTACCATACGGTACAGGGTATAAAAATGAACGATTTTAATCGATTTCGGTTCAAACACTTTGCAGTGTCAAAAATACTGCAGTAGTAATTTTTATACTACTAAAAGTAAAATACTTCAAATTTGCGTAAAAAATAAAAAATTATAAGATTTCTTAATTACAAAAATAAATAAATGAACGATTTTAATCGTTTTCTTGACAGTACCTTTCATAAAACAGTTTGCGGTGTCAAATTTACTGCAGTAGTAATTTTTATACTACTTTTTGATAAAAAACAAAATTTTTAAAAACATTAAAAAAATGTTCGTTTTATTTTTATTTAACATTGTTTTACCAATTCTATTTGATTCATATTCACACCGAATAAAAAGCGTTTAAAAACACGTCTTAACAAAATGGTGATCGAAATACCTCAGAAATATATTAAAAAAAATAATATTAAAAATAATAAATTTTTTTTTAATATTTAATTTTTTTTTAATAAAATGTGTTAGTTAAAAAAAGAGTTAATATTTTTTTAATTTGAATTTTTTTAGGGAGGCCAAATTAGATTAACCAAAAATAGGTTCAAAAATATTTAGGAATTTATTCAAATTTAAATAGAAACGAAAAAAAAGGTTTTTTTTAAATTAAGCCGCAACTGTTTAGTACAAAAACCGAAATTTTGCAAAAAAAAAATTATTTTTTGCTATGTGCATTTAACTTTATCATAGGTTTTCGAAAATCGCTGAAATCTTATGCAGCTGGACCCTTTAAGTGTTATTATATTGGGGAATAATAATAATAATTGATAATAAACGGCTCAGAGCTCTCCCAAAAGTCCTATGGCCTGCATGTATTCCAGTATTTTATTTGGACTTTGGGTAACAACGAACTCCGGTGGGGGAACGTACATGCCCTGGAGCCTATTTCTTTTACCGGCGAGTGCCATACATTCCCATAATAAATGCAATGAAGTTTCTTCCTCCTTGCTACAAAAGCGACATAGTTTACTATTCACTATGCCAATTATGATTTGTCCCGTCAGAAGGCCCTTCAGGATTCTCCCGGTTTTCTTCCCGTGAGTTATCATGAGCTTGCATATTGGTTAAAAGGTTGGCATTCAATGTGAGGGCGGGCAGTCGATTTCCAGACAAGGCAATGAATTTATAATTTTTTTTTAATACTTAAAGTGGGCATTGTTTTTATAATTTACTAAGAGATAATAATAATGCAAATATTATCCCCGACCTTTTTGCTTCTGTTCAATAATTGCGTATACGCAATAAATGGCCTTCATCGGCATTCTCTTCCCAAATTTCTTCTTATTAACAAATATTATTTCGCCGTATCTGTTGCTTTAATAGTGAAGGTCAAGGTAAAAGTACACTAAGAAAAATAGTCAAGAACTTTTTTACTGAGTGGAACATTTTTATCATGACTCTTACGGTTGTAGTTAGAGAGGAGGGTTTTAGACGGTTTAGGCCTTGGTATCTATGCCCAGTGAAGCAGTCGTTTTTTATACTTCTCTATTCTCAGTAGGTCGCGTACGACGTGGTTACTTATCACACAGTGTGGTTCAGGTCCGATTAGCGGTGTTGCTGCACCGATCCGTGCAAGTCTATCTGCCAACTGATTTCCAGGCATGTTGTTATGTCCTAAAAACACCCATCTAATCGTGAGGTTATTTCTGGATCCTAAATTATCCACAGACGTTCTCACTTCTTTACCCATCCTTGATGTAATCTTGGCTTTGCTTAATGCCTTTAATGCTGCTTGACTGTCATATAGGATGGAAATATCCTTGTCATGGTAGTTCTTTTGCAGATTGAATTCTGCACATCTTCCAATAGCACAGATTTCAGCTTGGAAATTGCTGGTGTGCCTGCCTAGAAGTTCGAAATATTTGGTCCAGTGTCCTACTACCCCCAGGTCACTTCCTTAATAAGTGAGTGGTCCGTCTGTGTACCACTTTATAGTATGCGGTTTCATAGGATGAACTGCCGCAAGAGAGGTCCAAGCTTTTTTTGTGCTGAGTTTGTTATCAAAATATTGATTGAACCTGTACTCAGCTAGCATCTCATCCCTTGTCTGCAGAAGCATACGAACATCCTTTGCTAGATCTGCAGCATCTTTCTTGGTGAGGTCATCTCCTATCCTCCCAATTCTTATTAATGTGGCTTTTCGCCGCATATCGAGAAGGATATGTACCGGTATGATCCCCATTAATATTTCTAAGGCAGCAGTAGGACAGGTGCGCATTGCTCCTGTCATACATATGCAGGCCCTTCTGTGCAGCTTCTGCATTTTTGCTCTTTATATTCGTGGTAATGTGCCCCACGATGACGTCCTTGAGCACTTATTTATTTTGTTATCTACATGAGTCTTGAGGTTAAGCTTAGAGTCAAAGGTCATTGCTCGTTTCCATACTCTTTGAGTATATTTCGATAGATTGTAAGTACAATGACGTTTGATTGTAAATAGTTAAGCCAAAAATTTATAAATTCCGCATATTTAAAATAAAATATTTTAGACATTGTTTTAAATAAACAAAGAGAAACAAAACAAAAGACAATCTTGTTCTGACTTTAATAAAGTGAAAGTGTGACCAAAAATTTTTTAATATGTCCAACTTTTACAAACTCCAACCCCAACAACTTATCTCAAAGCAACTTCCTCCATACCCAACAATCTCTTTGACTATACAATTACCCCGTACAATTTCACAAATATCCTTATTGCGTAAAAAAATAAAATTTTTCCAATGAAAAAGCGCTCAAAGGCCCCCACTGTGCTTTGATAATGCAACGCTTTGAGAATATCAACGTTGCACACGCTGCGAATACGCAATATAATTTTTCATTGTTTGCTGCACAATCCGCAGTCGATTTTCATTTCGTGCTCCATTTGCAGGACAACTGATAAATTATGTCATAATTTTCCTTTTTCAAAAAATTACTGCTCATTTAGGCAAATATTTTGTCATTGTTGCCACATCGTTCTGCACGTCGCAATAATCTTTGTGCGTGTCAGGCGTCAGGACTCGATAGATAGCCATATGGGGACAGTATTCGATACACAATTGTTTTTCTATTGAAGTCCCCTCTTTTATTTGGGGACATGTTTTCGATACAATGCCATGGCCTTTTGACGGTCAACAGCGCTTTTGAGCCAATCATTCAATATTGTTCTACATTGTTGCGTATTGGTTAAAAGGTTGACATTGAAATGTGGGGGCGGGCAGACGACAGATTTCCAGACAAGGCAATGAATTTATAATTTTTTTAATGCTTAAAGTGGGTATTGTTTTTATAATTTACTAAGAGATAATAATAATGCAAATATTATCCCCGACCTTTTTGCTTCTGTTCAATAATTGCGTATACGTAATAAATGGCCTTCATCGGCATTCTCTCTCCAAATTTCTACTAATTAACAAATATTATTTTGCCGAAATTCAAAATGGCAGCTGAAAAATGGCGGCTCTTGTCTGCCTCTGTACGCAGAACATCGACCCACAATTTCAGTTCTCCAGCCTATTGTAGTAATATGGAATTGAAAATGTTTTTTGTTTATTTAAATATATGTTTCAAGACTCTCTTTATCTCTAAATATCGATTGCATCGTAAAATCCTTTCGTATACATATTCTACAAATATGTAGCTTTAATTTTTTATTACAAAAAATTGATTTTCTCGATCAAACTTGAAAGAACCTTACCTTAATTGTCCACCAAGATACGGCTTTAAAAGCTGCAAAAAGTTTATGATAATTGATGTTCTAGATTGCGCCTTGTACACGCTACTTGTTTTTCTACAAAAAAAACCTTTTTTTAGACCAAATAGGTGGGGCCTGAAAAATTTAATCCAGCTGTTTGGAGTTAATAGCAAATTTGTTCTAGAGACAGAGGCAAGGCAGCTTTATTTTATATCAATTATATTTAAAAGTCATATTTACAATTGCGTTATGTTGGCTTATAATTCACAACTGCTTAAAACGATTTGTTATACAAGTTGTTAGTTTCTTTTTCTTGTTAATATGTAATTTTTTATTGCTGTTGTTTATTTAATTTTTTATTTACAATGATAATTTTAGAAAAGTTCAACGTTTTTTTTGAATCACAATCGATTGATATGTAGTGGATTTTGCTATACAATAATAATAATTTATTTAAAGAGGGTAACTACACTTTCCAAAAATTTGTTAAGACCGCAAATGTGAATAACAAATACTGGAAAGGTTCCAATATGTTAAGCACCTAAGACTATCCTTTATCCTATGCTTTAGTATAGCATTAGGCACCCCAGTGTTGTTTACTTAAGCTCATTGCTCATTGGTTCCAACTTTGATTGGGCGTCAGTTTGACCCAAGTCCTTGCAGCAAACCTATCTGAAACAACAGCACCTTCTTTTTGATAAATACCATCTTGTATGTCCATTACCCAGCGTTTTGTTTGATAATATATAATATATTTATTTTGAACTCTTCTTGTCTGCATTTACTTCGTTTTGCTGTATACCATCTTGTTTGTCCTTTGATGCAAGCTGTTCCCCATTCTTTTCTTGGGATACACAAAGGTTGATAGAATTGAATAATTCGTCTGCTACATCTGCAAAGTTTCCACTGGGAGTATGTTCAAGTGATTCCGTTTCGAATGCCTTATCAAATTACATGTGGTAGTTCGTTCCGTAGCGACGAAAGTTTGCCGCAGAAGCTCTTCGCGAATTCTTCATCATCATGGGCCAAATCAAAAATATCAAAGTCAGTAATCATTATTTTACCAAATCTGGTGGTGTTGCGCATGGAACTGGCTGTTTGCTTAAAGCATGCCTTATGGAATGGGACGAGCACCTTTCGCAGCGTTGAACCAAAACGTAGAATTTTGCAATTTTTACAAGTAATTTCGTTTAAGAGTAAACCAAAATAAATTTTTCTTTTTACTTTTAAATTTGAAATTCTGTTTAAACTATAAATGTAAATTTTTAAATTAAAAATCGACTTTTGCAATGAAAATGCCGAAGCCGTAATAGAACGACGTTATATTATCAAAAACATTACAAAGAATGGCTGGATGAAATTCTTGTTCCTAACCCTTCAAATACAAATACTAGTCGTCCGGTACTCTGCAGAGATTTTTGTATGTAAATACTCATGGTTTGACATGCCTCTGTTCGTACACAAAATCCTTATCCATGGAGCAAATATTATTCAAAGCGTCTCACTACGATTTCTGAGGAGGCGCTTGAAGTCCGAAATAATGACCTCCGTTTCATTGAGCTGGATGAGCATTTGGATGCTGACTAGGTTACTTATAGTGCACTTGAGACCCAAGAAGCATCAGGTGTCTTTCTTAGAAAAGAAGAAAGTCTAGCATTTTTAGCACAACACAACGCACAGAGAGGAGGAGCTTAAAATTATGTAGCCGTAGTTAGCACTTGAGCGAATGCAAATGGTACACAATGCGTATACTTGATATTAAGACTGCTTTATGCTTCAAGTGGATTGATTATAATTTCAATTGAGAGGATGCAAATTGTGCTTTCATTAAAAGTGATGAAAATACTCCTTTTGCCGGCATTAAGAAGTTCCTTGGGATAATGACTGGACTTAAGACTCAGGAAACACTTGAGATGCCCGAAATGCACCCAACTGGGAAAGAGGCTTGGAAGCTCACTAGGATACTTATAGAGCATTTGAAGCCTAAGAAGCATCTGCACAAGGTAGCCACTTCGGTTTGTAGGTGTCTTTCTTAGAAAAGAAGAAAGTCTTAGTTATCACTTGAGCGAATGCAAATGGTACACAATGCGTATACTTGATTTTAGGATATGCTTCATGCTTGTATGGATTGATTATGTTTTATATTGAGGGAATACAAATTTTGTGCTTTAATTAAAAGTGATTCAATGGGTTTTAAAAATACTTAGTTCAATGAATTTTGTTACTTCTCCCAATTTTTATAAATCAACGATAATAAAGTTCGCACAGTGTTGTCAAAATACTTTTGCTCACTGCTGTAAATATGGACAGCTTGATATTTAAAGCTACAAGCTCTATAGAGATACATTTTTTTTTTTTGCTTCAATATATGAGCCAGCAAAGAGTTACCTTATAATAAAATCCTTTATGTTCTGCTGCCTGAGCTGAGCAGCCGCTGCTCTGCCCTTCCCTCTGTTTCCTCTTTGAGAATTATCACTAATTCTTAGTTCATTTGTCCTTATTTTAGCACAAAAGTGTAAAGCACATTAATACACCATCCTTTTAGGTATTACCACCAATTAAAAAGTCCCTTTATTTGTAAAAAAAAAACATATATCCTAGTGTACCATGTTGCATCCTTTGCTTGAATAAATACCTTCTAATTTATATATATTAATTTTGTTTTGCTCTTTTGACAACGAACATGGCTGACTAAGCCAAACCGCATCAGAGTTGCATTTTTCTGCCATTTATGCTTGGAACAAGTCCAAATCAAATTTATAAAGTTTTTCTTTGCTTCGAATATAGTTCCATTGTGCATATCTAGCCATATGCATTTTTTACAAAATTTAATTTTTAATTAATGTCACTCCTAATTAAAATTGAGTATACGCACTGTAGCCTTACTTGAATAGTAGAGACAAGAGCGTTGTCATAACTTTTTTGCTACCAAAATTTTGTTTCCAAAAGTTTCAAATGTCAAGTAAAAACAAATGACTTCCAATTAAAATTACGTATACGCAATGTAGCCTTGGATAGTAGAAAAAAAGGCATTGCCAGATTCGCTATAGCTTTTGTGTTTCCAATATTTGTTTGCAAAATTTCAAATGTGAAATAAAAACTAATGACTTCTTATTAAAATTACGTATACGCAATGTAAGCCAAGTCAGGCAGACAATAGAGAAAGGCATTGCCAGATTGGTCATAAGTTTGCTGTGTGTGAGCCTAATAACAATTAAATGTTGGGATTTTATTTCTTTTATTTACAAAAATACAAAATTAAACCTCAACAAAGGAACTATCTTTGAAGCAAAGGAATAGCTTGATCAATTTTCTTTGGACTAGCTCAGAACATAAATGAAAGAAAAATTTAATTTTGATGCGGTCTGGTTTGGTCAGCCATGTTCGGCAGTTTTAGGAAAAAATTGTAAAATAGCAAGAAAAAATAAAATTTTAAATGTGAAATAAAAACTAATGACTTTTTATTAAAATTACGTATACGCAATGTTAGCCAAGTAAAGCAGACAATAGAGAAAGGCATTGCCAGACTGGTCAAAGGTTGGCTGCATGTGAGCCTAATAGCAATTAAATGTTGGGATTTTATTTGAACAAAAATACAAAATCAAACCTCAACAAAGGAACTATCTTCGAAGCAAAGGAATAGCTTGTTCAATTGTCTTTGGACTTGCTTAGAAATTAAATGAAAGAAAAATTTAATTTTGATGCGGTCTGGTTTGGTCCGCCATGCTCTGTAGCTTTAGGAAAAATTGTAAAATAGCAAAAAAAAAATACAATTTAAAAATTATTTATTCATGCGATAGATGAAACATGGTATTCTATGAAATATGAATTATTTTACTAATAAAAGGCATCCTTAATTGGTGGCGATACAATATTTGGCCCACTTGGCCCCTTAAACCCCTTTTTATGAAACGTTCTGCTTAATTTAGAAGCTACCTGTATACTAAAACACGAAGTTTGAGATTTTTTTAACATAGTTCAGACTAAAACCCACCTCGAAAACCTATATTTGTAAACCTAAATTAAGTATTATATATTCGGCGGCCCTGTTGCATTCACCATTTTGAAATTTTTAAACACCAATTAGATAATTATAATGAGATATTGCAAAAGTAAATAACACGGCCTGCAATTTGCTTATTTTTTGGAGAGTAAAATTAAAAATAGTATTTCAATTATGGAGTTACTTTGTTTTGGCGGCCATTACAGCTCCGCCATTTTGAAATATTAAAATTGAGCATACTGCTTTAAGAAGTAAATAAGAAGATGGAAAATTTTAAACCTACAACGTTAAAAATTTGGTTATGAGGAGACTCGGCTGATTTGACAGAGAATAAACCATATAAAAGTTATTCGAAAAGTTCGATTAAAAATTTGACCAAAAAGAAAACACTTTTTTCTTATAAAAAGTAATAATGTTCTTTGTCATTTATTTTAACACGTATTTTTATACATTTTTTAGAATACATTTTTATAGTAATTCTATGTTTAGATGATGAAAAAAATAATTATTTATTTAGCAAATATGAAAAATTTACACTGCTCAACGAAGCATTTTTATACCCTTTACCGTATGGTACAAAGGGTATATTAAATTTGTGCAAGCCGAAAACTTATGTAACATATAGAAGGAATGTATCGATGTATTAATAAAACTAGCACAATATTTTACTATAAATCTGCTCTGGGTTCCGGGTCATAGAGACATAGAAGGTAATTGCAAAGCAGATGAATTAGCTAGATTGGGTACAACAATGCCAATCCTGCCAGATAAAGCAAACACAGCTATACCATTAGCAACTTGCAAGCTGCTAATAGATAGATATACCATCAAATCCGTAAATATCCTATGGACTCAATCCTCAACCTATGCAACAAGTAGATTGACGTGGCCAGAATGGAACATGGGCCGCACAAACCGACTGTTGAAACTTAACAGAACTGACATAAGAAACTTAGTTGGGGTGTTAACAGGGCACTGCCTAATCGGAAGACACGCCAGTAGATTGGGGGCGCCTTACAACGACTACTGCAGAAGTTGTAGAGACGCTGAAGAAGAAGAAACGGTAGAACACCTTCTATGCGGGTGCATGGCTCTGTGTAGAAGAAGGCTAAATACTCTTGGGCAAAGCTTTCTGGATGACATGACAGAAGTTGCAAGAATAAAACTAACAAAGATTGTTAGCTACATAAAGACCACAGGTTGGTTCAATGAGGACAGCGTAGAGTGAGGAAAGGGATAGCCCCGGTGGCATCACAATGGGCCTACAACAGGCCTAGCTGCGTCAAATGACAGCCACTTTACCTACCTACCTACCTATAGAAGGAAACGTCGGAGACCCCTCAAAGTTACCTAAAGTATGATCAGAGTGGCTAGAGAAGTCGATATACCCATGTCCGTCCGTTTGAACGCCTAGATCTCATAGATGGTAAGAGCAACAGTAACCAAACTTTCACATAGGATCCATAGGAGACAAGTTTATTTTATTTTTTTGATTTGGGTTAGTTTATATAGCTCCCATAGGGGTGTTTCAGACGGCTTAAAAAAAAAAAAAAAATTTTAGATGGATAATTCGTTTGCTTATGAAGATATGGTAACCAAATTTGGCATTCAAAAGTTTTTATAGTTCGCAAGCACTATATAGCTCCCATAAGACTGATCGCCCAAAATAACATTTCTTATACAAAATTCGATATATTTCATTTTTTTAATAAAGATATCGTAGCCAGATTCTGTATTCAGAAATTTTTTAAAGTACTTAAGGACTGTACCAAATTTGAACAAAATCGATTTTTTACATCATATAGCCCCCAAAGGGCCGATCTTCCTAAAAATCGATTTTTGAACAAAATTTGTTGTGTTTCGTTTGTTTGTGAAGATATTGGAGTTAAATTTAGCACTTGTAAGTTTTTTTATGGTCTTAAGTATTGCACAAAATTTTATTAAAATGGGTAGACTATATCACATAGCACCCATAGGAACGATAGCTCAAAAATAAATTTTTTGCTTAAAAATTCTTCGGTTTTTGGTTTTTTATGAAGGAACCGAATTTTATTGCAAGCTCGTGGTGCAGGGTATCCGAAAGTCGTTGGCGCCCAACTTTACGTACGCCATTTTTTCATAACTTATTTGTTTTTGAATTTATTGCATTTTTCCTGTACAAACATGACATTTAATTATTTAATAACCTATTTAATGGAATAGATAAACTGGTAAACACTTCAGTAAATTTATATACATATATTGACTTAATTTTAATGAAAATTTTAATCGAATTAAATTATTAAAAAAAAAAAGAATAGATTTCTGCTTAAAAGTATAACGAAAATGTTCCTTTTTTTTACAACTCCTTTTTTGTATTATTATTTAAATAATCACAAAAATTCTCTGTCGAATCAGAATATTCATTCCTTATAATCTTCTAAGTAAGGAAGTAAGAATCAAATGCGAAAGTCGTGAAAAGTATATATTTCGGTATTCTAATTTCACTTCCAGCAGGCATAAGAACTAAAAATTAGTGAGGTCTAAAGAAACACAATTATTTAAATAATTTAGGTATATAATATTAAAGTGTCTGTCGATTTATTTGTAGATACTTCTATTTACAAACATATTAGGCAGTGTACTAGTTCTGAGTTTTACTGCCAAAGGTTTTCTTCTTCATAAGCTAATGTTGTTGTTGTTGTTGTAGCTGTTGCCATTGTCGTTGGATTTTGTTTTAGCTAAGTGGATAAATTTTGTTTGTTGTGCTGTAACAAAGACAACAAAAGAGATACAACCAAAAAAAAAAGAAGAAAAAGAATAAGATACAAACCCTGTAATCTTTGTGCGCCCTGCCACGCACACATACAAGTATAATAAAACATATAGGCGCCTTGGTACTCACTCACACACATACACTGACTGATGCGAGGGTGGATTGAAAATTTGTTGGCTTTACTTCATATCCGTTTGGGATCTTGATTTCATTTCCAACTTGTTGATTTAACAAAGGTAGTTTATCGTTATCGAATGTCAGACTTTTCAATACTACCTAATTTAATAATAATAATAAATATAATTTACTATATAATGTCTACCGTGATGTGATGACTTCATTTAAAATTAATCGCTTATCCAAAAAAAATTTTATTTTTTTACTTTTGGTGTAAAATTCATATCTTCAAATTCAATTCAATTCAATTCATTTGAAAAACAAGATTGTTATGAGTTTTAACAAAGATATTACAGCAAATTAAAATTTTTTTATATTACAATAATAATTTTAATATAAATAAATTTTAATTTTCATATCTTATTGCTGTAATATCATAAGAAAAACAATTTTTTTAATTATTGTTCTGCTTCGATATTAATGCTAATTCAAAATTTGACTGGTAGAAAAAGTGTTAAACAAAGTTTTCTTATTAATTTTTCAGTTTTGAAAGATTACCAAAAAAAATAATTTTCGAAAACAAAATTCGAATTGCTGAGTAAAATTTATTTCCAAAAAAACGCAAATAAGAGAAGATTTTAGCTTCAATAAAATATATTTAAAAAAGACCTGTCGCTTTTTAATTTGAATTTTAGATATTTTTATAAAATTTTCAATCGGCTTTAAAAATAAATGTTCACATTTTTTTTTGAGTTTATTTTTAAAATATCTACAACTTTATTAGATATTGTTTTTGCAGTTACTCTTACTTTTTATTATAAAAAAGCGAAACCGATGGAAATTTATTCGATATTCAGAGAACGGCTGATTATTATAGTATTTCTTATAAATATTCATATTCTATTTGAACTCATGTAAATACTACTTGCAAAAATTTCTTAAAAATTTGCTTACTTTTTAAAGGCATACGATTCTTGGTTTTGTGATCGTGGAAACATCCATAATTTGTTTTTTTGTGGAATTCGGAGTTGGTTTTGACGAATTAGTGACTGTAGCTATTTCTGAATTTTCTTTTTGTATTTTTACTATAATCAGAAATTATAAATATGAAAGCATTGGATAGTTTTCGAAATTTATTATTTTATGAGGTTTTAGGTGATTTCGAAACCTTTGAGTCTTGGGACCTCAGATTTGGACTCCGAGGTTCAAAATCCATTGCCTATCAAAATCAATTTGGTGCGAACTTTATATTTGGCATGGTTATCCATTTTTGAACCGCTGAATCCAAGTCCGATGTACGAAAAATCCCAAAACTCAAGTGTTTCGAAATCAACTCAAAGCCTTATAAATTAAGAAATTTTGAAAACTATCTCAAAAGCCCGACGTGTTGAAGTTTTTGAGCCTCGGACTTACATAGAGATATTTGCCCCTATATCTATGTGTAAAGATCACAATTTCTCATATCTCTACATAAGTTCAATCGCGTGAGATGCCTTGCATCTCAGTTATCTTTCACACCTCCATTGTCCTTAGCTCATTAGACCTTATCTGTACTTTTTCAACTATTTCTAGGAGTTTATCTCTTAAAAAAATGTGTCCTCTACATTTGCTTACATTTTTGGCTTAATATAATATTGGCCTAAACTTTAAGCCATAAAGCATTTAATTTAAGCCTTAAAGCATATTGCATTAAATTAATGTTCTTATCTAAACTAAACAGTTTGTAGAGACTTTAACATCATTGAGCTGCTAAGAAATACTTACTTAAAAAATTAATAAACAAAACGAGCCGCTTAACATATTTTTTGTCTATGCCAACAACTTTTGTGCCCACCCTCGTGCAAAGTCAAACATATCGAGTTGGTGGTGCTCATGTACTCATTGATAACGTCATAGCGGCAGCAGCAGCCCTACAACAATAACAACAACAACAATGAAGGACGTCAGCGTCTACCAGACATTATCCTTATTATGCACAACAACAACAACAACAACAAAGATGGCGACGACGTTGCTGCCTCTGTTGTTTGTTTATGTTTACTTGAGTTTTTGATTAAAATATTCCAACAATAAAAATAAAAAGCAAAGCAGATTGGCGACACCGTCGCACAGTGGTCGCAAAAGCGTCAATCTAGCTTAAATTAAATTACAAAATTTGCAAGTTTTTTTAGATATATCAGAGTCAGTAATTATTATGAAATAAAAATAATTCAGAGTATTTATTTATTTTTTTGATAAACTGGGGGGCAACGGACCCTGCTCGCTTTGGTCATTAACTATATATTTAACTTTGATTCTTTAGAAATAATGCTTTTAATGATTTTTAATGATTCTTTAGAAATAAACTGTTTAAAATATATAAATTTTTTTTTTCTCATACTCGACTCCCAGTTGAGCATAGGATCCTTTAATTCTTACTCAAATGTTATTAAAACAATTTTCTTCTAAATCAATTTCACGCATATAAATTTATCTATATAAGAAAAGTTTACGAAATGTAACTATCTAGATGAACTGTATTACCAAATAAACGAAAAATAGAATTGCTGGCATTAGGTTCTTGCTTCTTTCAAAATTGGTCTATTCGCTAGAGAAACAAGTTTTAAAATTCCAGGGATTTTATTATCCCTTTGAAAATGTGCATATTTAAGCCCTGATATTGAACCAAACAAGTTTTTTTATAGAAATTTGTTTTGGCATTTTTACTATCCAAATAAATCATATTCAAGCGTACTACGGAAAAAGAACAAATTTTTTTCATTTTGGGTATTACGTGCTTCCAACTTCATATACTTGTTCACGATATCTTAAATTTCCCAAAGCATAGCTCAATATTTCCCTCAGACTTTCTAAGTGGGAGGATGAGCCAAAACTTTGTTTTGGGCTGTGCATTTGATCGACCCAAAGATTCAAAGGAAAATTGAATTATTTTTAAAAGAAAGTTTAAAAATAGCTTTGAATGAATATCCAACTAGAAATACTGAAAAATATTATCTAAGAATATTAAACAATATTTTTGAAAATAATTTAAGTTTAAATGACAGCACTTTTGAAACTTTTTTGGGAAACAGATTTAGTATCACTTGCACAAAATCTTTCGGTTTGAAACCACATAAAAAATGCATGAAATGAATTGGGATCAAAAATCGTGGTTTCAAATCAAATCCGTATATTTTATTCGTTACCAACCCATTAATTTATATATTGAAAATTCCAGTACTTAACAAAACTTCACTCTCAAATACAATTTTTCACCGCCCCTCATATTATCATATTAAAAATATTTCCAAAAAGATCAAACATTTCTGGACCACTGTGCGACAGGCAACAACAACGTCGACGTCAGCGTTGACTGCGCTGCCGTGCCAAATATAGTATATTGTATATGTATTTATATGCCACTTCTAGGACTCTGTGGTTACCAAATGGGAAGAAACAATGGCATAAGAAAAGCTTAGCTATAAGAAGCTACAACACCATCAACAACAACAACAACAACAATAGCAACGACTGCAGCAGCTCAGAAAGATTTATCCAAAGCCGTTTTAGGTATTTCGAGAGCTGTCTGCCAAGCCAAGAATCTACTTGGAGCTGGAACCTGTGGCTGGGGATCAGATTATACCCACTGCAGCTGTTCTGTTGAACACTTTAAAGTCAGCTTCAAACAGATTGCGGCCTCTTCAATATACCAACAAGTATTTGAAGAGTGTAGGTGCCAAAGCCTTAAGCTTTGGAAAACCAAAATTTGTGGTTTGGAAATCGTTTTTTCAATATTTAATGTTTTCTATGCGCTTAATTTGTTGGCTCACAATGCTGGCATAAAAATTAAATGATACCTTTGTTTTTATGGACCTAAAAGCCTCCTAAGCAATTTTTGTTGCCCTAAAAAGCTGATTCCCTGGATCGCTGTCTAAAAGCAGTTCTTTTAAGGTTACTTCCTCGTTAACTTGTTAAATGGAACTACTCACAATCTGTTGAAAGCAAGAATATCCGCTAAATATTTGCAATGTGTATTTTTAAGACTAAGCTAGGAGTCATCCATATGATATGGCTCATAGAAATAAATAAGTAGACATGGCTACATCATATCGACTCGGCTTGATCAGGAACATATATATACATAAGCCCGTAAGGGTTCCTCACAAAGAGGTTGGGCACTGCGACCAAAAGATCCTTTGTACCATACCCATAAATTACAGCAAAAGACTTTTCGCTTTTTGCATGAATAGCAGTAGGTCTTTTGTTGGTATTGACCTAAGATGGAAGGGACTAATCCGTTCCTTTCCCATGTGACAGGTTCTGTCCCATGTCAGCGCTGGGCAGTCACAGGAAATATGCCTGATGGTTTCATCGCCTTTGAGACAGAGTTTGCACTCTGAAGAGTCCAATAGGTCAATTTTCTGTAGATGGTATCTAACAGTGTGGTGGCCAGATAGGTAAGCCAGGTAACCAGGAGCTTTAGGTCCGCTCTGCCAAGATCTTTTGTCTCGATCATATCTAGAGGTTTGCAAAGCACTTTTGCTTGACGTAACCCCTGCAAGGAGAACTAGCATCTCATATGTTCTCCTGGAGCTTATTTGTTTATCATGGTTTTGATTGTGGACCAACCAATACCACAGTATGGCGCAGGAGATGAAGTCAGTGTGTAGGCACTCTGTCGTGCTAGATCGTCAGCAATCGTGTGTCCAGGTATCTAACATAGCAAGACTTTGTTCCGGGAAGATACGGTTTGGAGGTAATTAGGGCATTATTTAACCATCAGGAGGAGATGCTCCGAGATGATAATGACCTAATAGCAGTTTGGCTATCTGAGTAAATACAGATGGTCTATGGCATGAATCTCCGCTTAAAAGACGCTGGGCCAGAGAACCATTGCGATAGAGATTCTGGTGTTGGGCGACTCCAACACCTACACCCTGCTCAGTTTTGGACACATCCGTGAACCATTGTTGCCACCGGAAGTTTCCACAGGTGCTGCCATCAGCCCAAGTCTCCCAACTTTGGAGAAGATATCTAAATTTCTTGTTATGAAATAATTCCGTGATCACAAGATCTGATCGAGAGCAAATCGATACGTCAGTAAGGGAATATTTAAGTGCTGCATGACCAGTGTCACTTGCTAAGAGTCCAGACTAGATCTGGATACGTAGGAGACTCTGCCTGGTTCTCTTTTGGATGAAAATGTGCAGTGGTGTGAGTCCATGGACTGATTCCATGATAGCTGTCGAACAGGTACGCATAGCTCCCGAGATAGATGTGCATACTAGTCTTTGAAGCTTGCTGCATTTCTTAATGGCCACATTTTGCTGCGTCTTTAGCCACTACACAAGTGCTGAATATGTGACGATAGGCCGTACCATCATACGGTATATCCATTCAATAATATGAGGGCTAAAACCCCATGTGCTGCCAAGAAAATTTCTACAAGCCCACATGGCTCAAGTAGATTTGGAAAACACTTGTTCTAAGTGGGAGTTGCAGTTTAGTCATTTGTCTAGGAACACGCCTAGATATTTGAACTGTTCTGATTACTCCTCCTCAGTGTTATTTATAACAAGGCTCTAAAGTTCCATGTTGTATCTCTTCGTGAACAGTCCCGCAACATAGTTTTGCAGGAACATATTAAGCCTTTATGAATTATTGAATAGGGGAGGGGGTGGGGCAAACGCGCCACTTGGGAAATATTCAACCTGCATTACCTTCCTGACGCTAATCGCTGGAGGTGATTTTTTCAATGTATGACTTTGGTGGAAAGCTATAAAAGTCTGTAAGCGCGTTTTATTTGGGAGGGCTACTTGTGATTTATTTAAGAAAGTGTGTCTTGAGCAACGCTTCACAAATATTTCGGTAATAGGATATAATATAGTATATTTTAGTTAATTTTTTTTTGTCGGACTTAATTAAAAATGTGTTTTTATAGTAATTTGTATGTGATGAACACGAAAATGAAATCGGTTTGGAGAAGTGTTAGCTAGCTTTGGAGCCAATCGTTACCGACTTGAAAATGTGCCCATGGGGCTAAGTGCGCCACTTTGGATGTGGCGAAATGTGACAGGCTTTTTTGTTCTGCCCCTCTCGAATTTTACGCTGAGCGCGTTTTCTGCCATCTTTAGCCACCTTGAACCTATTAAAGCTCTGACACAGGAGGAACTGAGTAACCAAGCCACAAAAAATTCCCCCGCACCGAAAAAATCGAGATCGACCGCCTTAATCACAAATTGAAGAAATTTGTAATTTTCTTGACACTTTCAAAAAAAAATTTCTTTATAAAATTGTCGTCGTTGTGGCCGGCGGTGGCGTAAGTGGTAGCGTACTCGCCTTTAAAACCGAAGGTCGGTGGTTCGATTCCCCGCAGTAGCACTGGCATCTCTAGCTCAAAGACGCTATTTGCCATGAAAATGTCTATTAATTAAAGACACCGCCGTTCGGATTCGACTATAAACTGTATGTCCCTGTTCTGTTCGAACAGTTATTAATAGAAATCCCCTATCGATAATCGAAAATACATTGCCCGCGAAATTTGAAAAGTCACTTTACTTTTTGAACACACCTCGTATTTTGGTAAATTTTTTTTATCGGACTTTATTCAAAGTGAGATTTTATAGTAATTTCTAGGTGATGAACACTCGCCTTTGAGTCACGCGTTATCGAGATGCAAATGTACCCATGGGGCAATTTAATTTGGCGCACACAAACTTTTCACCGTGGCCAAAAACGTTGCGTTTTTGCCATCTTCAACGACCACGCGCCTATGAAAATTCTGGCACAGAAGGAACACAGCGAAAAAGCCAAAAAAAAATTCACCTGCACTAAAAAAATCGAGGCTGCCCGACATTTCCTGACATTTTCAAAATAACATTTCTTCATAAAAATTTTAATTTTAACTCTCATTTTATGTTTCCAACTTTTCTTTTAGTAATAAGCCCCGTAAAAGCCGCGTTATCCGATATTGCACGTTTTGCCCCACAGGTGGCGAGTTTTGAGCCACCCTGGGGTAAAAAGCGCCAAAAATAGTCCTTTATAGAACTCAATATTGGAAGCAGTGTTTGCATTTAGCACAGCAACAAACTCCAAAAATAGTCCTTTATAAAACTCAATATTGGAAGCAGTGTTTGCATTTAGCACAGCAACAATCTCCATGCTGTGCTTCTGTTCTAACAAAATGGCAGCAGGAGCAATAGCAGAGCAGCTAGAACTGAAAGTTATTTCAGGCTAAGTTTTAGCCATATACAGTGCTTTTAATAACTATAGAAGAGTTTGAAATTTAAGTTTCAAGTGCATGACTTTATTGGCTACAATACGTCCTCTCTGCCCTAAACTAATAGTCCTACCATGCGGCAATTTATCATAAAACGATTAAAAAGTCTTTAAAAATTCAAAAATAATTTATTTATGCCATCCTTACACTTAATTTCGTTATAATGGTCTACTGCCCTATATTTGCGAAGCGCTTAAAATTGCAGCCAAAGTGCAATATCCTGCATAAGCTATTGCGAAGCACCGTGTGAAGCAAAAGTGCAATAACCTTACGGTTAATTAAAAGCTCCACTATGAGGTTGTTGTTTTTGTACAAGGAAGCTTTGCTGGTTGGCTTATGAACTTTAATATTTGCACTTGAAACTTTAATTTGCAACTATGCTATAGTTAGGAAACTCACTGTATTAGCCTACCCCAGACGCCCTCAGCCCTTTGGCTGCCACAAAAATGCAATAACAACAAAAGTGTTGCGCTTTGCGCTACCCTGCCCTAATATTATAGAAATAAATCCGTCCAAAGGTCTAAGCTGCTTAAAAAGCTTTTATTATTTCAGCGCTTTCTACTTAATATAAATAAATAATATATAAAGAGAGTCAAGCTTGTTTCACTTACCTGCTTAACATTTGCTTCAATTGTTTGGCAACAACATTTTTATTTATGCATTAAACACTAAAAAACAACATAAAAGAGCATAAGACAACAAAAGCCGCGCTTTCTCTTACTCGCTTGCATGCTCTCTCTTAAAATAAAACCAAAGAGAATATTTGCTTTGCGCTCAGCTGCTTAAATATACACATGCACACACACACATACACTTGCACTTGTTTACTGCACAAAACAAAATAGAAAAAACAAAAACAAAATCCAAAAACAATTGGCTTGCTTTTTAGCGCGTATATTTTTACACTCATGTAATAGGTAATTCATTAAGACCATTTTTTTTTAATGATTTGGCAAATGCAAATTTCAAAGTAATGATGGGATCTTTATTTATGATTTCGAAAGGATATTTTATGGCATTTATTTTTTAAAAATAATCTCGTTTAAATATTGGCCGCAACTGCGTTTTAAATGGTCCATCCTGAAGGTCCAACTTTCCATGACTCGTTCAAGCATTTCCACTGGTATTTGGCCAATAACACGAGTAATGTTGGCTTCTAAGGCCTCAATCGTTGCTGGTTTGTCCACGTAAACTTTTGACTTTACGTAACCCCAAAGAAAAAGTCGAGCGATGTGATATCGCACGATCTTGGTGGCCAAGGTACGGGTGCCGTACGAACTAATCGCTCACAAAATTGACCTCGCAATAGAGCCATTGTTTCATTGGAAATGTGGACCGTAGCGCCATCCTGTTGGAACCAAATGTCGTCGGAATCACGGGCAACAATTTCAGGCAGCAAAAATACGTTAAAATGGTCCGATTGCGTGCGCCATTGATGGTAACGTTCACCAGCTCACAGACCGCACCAAACCGCTGTTTTTCTTGGATGTAATGGCAGCTGGTGAACCTCTTCGGGTTGATCGTCTCCCCAAATACGGCAATTTTGCTTATTCACGAAGCCGTGGAGCCAGACGTGGGCCTCATTACTGAACAAAATTTTTGGTCGAAAACAACGGATCTTCATCGATCTTACCAAGAGCCCATTAACTAAAACGACGACGTGCAGGAAGGTCATTCGTCTTCAATTCTTGCCTGAGTTGAATTTTGTATGCTTTCAAGCCGAGATCCAAATGTAAAATGCGCCAGGTGGTTGAATACGACAGGCCAAGTTGTTGCGATGAGCGCCGAATCGATTCCTGGCGGTCATGGTGAACACTGTCAGCTACCGCCGCTATATTCTCTTTGTTACCTGCTGGATGTGTTCGATTTGGTCGTGTATCATCAAACAATGAATACTGGGCTTCAAATTTGGTGATGGTGTTACGAATTGTGGGTTCGGTGGGTCGATTATGTTGACCATATGTAAGTCGATCTCAGCGCACGAAAAACATTCATTGCAGAACGCTGATTTTCGTAGTACAATTGTACAATTTGTAAACGTTGTTCGGGTGTAAGTCTTTGCATGATGATTTGCCAATGAATACTGAACAACTTTGCCTTTGACAGCTGTCATGCATCATGCGTGATCCACATGAAAATCCCTATTAAAGGTCTTAATGAATCACCCTTTACTATTAGCTTAATTTCGTGCTCTATTGATTGTCGTTTAGCAACTAATTAAATATGCGCTAATAAGGGCTAATTAAACGGCCTAAACGATTTTAATACACCTGGAACTTAATTGTTTTAATTACAATTTAAATGCAGCTTGACCCAATTTTTGTGACTGTCCTTGCCGTTGAGCTGCAGCAAATTTTTGAACATGTTGGAACATGATCCAACAACAATTAGAAGCTCACGCAATGCGCTCATCAGCTGTTTGTGGTCTCTCTTGAAAAAGAGAGCGCGGCTGCCATTTTATTAGGATAATAAGAGAGCGGTGACATAAAATTATCAGCGTAAAAGAGTCAAACACGCTGTGGTCTATGTGAATAAGCTGATGCTGAAATTAGCATACAAAAAATCAGTAGCGCACAGAAGGGGGCAAGTGGGTTCTTTGCCCCGGGCCCGCGTTCAAGGCGCCCAACTCAAGCCGATGGAAAAAAAAACAACAAAAAAAATAGAAAAAATGAGAAAAAAAATGGTACACGCCGAAAAATTCCTGAAAATTTAGGTTAGATTTACTACATAGAATGCTAGGATTGACGCTGTTCGCCAGTTAATTAACAACTATCTAGGTATTGTCGCTTCTCTAGAAAAAGTTCTTGAAATGGATTTGTTACCAGAAATTCAGGAAGACGTTGCTACTTAGCTCAAGTGGCTTCAGTCTTTCGACTTTATCCTTTTGACAACCATTTGGTACCAATTTTTGCAATGCCTCGACATCATAAACAAAATTCTGCTAAATCCAAAATTAACGATGGAACAAGCAGCTCGCAGTGTTGACCAACTTTTGACTGACGAACGTCACTTGAGAGATTCCTGGACAGCTGAGCTCAGAGAACGCTCAAAGCGCATTCGAAAGAAAAAACGATTTCATGATGAAGAATCAGCAGCAGCTCGCAGTGTTGACCAACTTTTGACTGACAAACGTCGCTTGAGAGATTCCTGGATTCTGACAGAAAGAACACCTGAGCTCAGAGAAAGCGCATTCGAAAGAAAAACGATGAATGAGGCACAGAGCATCTATTTGAGAGCCCTGAGGAACGCTTTAAAAGTCTTCAAGTCTTCTTCCCACTAGTGGATCTCTTGTTGAATGAGCTCGGCGAACTGCATTCTAGGATATCAGAATTGTCAAAGCTCTTCACATCTATCATTGAGCTATAGGGTAATGTGAGTGATCTCGAATACGCTGCACATGAATATGAAAATGTCGGAGCTGATTTTTATGAGCATTGAGCACGAAAAGGCGAGTTCTATCAGTTTTGAGAAGATTATTGAAGAGTTCAGTGCACGAAAGGGAAGCAAACGCCTGGATTAAATTGTTATAACATTTATTATCAGGTATATTATTTATTCAATCTTCTGAAATGTAAAATTTATGTCACGATAACTGTACAGTGACATTGAAAGTTATACAGGGTGCGCCATTTGAATGTGGTCGATGGAAATATTGAATAACTTTGACAGATTTCAACCGATTGACGTCGTCGAACACATTTTGGAAAGGTTATTGCATTACAATTTTAACCATGAATCGATTCACGCCCAAAGAACGCGCGGAAATAGTTCATTAAATGTAATTGTCCGATTTTTTGGAGCGAATTTTAATGACTGATGAGGCCCATTTCACGCTATCTGGCACTGTAAATAAACAAAACTGTCCCATTTGGGGGAAAGAAAATCCTCATACTATCCATCAAACTCCACTGCATGATCAGAAAGTGACAGTTTGGGCCGATGTCTGCTTCAATATTTCCATCGACCACATTCAAATGGCGCACCCTGTATTATTATAAACAATAATAAATTGATATGTTCGTTTTATTTATATTTCATTTATAATCTATTTATATGCAAATTTAAAAGAAAGGCCAAACAATATTCTGCCCCGTGCCCCCTTCAGCCTCTGTGCGCCCCTGCAAAAAATTATGAGACTGACATAGCTGATAAGCTCAGCAACAATTTAAAGGAAGGTTCTAATAAATTTAGAGAGTATGTATCTATCTATTTCTTTTTTTAAATGAAAGCTTTATTTTCCAACTAAATGTGTACGAAAGAATTTCTCGATGCGATCGATATTTATAGAAATAGAGCGTCTTGAACGCAACTAAGTCGCGCATGTGAGGGAATTTCTATAAACTTTAAACGCGTTTTTCTCGGAATCATGTTCTTCATCAGAATTTCCAGCATAAGTTTTGATCCATTGTGCCCATACCATACCCATACTTTGAAAGCATGTTTGAAAGGATATAATTGTGCATGCCTTATACCAAACATTTACAAGAAAAATTGTGAAATTGTAATTTTCAAGCAAAGTCAAACCACAAAAGTAAAAAAAAAATGTCGTACTGTCGGGGAGGTGCCCGACTGTACAATACTCTGTAGCTTTTCTCTGGAAAACATTTTTTCTGCATATTCCTACTAAGAACTTTGCAATTGGAATTACATTTTTTTTTTTTTTGGTGAAATTCGATATATATAACTATAAGTTGCGTAAATTTTTACGATTGTGACGAAACTCGAAAGTTAAGTCAAAAAAGCTATTTAAAGGGTATAAGGGGTAAGTATCAAGTTGATATGTTGAGGGGTGCGGAAGAAAACCCGATTAATAGATAAAATTGGGATGTGGATTTCATCTTCTGAGGAAATATGCGCACCAGCTGGTAAAGTTTGGTGACTCTAGCTTTTTTTTTTTTTGGTATTAAGAACTTGGGATCTGCCACGCCTTCTTCTGACCGTTACATACATTGCACAAATCTACTATACCCTTCGTACTTTTAAGTACAGGGTATAAAAAACAAAAACAATTAGCTTGCTTTTGAGCGCGCATATTTTTGCACTCAAGCACAATTTGCGGTACTTGGACTATCAGTTTAATTGCAACCTTCATTGATTTTCGATAAGTAACTAATTAAATATTTGCTAATGAATGCTAATTAACCGGCTTTAAATAATTTAACACGCATTAAACTTAATTGCGTTAATTACAATTTAAATGCACTCGATCGACTCCACAGCTTGACCCACATTTTGTGACTGTCTTTGTCGGTGAGCTGCAGCAATATAATAGATAATTTCATTGCTCGTTCCGATAAAAAAAAAATTTCTTCGCAGCCAAATTCTCGCAATTCCTCGTCAAATTCTTTGCATCGTAATATTCATGTTGGGAATTCATAAAAGTTCGGTTACAAATTATCGTTAGATGGCTTTTAAATGTTATATCTCTGGTGATCTTAATTGCATGTAGCCAAGCTATAGCTTGTTTGAAAGGCGATATTTTGGTCTTCGTTTTGTTAGACGACTTTATTAAAATCGTAATGTTATGTGAAAAGTTAACTAGCTTTCAAAATGTCCACAATTTGTAAGATAATTTTACTGCTTGATCCCATAAAAAAAATTGTCTTGGCAGTCAAATTCTCGCAGTTCCATAGTAATATTCTTTGCATCATGATATTCATGTTGGGTATTCGAAAAAGCTCGGCTACAAATTGTCGTTAGATGGCTCTTATATATAATATCTCTTGTGAATCCAAATTGCATGATAGCCTAGCTATAGCTTGTTTGAAAGGCGACATTTTGCTCTTAGTTTTGTTAGAAGACTTTATTTTAATCGCATTGTTCTTCGAAAAGTTACTGAATTTTCTAAACATTTTCGTCTAATTTTTCTTTTCTATTATAGAAAAGGTAAGAATGCAATTCTTTAAGGAGGCAATTTAGGGCGTCCACATGTTACCGAATTTTTCATCAAAACTCAATCTAATTTAATATAAGTAATACAGAATTTCATTAATTTCGATAAACAAAAAAATACTTTTCCTTTCTTTACACTACAAGGCTAGAAGACTGAATTTCGGGCAAGGTAGACAAGAGCCGCCATTTTAAATTTCGTTTAAGATAAAAATGCCCAATTGTTGTACAATTAAATATCGCATTTAACAATTATCATGCCACAAATATTTCCCAAGCTTCGCCATCTTTTCGACCAAATTTAAAAGAACCTACCCTTAGGCTAGTTATGATGATGATGATGGACAGTTGTTCTCTCTCAAGTGACTCAAAATAGGTCGCTGTACTTATCTTAATATCAGGAACCCCGGAAACTTTACATTATAGTTCAATATCGACTAGAGTTCTTTCTTTAATAGGTCAAATCTGGAAACCTTTAGGTTCTGTTGGTATGCTTAAAATGTATAAGACTTTTTTTTAGACTGTGTGGGAGTCTTAACAATTTTAAGGACTATAGCTTATTCATATTAAATTTTGAGTAATAGCTTGTTCTGGAGAATTTCCTAAGCAAAGACGCTAAAATTGGGAAATTTTTGGCTTTGTCCGTCTGTATGAACACCTATATCTTTAACATTGCAAGAGTTAGAATACTCAAATTTGAGATAGATCATGCTTTTTATTTTCGACTCGTCCACGTAATAAATTCTTCGTTACAGATTCGATTTATAATTTATAAATTTTGATTAATATTAAATACTTTTCTAGTCGGACCATAAGTATTTGAGATAATGGTAATAAAGTATTTAGAGGACAATATTCTAATCACCTTGGTAATAAAAACAAACATTAGGGTACCAGAGTTGGTAGAGTCTTCGGCATAAAACTAAGCATGGGATTCACTGTTCTTATTGACCTTACTATTCGACTCAAATCGTAAATAGAGGCCCAATCTGGTGAGGGTTTTGAATAGCCTCACCCATAAAACTCTGCCATGGTAGCTTCAGTTATTAACAATCGCGAATAACTTTTTCATTTGCAAATCTTTATACAAACTAAATGGCTGCACTTATACATATTTCCTCTCCAATTTCGGTTTCTTTATTTCTAACTAAAAAGGAAGCTTGTCCTCACCCCATCTCTTAGAGCAGGCTCACTCAGTCTGTTAAGAATGCATTTCCCAGTGCAGTGACGTCACTAAGCAACTCTCATTCCACAGCTTGGACAGATATCGTTTTTATCAGTTATCAACAACCGCGAATAGTTTTTTCATTTGCAAGGCTTAGCCTATCCCTATAGCCAACTCTGGGCAGCCTCACTCAGTCTTCAAAGAATGCCTTTTCTTGTGCAGTGACGTCACATAGCTTTGGTAGATATTGTGTTAAGCTACATGCATTCTCTTAATCATGTTGCCGGTGCTATCAGCTCCTGATTCCCCTGTAGAAGAATTCGACGGAAAAAAAAATACAATTTTATCAGATGAAAATAACAAAATAGAGCTCACATGAGAGTTGCAGAGAGCCGCATCTGCTTAAAACTCTCTTGTCTTTATATTTTAAGCTCAAAATTAACAAAGAATTTTTTTAATATTAACATATATGTGTGTGTCTCCATGTGTGTGTATAAAAATAAATAAAGATCATCATATGTCTGCTTCATGTTCTGTTTTGATTAAAAATTTCTTCCTAATATAAAAAAAAATTGTCATCCTCGTCGGCGGCTTCGTTATCATCATTCTCCTCGCGAAACCACCAACGCAAGAAGTGTGCTCCAATTTTTGAACCCACCCAGTATAAATAAAATATGAGTAAATTTGGCAAGATGGTTCTATAAAGTTGAGCTCCTTCTTGCGCGCTAAAAGAAAAAGTTTTTAGTTATCATTAATGCAACACTTTTAATAGACTTACTTGGGATTGAGGCCGCATTTGTTAGTTTGCTCCATTTTGTTACTTAGCTTTTAGTTATTGATTTAACTAAAAATTAAAATAATTTGACCAACTACACAAAGCTAACACGTCGAAAAAAATGATTGCTACTTTTAAATAAGTTAGTATTAGACAATAAATCATAGGCTACTTATATGAATTTTGGCATTAACACCCAAGTTTCGGGTCCGGACCGCTTTTGCGAGCTGTAATGTATACTGAAGGCCCCCGAAGACCAAGTCCTCCACCTGATTAACTTTTTCTAGTTTTTGTTTTGAAATGCGCTTAATAAGCCATCTTTCATCAGCTTGATTGTGACGTCACATTGCCTATAGCCCGTAGACAGTCAAGACATATTTAAAATGCGTTTATTAAGCCATCACTCATTCTATGGAATGTGACGTCACATAGCCTATAGCTCGTAGACAATCAAGACCCATTTTAAATGCGCTTATTAAAGTATCTCTCATTAGAAGAAATGTGACGTCACATAGTCAGCCCTATAACCCGTGGACAATCAAGACGCATTCGTAGCTAGCTCATTTGACAAATTACGATAAGCGGCGTAGAGCTTCTGAGCGAACAGACGCACATATTACAGCTTAGAGTGCAGAATATCTTACCGCACAATTTGTAAGATAATTTCATTGCTCGTTTCGTTACAAAAAAATTGTCTTCGCAGCCAAATTCTCGCAATTCCTCGTCAAATTCTTTGCATCGTAATATTCATGTTGGGAATTCATAAAAATTCGGTTACAAATAATCGTTAGATGGCCTTTAAATGTTATATCTCTGGTGATCTGAATTGTATGTAGCCAAACTATAGCTTGTTTGAAAGGCGATATTTTGGTCTTCGTTTTGTTAGACGACTTTATTAAAATCGTAATGTTGTGTGAAAAGTTAACTAGCTTTTAAAATGCCCACAATTTGTAAGATAATTTTATAGCATCATCCCATAAAAAAATTGTCTTGGCAGCCAAATTCTCGCAATTGCAATCTTTGCATCAGGATATTCATGTTGGGTATTCAAAAAAGTTCGGTTACGAATTGTCGTTAGATAGCTGTTATATATAATATCTCTTGTGATCCAAATTGCATGAAGCCAATCTATAGCTTGTTTGAAAGGCGACACTTTGGTCTTCGTTTTGTTAAAAGACTTTATTTAAATCGCATTGTTCTACGAAAAGTTATCTACGTTTGAAAATTACTGAATTTTCTAAGCATTTTCGTCTAATTTTTCTTTTCTATTATAGAAAGTGTAAGAATGCGTCTCAAGCTGCTTAAAAAATTTGTGAACCTTACGGCAAAAAATTATTGATCAAAACGGTGAATATTTTGTTTATAAAGTTTGTTTCAAATATAAGAAAAACGTCTTTTCTTTTTGGTCAAATTTGTAATCGAAAGTTTTCAAATACCTATTATATGGGTTATTCTTGGTCGAATCAGCCAACCACCCTCACCTTACTTTTAGGGCTACAATTTTGATTTTCTCATCTTTTTTCTAAACCTTTATGCTGATTTTTGATGTATCACAAGGCCGGAGCTATCATGGCCACCAAAGCAAGATAACTTCATAATTTATTTAATATTTTTATCTTATTTTAAAAAAAAAAAACAAGCATATTGTAAACCCTGTTATATACTTTTTAAATACTTTTTTGTGGTGTTTAAAAATTTCAAAATAGTGAATGCAAGATGGCCGCCGAAAATAGAATAATTAATTTGGGTTTACAAATATAGGTTTTCGCGGTGACTTTTGGACTGAACTACGCTAAAAAAATCTTAAACTTCGTGTTTTAACATACAGGTAGCTTCTTAATAAAGCAGAACGTTTCATAAAAAGGGGTTTAAGGCGCCAAGTGGGCCAATTATTGTATTGCCACCAATTTAGGATGCCTTTTATTAGTAAAATAATTCATATTTCATAGAATACCAAGTTTCATCCATTGCATGAATAAATATCTTTTAAATTTTATTTTTTTTATTTTGCTATTTTACAATTTTTTCCTAAAACTACCGAACATGGCTGACCAAACCAGACCGCATCAAAATTAAATTTTTCTTTCATTTATATTTAGAGTAAGTCCGAAGAAAATTGAACAAGCTATTCCTTTGCTTCGAAGATAGTTCCATTGTTGAGGTTTGATTTTGTATTTTTGTAAATAAAAGAAATAAAATCCCAACATTTAATTGCTATTAGGCTCACATACAGCAAACCTTTGACCAATGTGGCAATGTCTTTCTCTTTTGTCTGCCTTACTTGGCTTACATTGCGTATACGTAATTTTAATAAGAAGTCATTAGTTTTTATTTCACATTTGAAATATTATTTTCTTTTATTTTAAAATTTTTTCCTTAAACTACCGTACATGGCTGACCAAACCAGACCGCATCAAAATTAAATTTTTCTTTCATTTATATTTAGAGTAAGTCCGAAGAAAATTGAACAAGCTATTCCTTTGCTTCGAAGATAGTTCCATTGTTGAGGTTTGATTTTGTATTTTTATACCCTGTACCGTATGGTCCAAGGGTATATTAAGTTTGTGCAAGCCGAAAATGTATGTAACATATAGAAGGAGACGTCGGAGACACCCCAAAGTTACCTAAAATATGATCAGGGTGAATAGAGAAGTCGATATACCCATGTCCGTCTGTCCGTCTGTCCGTCTGTCCGTCTGTCCGTCCGTCTGTCCGTCTGTCCGTCCGTCCGTCCGTGTGAACGCCTAGATCTCAGAGATGGTAAGAGCTAGAGTTACCAAACTTTCACATTAGATCCCATATTATTCCATAGGAGGCAAGTTTATTTTATTTTTTTGATATCGGGGATAAATTATATAGCTCCCATGGGGGTGTTTGAGACGACCTCGAAAAAAAAAAAGCGTTTTAGATGAATAATTCGTTTGTTTATGAAGATATCGTAACGAAATTTGGCAATCGAAAGTTTTTTATAGTTCCCAATCACTGTACCAAATTTGATCAAAATCGGTTGACTATATCATATAGCTCCCATAGGACCGATCGGCCAAAATAACTTTTTTAAAGAAAAATTGGCTATATTTCGTTTTTTAATAAAGATATCCTAACCAGATTTGGCGTTTGGAAATTTTTTAGACCAATTAAGCATTGTGCCAAATTTGAACAAAATCGGTTGACTATATCATATAGCTCCCATAGGTCCGATCTTCCAAAAAATCGATTTTTTAACAAAATTTGTTGTGTTTCGTTTGTTTGTTAAGATATTGGGACCAAATTTGACATTCGTGAGTATTTCATAGTTCCTAAGCACTGTACCAAATTTAATCCAAATCGTTTGACTAGATCATATAGCTCCCATAGGACCAATCGGTCCAAAAACACGTTTTTTATACAAAATTCGATGTGTTTTGTTTGTTTGTAAAGATATTTGAAATAACTTTGGCGTTCATATCTTTTTTATAAGGTATTTAAGCACCGTGTCAAATTTTATTGAAATCGGTTGACTATATCATATAGCTCCCATAGGAACGATCGGTCAAAAAAAAATTTTTGCTTAAAAATTCTTCTGTTTTTGGTTTTTTGTGAAGAAATCGGACTTTATTACAAGCTAGTGGTACAGGGTATCCTAAAGTCGTCCGCGCCCGACTTTACGTCCGCCATTTTTGTAAATAAAAGAAATAAAATCCCAACATTTAATTGCTATTAGGCTCACATACAGCAAACCTTTGACCAATGTGGCAATGTCTTTCTCTTTTGTCTGCCTTACTTGGCTAACATTGCGTATACGTAATTTTAATAAGAAGTCATTAGTTTTTATTTCACATTTGAAATTTTGCAAACAAATATTGGAAACACAAAAGCTATGACGAATCTGGCAATGCCTCTTTTTTCTATTGTACTATCCAATGCTACATTGCGTATACGTAATTTTAATTGGAAGTCATTTGTTTTTACTTGACATTTGAAACTTTTGGAAACAAAATTTTGGTAGCAAAAAAGTTATGACAACGCTCTTGTCTCTACTATTCAAGTAAGGCTACAGTGCGTATACTCAATTTTAATTAGGAGTGACATTAATTAAAAATTAAATTTTGTAAAAAATGCATATGGCTAGATATGCACAATGGAACTATATTCGAAGCAAAGAAAAACTTTATAAATTTGATTTGGACTTGTTTCAAGCATAAATGGCAGAAAAATGCAACTCTGATGCGGTTTGGCTTAGTCAGCCATGTTCGTTGTCAAAAGAGCTAAACAAAATTAATATATATAAATTAGAAGGTATTTATTCAAGCAAAGGATGCAACATGGTACACTGTGATATATCCTTTTTTTTACAAATAAAAAGAATTTTTGATTGGTGGTAATACCTAAAAGGATGGTGTATTAATGTGCTATACACTTTTGTACTAAAATAAGGACAAATGAACTAAGAATTAGTGATAATTCTCAAAGAGGAAACAGAGAGAAGGCAGAGGGAAAGCAGAGCAGCGACTGCTCAGCTCAGGCAGCAGAACATAAAGGATTTTATTGTAAGGTAACCCTATGCTGGCTTATATATTGAAGCAAAAAAATTGATATTTCTAGAACTTGTAGTTTTTAATCTCAAGCTGTTCATATGTACAATAGTGAGCAAAAGTATTATGACAACACTGTGCGAAATGTATTACTGCTTAAGTAGTGAGAGGTATATTTCAATCGCTGTTTAATGTTAGAATAATTTTAATATGACGAGCTTAGGACGACTTTAGATTACCCTATACTAGTGCTGGAGAAATATCGATTTTGGCCAACATCGATGTTTTCAATATTTTTTAACTTCGTTGTTTCGTTACATCAACCAACCAAGAGATAATTATATTTTCGTAATATAAATTTTAAAAATTAATAACATCTTATAGAAAAATAAGCAAATAAAAAACAATCCTAAAGGTTATAAAATCCCATAAAACGAGATAATTTGGATATTATCTAAGAACCATTGGATCGGGGTTTTTTGGATTTCGGATTCAGCTGCCCAAAGTCCATAAGGACTTTTTCTGTCACATGTAAGACTTACATCACTTTTTTTATGAGCGTGTAAATTAAAAAAAAAAAATTCTGTTCCAGCCAGAATTGCAGTCTCATAATCTTTAAAATGATTGAAATCTATTCACTTTGATTATAAAATAAAATCATGTCAACGTTTTTTAATCTAAGCGAACTTCGCTTGTCGCTCACTAGATCGTCAGGCTTGCTAAAAATGAGCTCGCTTTTTTTTGGATATTGCAGGAATAAAGACATTATTTTCGATAACTGAAATTCTTAATAAAAATATGAATGATCGGAAAAAAAATACAAAATATCTATGCATCGATTTAACATCGATGTAACTTCCAGCACTACCCTTTACCATAACAACACGGTAATAAATAAATGAATAGCGCTAAAGCTCCTCTAAAAACTTTTGAATATAGAATTTGCTTAAGATATCCTTGAAAACGATTTTTTTTTTTCGGTCCTATTCAGATTATGTGATAAAGCAAACAAATGTTGTGTAAATTTTATACAATGATTGGCAATTTAAGAAAATTTTTAAAGATTACGAATGCCAAATTTGGCTAAATTAGAGCATTAGATCGAAAAACCAATTTTTTTTTATCGATCGAGGATATATAATACATATATTATATTAAAATTTGGTACATTTCTTGAGAAGAGCAAAAAATTTCAAAGACTTGGTTAGGAAATCTGTGTAAGAGCGTGTCCATACATATATATAAACTTAAAAAATAGTTCCTTGACTTCCAAAACCCCCATATACACATTAAAAGATGACAAGCTTTGGTTTAAAAATCCAAATGTTGAATGTTGTTGTCGTTATTGGGAAAAACCCCATTTTAAAAAATCTGCAGGCTCAGAAATTCGAGATGGTTTAACTAGAATATTTTTAGAATTTTCCGTAGCATACTTCTAGAAAGCGCCGCAAATCCAATTTTTCGGCTCCATACAAATTGGCCCACCCTAATATATACATATATGTATTTTGAATGCTATATAATGTCGCTATGGGAGCTAAGAAATAAAACGCCGATGTCGAAAATAAAAAATATAGCAAACAGACCTCCCAGGAGATCATCAGTGATCTAACTCGAAGTTTTGGTTGATCCAGCTAATAACATCCTTTCGAGCAGGATATACATTTGAGCCCTGATTTTGAAAATGGTATAAGTCAAAAATTTTCAAAATCTAGTTTATCAGCTGTTTCATCAAACATAATCTGAAGAGAATTAGCAATATGCCACGAATAATAGAAAGAAAAACATCAATGTGTCTTGGCTAAAAATACAATGTATCAGATTTCTAAAAAAAGTTCCATATAAGATGTTTTATAAAACTTCCATGGATGACAATTCCGAATTCAAAGTATTAGACCTCTCACCTAAAAGAGGCAGACCTAGAATATACAAAAATATTGATTTGCTTCCATTATACACAACCATTAGAACAATAACAGAATAAAAACGTAGAGATATTTATTGGATTTACTACCCTATATCCCACCAATTTTTCACAAACACTTTATTTCCTTGAATACTAATAAATAATTTACTTAGGAACAATGAGTTTGAATAAAATATTAATTACTAATAAAAATGTTTCCTTGATGGTGCAAGTTATTTATAAAGTCATGTAGTTAATTTTGAAAGTGGTATAAACCACATTTCCTTTTAGAAATGTTTATAAATTTCATAATCATAATAAATACTTGTTTGTTGGCACTACTTTACTGTCAAAAAATCATATTCCATAATACAAAAATATTTTTTAATCCTTTAACTTTTACTCTGCGACTGCCCAGCCATCTCTAGACATCGTTTGACTACCCTAGGAGAACCAGCGTTTGTCGGTCTAGAAGAGGTGGCCAGGCTGCAAGTTGGGCGGCTACTTAATTTCGCCAAAAAAGTAAAATTTTTAAGCGACCCTCACTTTGCGTAATAACCTCAAATCTGGCACAGCTAAGGACCAAAAGGTTTATGCTATGGCTGTCTACTGCTATTGTGGCCAGCCAGTGTAACCTAACCTAACCTAAAATGCAAAACTCTAAATATCTCGAAACAAGCAAAATATGACCTATACCACTTTCAAAATCAAGCGCTCATATATTGACTTGTCAACTTCTCTCGTGAACTCTGACGTCACATAAGCCAGCTTAAAATGCTCGTTATAACTTATTATCAGATAATTGCGAAATTTCCCCCAGTGTATGCCAATATGTGTCTCTGTGCATAGTAGAGAGGGGGGGGGAAAAAAAATAAAGATAAATTGTAAATCTAAAAGAACTTATTAATACTCTTTATAGCTTATTTTCAAGTACGCTAATAAGCACTTGCTCTATTTCTCTCAGTGTATGTCACACAGTGTGTCTCTTTACCTAGTAGAGACGACGACAGAGAGAGCGAAAAAAAAAATAAAGATAAAGATGTCTGTGAGCTTTTGTGTGTAGCATAATTTTTCATTAGGGGCATGAAATACTTGAAACGTCCTTGATTAAATCATAACGCTGAGAGTCCTTTTGCTAATCATGTTGTTGTACACAAATAACAAATCGACAAGCACATAAACAAATACAAATACACAAGCAAACACACACACACACATAAGCACTTCAACAACTACATAAGTGCATATATGTGTATGTGTGTGTGTGTCGCTGTATATATGTATGTGTGTATAGAGCCAGCGTTGACAGAGTAACTTTTTCGAAAGTGAAGCGACCAACTTGCACTCGTATATGTATGTAAATATATACATATGTACATACACACAATATATGACCTACTGCGCTGCTCACACTCTCGCCCCGCTCTTTGGCGTTTTAACCCTGTTTTAACACTGCCATTGAGTGTTGCAAAATTGCCTGTCCAAGTGGCAACTAAAGGAAATTGCAACATTAGGAGACATTTCCTTGCACAAATTAATAACGAAAAAAATAATATATATATATGTATGTATGTAAGTACATATGTGTGTGGGCATGTAACAAGCATAACACACACAGACACCCACACACACTATGTACATTCTTAATTACTGTTAAACAAGTAACAAGTAAACTTTGCATCACAACTAATTACCGTTTTGTTCTTCTCATTGTTCTTTGCTCTCTTACAGACATCTTAGACATCTACCCCCGCACCATGGAGTGGCATGCCACAGTTCTATGCCACATTTAAGAAGTCAATGCTGAACATAATCAAACCAGAAGATTTGTAATCCTGAAATTATATTCGTATACGGAGATTAAGTGAGACTTTGTGAAAGCAGCGTCGACACCCGCGTCGCGTGTAACCTCCAAAAGCTGAGTGCACGCAGGAAGCGCAAAAAATCGAACAAAAATGAAACATTGTAAGTGCAGGGTCTTAAAAAAATTGTAATTAAAAAAAGTAGGGTACATCTCGAAAACTATATTTTATAAAACGGGTCGCTGTACTTTCACAGTTATGAGGAAAGGACAGTCAAGGCAGGAAACTCCACAAAGACATCAAACCACGCAATACCGATTCGACTTTCTGGGTACTACCATTTTCTGTTGGTATATCGAAAGTAAAAAATGAAATTTTTATTTAATTCTGAAAAGCATGTAATTTTAAAGCCAGAGCAACATTGGCCTTTAGAATAATAAAAGCAAATATTTTGACTATATAGGAGTCATAAGACCTACTTTAATGACTAATTACTTCATCAAAAGTTTTAGTAATAAATTGTGCTGATGGATTTTCTACACAAAGGCGTTAAAATTTGGGAATTTTTTCTCCGTCCGCCTATGTATATCTTAAAAATCGTCGAATCTGGGACAATCGATCCATTGTTTTGATGGACTTTCTACGCAGAGGCCTTAAAATTTGGGAATTTTTTCTCCGTCCACCTATGTATATCTTAAAAAAGAGCTACAATAATTTAGGAATTCGACTCCTAGTTATGAGTAGAGAGATCACACTTTTGGTGTTCTTTCTTCCGGCTCGCCCACGCCTAACCCAACAGTTTGGAACAGCCATATTGTCTACAAATTCTTTCTTATAGATTCAGTTTACAATTTAAAACTTTTGATTAGTATAAAATACCTTTCTAGTCGGACCATAAATATTGGAGATTATGCCAACATAGTACTTTAGAGGATGCAATTCTAATCACGTTGGTAATAAAAACAAATATAAAGGTACCAGAGTTAGTAGAGACTTCGGCTTTTAAACCAAGCATGGGCTTAAGTCTCAATCCAGATTAATTTGTTTCTTTCTTGAATATATTTTTTAATAAAAATTCGATTGTTTCAGATTCAATTCTTTGTTGAGAAACCTTTATTTTAGTTTTTTTCTTTTTATTGCCCTTTTTTGCTAGTAGGCTCTTATATCCACTTTGCGTTAAAGTCTAAGGAGATGGTCTTCTATAACTATTTTGAAGCGAAGAAAACGATTTGGATATTTAACAAAGTCGGAGTATGTCTCTCAAAGTGAATTTATGCTGGTAGTCAAAAAAAAATTTATATATATAGAAATGTGGAGACGAACTCGCTTTTCCGATAAAATTACAAAGAAGAAACTTTAGATCACTCAAGAAAAAAATAGAGCTGAGAATTGCGATGAGCTCACAGCTACAGATTAAGAATATCAGAGTCAGAGTCCTGAAATGAACAGAGCTGAAGTCAAGAAATATTAAAGTTAGAATCCTGAAGTGAACAGAGCAGTTGTCGAAATATTTCAGTAACGGGGACATAATCCTGAAACGAAGCAGAGCTGTAGTCGAAAAATGACAGAGCCAGAAATCTAAAGCGAACAAAGCTGTATTTGAAACATTTTAGATTCCAAATTATGATGTGAATAGAGTTGTAGACGAAAAATGTCCGAATCTTAACGTGAACAGAGCTTTATTCGAAATTTTTCAGTTTCGGAATCCAGAAGTGAACAGCCGAAGCAGAGCTGAAGTAGAAAAATGACAGAGCCAGAAATCTAAAGCGAACAAAGCTATATTTGAAATATTTTAGATTCCAAATCATGATGTGATAGAGCTGTAGTCGAAAAATGTCCTAATCTTAACGTGAACAGAGCTTTATTCGAAATTTTTCAGTTTCGGAATCCAGGAGTCAACAGGGCTGTAACCGACACAATTCAAAGTCAAGATCCTGAAGGGAACAGAGTTGCAGTGGCAAAATTTCTGATTCGAAATCCAGAAGTGAATGAAGAGAAGTTGTCGAAATATATCCAAATCAGCATCCTGAAGTGAACAGAGCAGTTGTCGAAATATATAAGATTACGAATCCTGAAGTGAACAGAGATTTAGCCGAAATAAATCAAAGTCAGGATCCTGAATGGAACAGAGATGCAGTCGCTATATTTCAGATTCGAAATCCCGAAATAAATCAAAGTCAGGATCCGGAAGGGAACGAAGTGAAAGTCGCAATATTTCAGAACAGAAGTGTAGTCGGAATATATCCAAATCAAAATACAGAAGTGAACAGAGCTTATGTCGAAATATATCAAAGTCAAAATCTTGAAGTGAACAGAGCAGTATTCGAAATATTTTAGATTCGAAAAATTGAAGCCGAAATAAATCAAAGTCAAGATCCTGAAGGGACCAGGGTTGCAAATCGTAATATTTCAGATTGGAAGTCCCGAACAGAGATGTAGTCGAATTATAACAAAATCAGCATCGTGAAGTGAACAGAGCAGTATTCGAAAAATTTTAAATTTGCAATTCTAAAGTAAACAGAGCTGTAGCCGAAATGAATCAAAGTTAGGATCCTAAAGAGAACCAGGTTGCTGTCGCAATATAATAGAATCGAAATCCCCAAGTGAACAGAGATGTAGTCGAAATATATCAGAATCAGAAACCTGAAGTGAACAGAGCAGTAGTCGAAATATTTCAAAGTTAGAATCCTAAGGAGAAGAGAGCTGTAGTGGAAAATTTATAAAACTAAGAATACTGAAATGAAACATATCAAAGTCGGAATCCTAAAGACAAGAGAGCTGTAGTCGAAAAATGCCAGAGTCTGAATCCTGAAGCGAATAGAGCTAACGCCGAAACGTGTCAGATTCAGAACCCTGAGGAGAACATAATGGAAAACGGTTTCCTCCTACTCTTGGGATCCGCATTAGAAATCGTTAAAGGGGTCGCGCTACATAGGAAAAAGAGAACAAAGCTGAAGTCGAAAAATATCAAAGTAGATAGCGGATAGCTAGAGAAGCACGCAGGTAGTTGAGCCCACTAGTTTTAGCTTTCAAATAACTAACTCTTTTTTATGAAATATTAAACTAAATATTCATTATTTGTCTGTATTACACATTTATGAAATTCTGAGCTGAGTTGGTAGAGTCGTTATTTCCGGTCCCAAGCGTGATAATATTTTTTTATTTTTTCATTTATTTGGTATGTCTCATAATGTTGGCTGGTAAGGGTATCTCAATTATATTTTTTTCGCCAAAAACTATTTTAATTAATTTAATACGCGAAATTTCAAACTTTTTTTTTTGTAATTCACAGCAAATATTTCCATACCCAAAGACATGATGGAATTTGGCTAACTGCGACTTAGTGACCACGCACCAAATTCAAGGCGTAATACAAAGCGCCAAACAAAAATAAAAATAAAATTAAATAATAAAAATCAAAGAAAAATTTATGTAGTGTAAAGCCAAGAGAGAAACTTAAAACTTGAACCTTAAGCGCCAGCTAGAGCAAAGCAAAAATATATAAAAAAAGTTTCTAAGAAACAAAAAAAAAATAAACAAAATAAAAACAAAGTCATAGCAACTTAAAATTGCCAACAAAAGAAAAAATATAAAGAAAGTGGACTTAGATAAAGGAAGTGCAGGAAGAGCGAACGGAAAGCGGTGAAAGCCAAAGAAAGCCAGCGGCAAGTCCAACGTCTTGCTGGAGTTTTCCCACGGCAAAAAAAATAAAACCAAAAAAAAAAACTAATTTAAAAGCTAACCAAAAAGAAAAATCATTAACTTACCAAGCCGGAGTCAAAGCTACTGGCCAACAACACAAAGCACAACAACAACAACCACCTAGCAACTCATTATAGTGCCAACAACGGCGGCAGAACTCTAAGCACCTGCAGCGGCCATGGAGCCGGCTGGCGGAGTACCGCCCGACAGAGATCGTCAGCTGGTGCTGCGTAATCCGGCCACACCTGCAGCCACACCACAGCAGCTGGCGCGTCTACCACAGTGTATTAAACCCACGACGCTAAAATTGGCACCCACTTTACCAGCCGCACAACAGGCGCTATCTCCGGCTGCTTCGGGCAAAACCTATGCGGCCTCAACAGCAAATACTAATAATGTCAATGCTACCAGCGCTAATACCGTAGCCAGTTCCGGCACTAGTCCGGCACTGGCTTCCACAGCCACGGCCATATCCGCGACGACACAAGCGGCCACTGCATTTAGCGGCAGCTCAGTGAGTCACCATCACTTGCAACATCGCCATCAACATCAGACAGCAACGATCCACGTGCCGCATCATCAGCATCATGGTTCTATTTCCGGCACCAGTCATCTGCTAGGTTACAGTGGTGGCAGCCATCACAATCCGCAAACAATTGAGAAGCTATCGCGTCCTATGGCTTTTGATAAGGTAAGTTCCGGGCTATTACAAAATGACATCATCAGCGAGCTATTGGTAGGCTAATGGGTTGTTGGGTGGGTAGAAGTCGATGGACAGTGTCCAGCTAGGAGTTGAAAGGTTAATATTTCCGCCTGTCGTGCAACTGCTCTTTTGGGAGTGCATTTTGATAGATATAGCTAAAAGTTCGCTGTTACCAGGGCGGCAACAAACAAATCCGGGCCTAGGGACATCTATTGCATCTTTTGTACGACAGTACCAGGGTATCTCCCCTCGTTCGCCCTTCCCGCTCAGCAGGTCTGACTGTAACTTCAGGAATTTACCTGTATATTCCTTCGATTTGAAGTACGATGTATCACATTCTCGTCCTGCCTTGTTTCTTTCGTCCCGATATTTCAAACAACCGCAAGGGCACATTCTATGTTTTATACTCATTCACAAAGAAGGCACCTTCACCATGGCTAAGTCGGAGGACTTAACTCGTCTGCAAAATAATTGGGCGTTTCGACCAAATTGGTCGCTTTCTTTGCTGATCTGTCTGGTCGTCTCTGTTTCTCCTGAATGCTATTCCAATGGTTTCCAATGCGTGGGAGGGTTTAAATGCTGTACTAGTCAAGCCATTATCAAGTCAAGTCCATTATTCATGGATCGGATGCTGTAGAATCCACCATTGAAGAGATTGGCTTTTGCAGTGCATGGATCTTTTTTCTTTAAATAACATTACTTTTCGAAAAGTGGCCCAAAATATTATTTTTTCGACAAATTCGAATAAATGCTCCAGTCAATTACTTTTATGGTAGCTGCAGAAACGGAGAAGAGGTAAAATCAGTAGAGCGATTCGTCTTTTCCAATAAAGTTCTATGTTAACGCAGGAAAAAGCACCTGGGAAATTATTTCCTTCATACATTGAGGAGCTAGGTCCTATCTGTCCGAGAATGATTGCAAGTTATATCGAAGCAACAGGCTGGGAGTTCCATTAAGAATAATTTTCTAGAGAAGAGGTTCAAATAGAGATCGGAGGGGTATCACAACGGGCCAGCCTTAGTCTAAGTATGCTATTTTTAACCCAGCACCGCCATAACCTATCCAAACTTAGGCAATATCGATTTTAAATGTACTCGCTCCATGAAAGAGGCGGAGGAAGAGTACTTGTGGTCGACCTAACAAACCCTGTAAAGGCTCTATAGAGTAATGCAGTGCTTTTACCAAACAGATCAGCCACAATATAATATCCAATTAATTAGTTTCCATAAGGCCAATTATTTATCTCGGAAACGTCATCTTGTCGTGATGAGGTTGCTCAGTTGCTGCAATTACTCTAAGAGCAATGCTGGCGGTAAGGCCACCCTTGCCGGTATGGTCATTGAGCAGCAGTGAATCAAAGAGCGATCCAGAATGAGCAGCTGCAAAAGGGTCTGTTCTTTGGATTAGGGGCAGCCAATTATTGAGCTCGGGGTTTGTCCCCATGACGTGATGAGGGGGCCCAGTAGCTGCAATTACTCTAAGAGCAATGCAGGCGCTCCGGGTAGGATCACCCTGGCCGTAAGGTATTCGAGGAGCAGTGAACCGAAGAGCGCAAAGTAGCGTCTGTACTTTTCCTTACGTTAGGGGCGGCCAATTTAAAAGTGACCTGTCGCTGGGAGCAGAGTTGTTTGGACTGACTTTGAGCTCGTAACTCACTACCGGAGACCTGCTCCTTTACATATTTCTTTTTATATGAGAGTAATTCTGAGGAATATTCAGTTTCCAAGTGGTATCCTTGTTTCTGCGGCTAAGCCACCTTCACGACGGACTTGAAGCAGCAAACCCCTTGTTTAAGAAATAGCAAATGGAGTCCTTTATCTCCTTCTAAATAATGGCACTTAGGGTGGAAAACGGTTTCCTCTTCGAATCCGCATTAGAAATCGTTAAAGGGGTCGCGCTACATAGGAGAAAGAGTTACTTATCACCCAAACTGAGCTATAACTTTCCCTTGCTGCTTTAAGCATCATGCCTAGAGATTTAAGTCGCTGTGGCGACCTTGTGGCAATGCCATTGGCAATGAAAAAGAACATTGTAAATTTATGCCGAAAATCATGAATATGTGCCTGCATACAGCCTTGAACATAACAGTTTAAGAAAGATGCCATCAAGTCCTTGAACACTTTCAAAAGGCGGCAAGAGTTTTTGGCACTAATGAGAGCATTTGCTTACAGATGGAGGCGCTGGTGCGTGAGATGCAAGACACGGAGCATGGTGTGCCAGTACGACAACAAAAGATGTTCCTCACCTCCATACCGTATGCATTTATGGGTAAGTCATTAAGTAATGCTAATTACTGCATATACAGAACTAAATTCACATTGCTGACTGACTGCAGGCTACGATTTGATTGAGTGGCTTATGGATCGTTTACAAATCGAGGAATCGGAGGCGCTTAATATAGCCAATCAGCTGTGCTTGCATGGTTACTTTTTTCCGGTCAACGACTCCAAAACGTTGGCCGTCAAGGATGATTCATCGCTGTATCGCTTTCAGACGCCCTATTACTGGCCCTGGCAGCATAAGGCTCCTGATAATGTGGAATATGCCATCTATTTGGCAAAGCGCTCCTTACGCAACAAGCAGCGTCATGCGCTGGAGGATTACGAGGCCGAGGCACTGGCTTCGTTGCATAAGAATCTTAAGGGTAAATGGGATTTTATATCCATGCAGGCTGAGGAGCAGGTGCGTTTGGCCAAGGAGCGCAAAAAGGGTGACAAAATTGTTGGCGATTCACAGGTGAGTTGGAAATATTCATATGCATTCCTATGACAAAAATAAATTGGAACTCTCTCCAATAGGAACGAGCCTATTGGCGTGTACACCGTCCACCACCCGGTCAGTTCACACCACTGGAAGCCTGTCCGGTGCCCTCGCGTGATCGTCAAGGTCTCAAGCCCAACAAGAAGAAAACTGTTGAGGATATGCAACGCGATGTGGACTATCTAAGCAAGTCGCTTAATCGCACACGCATGAAGATGTCCCAGGCCTGCGAATCGCTTGTCGTCTACTCGGAAACCTTTACCGAGTACGACTTCTTTTTGCAGCAAGCTTTGCCCTCTAATCCCTGGGTAACCGAAGACATAGCCTTTTGGCAGCTAAATAATACATTTGTGGATATACCCACGGAGAAGCGCGTCAAGCGTTGGGCCATTTCCATTGAGGAGCTAGTCTCTGATCCCACTGGTCTGCAAGAGTTTACATCGTTTTTGGAGAAGGAATACTCGCATGAGAACATACGTTTCTGGATAGCCGTGAATCGTTTACGACGCTCTGCACACTCCCAGGTGGCGCGCAAAGTGAATGAGATCTTTGAGTAAGTACAGAGAGCAAGTGCAGCGGTTAGTTTTGAGCTAAATATTTGCCCAACTTATAGAGAGTTTCTCAAGCCGGGTGCTCCTTGTGAAATCAACATCGATGGTAAGACTATGGAGAGTGTGCTGCGTGGCCTGAAGAATCCATCGCGTTTTACCTTTGATTCCGCTTCCGAGCATATCTATATGCTGCTCCTTAAGAAGGATTGCTATCCGCGCTTCATACGCTCCGATCATTACAAGCGCATGGTCGAGAGTGGCATACAGCCGTCTCATAAGAAACGCTTCTTCAACTTTGGTGGCGTCAGTGGTGCCAAGAAGAAAATGACCGCTGCACTCTCCAGCCAGCCGAATTTGGGTGATGCCGCCAAGAGTGGAACTGGCGGTGGCAGTACCATGATGCATCCACCAGCAGCGGGTAATTTATCGCGTCGCCGTGGCAGCGATCGTAGCCTCACTGGCTCAGCCCATGAGTTGGCTGTTATTGGAGTAAACAAAGATGCCGGCACCAAGGTACCGCACTCTCACTCGCAGAGTAATCTCAGCGAGATACCCTACAGGTGAGTTGCATTAGCACGGCTAGCTATCATCCGTGTGCTTGTGGATGTGAGCAGCGTGTATAAGTTTTAACTTTATTTTTTGCAATTAATTTTCGAAGTTTCTTAAAATTTTTTTTTTGTATTTATTTTTTTACTATTATATTTTTATTGTACAAAAAAAAAAGAAATAAACAAACTACGCATTCAAATCTGAGCTGGTTCACACGAACTTTAATGCTTTTAAGAGAAACATGGAGCAAGTATGTCAAGGTATAATGTGTAACAAGTTCGCCACAATTTTAGAGAGGCACTATGTTTGAATGTTTGGCTGAGGTAGTGTTATATGTTTTTCCAAAAAAAAAAAAAAAAAAGCGAAAACTACAACTCAACCAGAAAAAATATACAAAAGAAATTTTCATAAAATTGTATGTCTAAATGTGTATGGCAAGTGAATGCTGAAAAGAAAAAAATTAAATGTTCTCTATACTTTGCGCTTGATGGCGCCACCTACGTTCACTAGATGGCGCCAGCAGCAGCAATGGCTGTTATTTATTTTAATAATACGAACATACTTGCAAAAAAAAAAATGGAATGAGATCTTTCAACAAAAAAAAAACACGCTTGTTTTCTCTTTATTTAACTACTGCTAGTTTATTTTATATGTATTTGTTTATGTATTTTTTTATATATCTAATTTATTGGCATTTTTATTATGTTAATTTTTCTTTTTCTTTTTTTTTTTTACATAACACCAATTTGCAAAAAACATCACCACGAAAAAAACATTAAACAATTTTTTGAAACGTTTAATAATCAACTATGTATGCTATATATATAAATATATATAATGTATATCATGTCACACGCACTGCAGTAGTGATTCCATTTACCGAGGCGATATGCCGCAGCGACACAAGGCGGTCATGGATGCCGGAATCTATGCTGCCTACGGGAATCGCGAAAGTAGTTTACAGACACTTCCGTAAGACATTTTTTCTCAGTTTTGTTTTAACAAATCCAAAATTTGAAAGTAAAAAAAAAAACAAATTAATTTTTGAATCCAAAAAAAAAACTCTTGTACCTACTATTATATTTTTTTTTCCATATATATACTTACTTTGTTTTGCATACAATTCGGAATCTATTTAGCGTACTTACCACGTATCGTGTCCTAAGTACCCAAGTACTTATGTGATCCCTTTGTTAACACTGTTGTTTCTCGCTCGCTATCTATCTCTATCTACGTTTACACTAGTACATATGCTGTCCAAAATGGGTCAAACCCAAAAGCGTAACTCTATAAAGTGTGTTTTTTACAGCAACAAAAATAAAGAAAATGGAAATATAAAAATTGGAACTAGTTCAATGAGCAAAACTTTATTGTCAGTCAGTAACAACACATAAAGTTAAGGTTTTCTTTAAAATAATTATAATCGTATGAAAACTTTTGAAGATATACTTCAAGTTCTTGAAATTCTGGAGCCAGTTCTAAAAAACTGCAAAATATAGTTTTATTTTTTTTTTTTGAATAGCAAGTTTGACCAAAATGATATGTGTTTATGTATTAAAAATAAATAAATAAATAAATCATTTTTTTTTGAGTATACCGTAGACTGGTGAAACTAAATTAAAGAAGAGGGTATATTATAGTCGTATTTTTCGAACGATTTACCAAAACTAGTTTAACTTTCGTACGAAAATAGTGAACTGACTCGCAGCTGCTCTCCTATGAACAGTTGTGCGTAATCTAAATTAATATCAAATTTCGTAATATTCAGACACCTCTTGACAATAAAGGATTTCTTGTTCCTAAGCTCCTGTTTTTATATTATTATTATTTTTAAAAATGTTATGTTAAAAAACACACTTTGCATACATACATATGTTACCACACTAGAACTACTTAAGTGTATTCCTAGTTTTCGTGAAACACCCTACCATGCTGCCCATAGTACTCGTTCTTATCGATATCGTTGTCGTTCGTAATCGTTATCGTTATAGTTATCGCTATCGCTATCCACCTATCGTTATATTTCTGTGTTCAGCTTGCAAATCTTTCTTCTGCCGTCGTATATTGTATATATCGTGTGTATAGCTCTCCAGCATATCTCTTGTAAAAATCCACTCAATTATTTTTCTTTTAGTGGAGCTACAGTAGCTTCCAAACTAAAGTGCCACAATTATACCATATTCAATATTTTTTGTGTTTAAACTTTGTATGTTCAACTTATGTATTTCTACTTGGTTGGGTTATTTTATTTATTTTTTGCTTAGTTGCTATAAGATTAAAAACTATCGATATTTATTAAAGCGTATAAGTAATTACTTGTTAAAATTTGAAAAAAACTATGGTGAGCTTTAAGTTTGAAAACGAACGACTTGGGATGCGCCTAACTCTATAATCTAAATATGTAAATATGTGAATCAAATAAGTGTAATTAAGTTTATTTATCGATTAATCGATAACTGCATATTTAGATAGAGTCTACTGTGACATGGCATTATACAAGCATTTTAATAATTTTTGTTAATAAGAGATGAAAAATTGAATCATAAATAATTATAAACTGTTTTAAAATATTTTTCTTCACTAAATTAAAAAAATATCGTCTATTAAAGTTGGTCATGGACGGCTTTGGGAAACCCTGTTCTACCATATTTCAATCAAATCCGATATATTGCTGAAGAACTCCAAAAGATTTTTATAGGCAAACAAAAAAAGTCGAATCTAGCTCCAAAAATTTTCGTCCTATATGGGCAAATCCCATGAAATATGAAATAGTCAACCGATTTTGATTATATATGGTATCTTATTGTAGCTATCCTCTTCTCCCAATGGAGCAAAGAGCCTACGCGAAGTGCTGGGGCACTCTAAAAAGCTTCTGAATGCCACACTTTGTTATGATATCTTCATAAGCAAACCAATTATCCATGGAAAACATTTGTTTCCTCTGCATCAACCCTATGGGAGTTATGTAATCTAACCCCGATATTATAAAAATTACATAAACTTGTATTCTTTGGAATAATAACGGATTTAATCAGAGAGATGCTGCTCTAACTCTTACTATCTCTGAGATCTGGACGTTGATACGGATGGGCAGACGGCCGGACAGAAGAACATGGGTATATCGACTTCTTTAGTCATCCTGATCATACTTTGTACCAAATTTAATAAGTTCATGACTAAGCCATCTAGAGGGACACCATATTCAATTTAATGTGACGTCACATAGTCTATAGCCAGGGGACTTTCAAAACGCTTCTAGCTTTACCACTTTTGTCAAATTATAATAAGCTAATTCGATGGCAGGGGGGAACAGATGTACATACAATATGGAAAAATTGGTTGTAGAAAAACTCGTTATAGCGAAGATTGAGTTTCTATAACTTTCAAAATACTTTGAATCGGACAGACAGACGGAAGTAGCGGCGATAATAAAGATGTCCAAATCTTAAGTTTGATTATCCTAGCTCTAATACTCTTCAAGATTTGGGCGCTCATATAGACAAACGGCCGAATAAATCTGAAAAAAATTGATTGAATTGAATTATAAAAAGTTATGATAAATTTTAAAATATTTTTCTTCCAAAAGTTAAAATCATTATATTTTTTTGCGTGTGAATTGTCTGTGATAATTAAGGATTCAAAATTTTCAGTTTGATTATCCGTTCGTATAAGTCTGTAAGAATAGACAAAATCTAGTATATAAAAATGAAATGCTCTCGTTTATGATCGCATAACTCTGAAATGGCTGGACGAATTTGCCTAATTTTTTTGAGTAATTTGTAAGGAGAGGGTTGCCACCCCTAACATTTTTTTAATATTTCGACAAATTTTTTTTTTTTTTTTTTGGCATTGTGTACATTGTCAGATTAACTAATGTTAATTTTGTACGTCTTACGGATGTTCTCATGAACGCAATAAAGAATTTCAAATATGATTTGAATATGACAGAAAGGTTGAAATGTAATTTTTGTGGGGCATGAATTTATTAGAGATACGAGCTCTCTTAAGAATACTTAACTTCGTCCATACGGCGAACTAACTGGAGAATCTTACGATGTTTATACATTTTAAGACTATTCAAAAAAATTGGACAAGACAACGTCTGCCGGGCCCACTAGTTAATTATATAAACTTATGAAAAAAATTAAAATGATCATATTTTTCACGCAAAATTCTCTGCGATAATTACGGAGTCCAGATCTCCAGTTTGATTATCTTAACATAGCTCTGCTACTCTCCAAGATTTAGATGTTCATACAGACAAATGACCGAAAGAGCCTCTAACAATTTCATTTTGGGGTTCGAGCGGCAATCTCTTTATATTTTCTCGGCCATGTGACGTAAGCAAAACCCTTAAGGTTCAGAACATGTAGAAAAACTTACTTCATCCTTGTATAGTGTAATCTGTCCAAGGCGTCCAAATACCAAACATATCCGTTTTTGTCTGTGAACTCTTTCTCTCTTTCTCTCTTATTTCCACTATATATCCTGTTCAGCTCATTTAAACAAGTAATTACTTATATGTTGCTCTACTAGAGTGCAAAAACAGTGTTGCTTCAGGTACAGTTGTTACCCAATGTTGCAAGCATGCCATACCTGCCCGCATTCGTATCTAGTGTTGCCTGACCTGGCCAAAACTAAATTTCCAAAAACGTTTTTCGTTAACTGTCTCTTTTTTTGGTATTCATTTTTGTTTTTTGTACTTTTGTGTTGTAAATAACTCAACGTCAATCCTATGTCTTTGTATCTAATGCAATAAGAACAACAACTTTTATAAAAATCATCTCAATGTTGAGCATTCCGCATTTGCATTTTTGTGTATTGCTCTCTGTCAGTTTTGACCTCCTAAAAAAAAACACACAAAATCAAAAAAGACGTATAATAATTGGTTCCATTTTAATCGCTTAGAGAAACACCGAAAACCAAGCCTGCACGCTTGGAGACCACCGTGGAGGCGGCTGCACCTGCAGCCGTTAGCGCTGTTTGTCCCTGGGACGATCCAGCACCCGCAGCTCCGCCTGCAACTGTAGCTTCGACTGCGGCGCAGGTCAAGCTATCAATATGTCCATGGGAACAGGAGAGTGAGGATGTGCCAGCCGTAGATGCAGTTATACCAAAAGTTAGCGCACCAGTTGCCAAGTCTAATACGCAACGTTTGGCCAGGTAACTAGCCATTGACTAAGCTTAATAAATGTCCTGCTTTAATTGAGCTTGTTCCCACAGCACTTCATCCGACAATAGCGATGTGGCTGAACGCATGCAGCGCAACCTGGGCATAAGGCATCAAAACACCGTGGACAGCGGCGAGTCGGGCATGAAGCGTCTAATGCCCAATTTTACCGAACAACGAAGAGCCTCTGTGTCCTTCACACCCAGGTAGCTGGCCTCTTTTGCGCTGCTCTTACTCAATAATCTTTACACTCTCTTTCCATTTTAGCCGCCCCACGGAGTATCAATTTGGACGACCAACGTCCACGTCCACCACGGCCATGGCTACGACAACCACACCCTCGCCCACCGTGGGCGTTGCTGGGCGCAACAACTTCCCACCATTGTCCATGTCACAGCAGTCCAAGGCTGCCGTCAAAACCGGCAGCAGCAGCAGCATCATTACCAAAGACCCGCCCTCCAGCTCCGATGCTGAAATCGATGATGAGCTGCGCAAGCTTACGCTGTCCACACAAAGCAGCGAGCAATCGGCTGCAGAATTGCCCGTAATTGCAACGCCCACACCCACTCCGACACCGCCGCCCATTACAAAGATAACACCACCGCCCGATGATTGCGCGCAGCTACCCATAGTCAGCCAAATAGCGCCAATTACTACAAACACAGAGCAGCTACGCGCTGAGAGTCCAGCTATTGCCACGGCCAGCACACCTGGTGCTGCAGTGGCTGAGGAGCCGCCCAACTTGGCTGTGGTCAAAGAAGTGCAAATCGAGCTGATCGAAACACGCGCCTATGGCAACAAGGAGCATGCAGCTTTGGAGCAGCTGGAGCTGGTTATAACTACACCTACCATACAAGTGCTGGAACCGGCTGTGCAGAGCCAGGCAGCAATATCGCCAACAGTTTCAGCGTCCGATGCGACTATGGAGGTGCCCGAGCCAGATGCCGAGGATGCTGAGCCCTATACGCCGGCACCCGAGGAGCTATCACCCACCACCGATGAGTACCAGGAGGGCTTGCAATTTGGCGCCGATGGCAAGGATGTGGTTTACGACTACGATATTGTGGATACGGATAGGCATTTGGGCTATGTGCCGCCAGCGCCCACACCAGCGCCCTCTATGGCACCACTGGCTGAACTTGATGTGGATACGGTAGACGATGATGAGCCCTGCGAGCTGGAAGAGGAAGCCGTTGCTGTTGTGACAGCTGCTATAAGCAGCGAAGAGGTGCGACGTCGTCGCAAGAAGCGCAATTCGGAGGGTAAGAGGAACAGCTCGCTGGAGGAAAAGGATAGGGATAAGGAGAAGCCGGGCACATCCGCTGAGGGAGATCGCAATGCAGTGTGCCCTTGGGAAGACGAGTGAGTAGTCAGCCCAAAATGTAACTGCTGCTGTTTCCAACTGTGAGCTCAACTCACTTAACTATCCACAGAACCGTAAGCACCAGTGATGGAACCTTTGTGAAGACCTACGCCACGCTTGGGTACTTATGAATAAAGCCAAATCTCTTCAAGACGATGGTCAACAAGCTGTTCAAGAAGAAGCAGCAAAAGAAGTAGAGTAGCCACAGCGTAGGCGAGTAAAACCCACTAAGCTTATAGAGATAATACTAATACTATGTTACATGCGTATAAAAAAACTATACACTATATATATATATATATACTACATGCATATATGTAACTGTATACATACATATTTTGCGTATGTATATGCTAAATTTTGAATGTATGTTAAAAATGCTTCGTATGTTACAGCAAAAAAAAAAAAAATGGCGTAATATTTGTTTATTGCTGAAATACAATATAAAATTCAAGAGAGATAATACTAGTAAAATGAGGTACTTTATTTATTGACGTAATAATATTATATACAAAAAAAAAAAAGAAAAATTGTTCATGTAATACTTACATACATTTTGTGTAATATGCGCGTGAATACACGAAAAAAAAAATATTTAAAATAGCAGCATTTATTGTAATTAAAAATATTACAAAAAATACTATTTTTTTTTTGGACGTAGTTAGTAAAAAGAGTTAGTAAAGGAAAAAACTGCAAAGGAAATTCTAAAGAGATTCTAAAAAATGGTATATAAAACGACTACTACAAAAAATACATGCTCATTTAAAGCAAAATATATTATATATAAAAAAATATATATAAATATAAACGCTGCGAAATTTTTTTTTCAGATTTTGCCCACATACAACTGAGCTTGACGTTAAAGAGAGTTTGAGTTATGAACATGTTGTTATTGTTAAAGTTGATGTTAAGCAAAATGTTGTTAAAATTATAAATTTAAAAAAATTATAATAAATTGCCAGCTCTCTAACCCGTCAAATGCCGCAGGCCCAAATAAGCGCAAACTAGGCTAAGAACTTTACGTTAAAACTTGGCTCAATCTGCGCTTATTGCGGCCTAGGCATAGTGCCTTTAGATGTGTTTTATATGCACTAGGCGTATATGCAAAAAATATATTCTAAAATAAATTCGAAAATTTCCAAAATTAATTACAATTAAAGACAAATCAGGTTCTTCAACTAATTTCATGCTGCTGGCAACTCTGGTAGACACATTCGGCAACAATACTGAACTGCTTCTTATCCCTGCAGTTCGGCTGCCAGCAATTAAGGCAAAAAAAAAATTACTGACGACATGTCGCTGGTAAAATACTCCCAACTTATCGGTGGTAAATTAGCTCATACATGTCTGTGGTAAATTACTGGCAACATGTCAACAAGCAGGCAACAATTGCAGCTCTCCTATGATAACGCATGTAAATAGCCTAATTTCTTTTTTAGACGCGAGGTCTTGGGAGAGCTGCAATTGTCGCCACCTCGATGACATGTTGCCAGTAATTTACCATAGACACGTATGAGCTAATTTAGCTCAGATAAGTCGGGAGTAGTAATTGGCTACAAACAGCGAACTGCTGGGATTACATACTTAACAACACGCGGTACACACTATAAAATATATATTTAACTTATTTACTTAGACTAACTAGAACTTACTACAGGCCTCTAATAATTGCTTATTAAATAGTACAAGTACAAAAAAAGTGTCTAATTAAACTTGGACTTCCTCATATAACACCCATCGATCGCTACATACATATATACATAGTACATAGTACTTATATACATAGTTTGTTGCTAAGCGCCGCGCCTTATATATGCGCCCAAAACACAAGTTTTTTCTACAACAAGTTAGTTTAGCTTTCGGAAAACAAAATTAATTTATGTTTTTAAAATATTATTTACAATTTTTAACACAATGTTTCGTTTTAATTGTGCATGCAGCCACTCTTGAGCCCCAAAATGTATGCAATAAAAATTGAAACAAAGTTTTACATACACCTACACAAAACTAATCAATAATAATAAATATATATTTACACTAACTAAGCAAATGTATTGAATCAAAAATAACAAAAAAAAGTACAAAAAAATTTTTTATAGAACATTTTTATACCATACGCGTTCAAGTTGCTTAGCTTAATAAAAAAATTAACACAAAATACACAAAAAAAACGTTATATTACATTGTTATTTAAAAAAAAATTGGCTACTTAAAATTATATATAAATTATGCATATACTAAATATGAAAATTAACTTAATTAACACTTGTATTGAATTTTTCTATATACATTGTTATATTGTTATGCTTATGTACGTGTCTACTTAACTAAAATATATTATTTCTTTATTTTTTGTTTAAATATATCTATAACTTGTGCATAAAAAACTTGTGTTTAGCCAGCTAAAAAAAATATATAGTAAAAAGCGCTGTCTGCAACTATCTAGAATTTAACTCAATTTATCGAAGTTAGCACTACTTGCAAAGCAATTCCAACACCAAATAGAACTAAATGACTCAAAAAAAATTCTGTGCTGCCTAAACAATCATCATAAGAAAAGAGCTAACCAAAAAAACAACAACAACATAATAGCAGAATACGCTGGAAACGGCAACTTCCAGTGTTGGATAACCTCAAGCGGAATGGAATTTCCATAAAACACACACACTAAAAGTCACAATAAATTTATGAACTACCGGTTGTTGGCGACAATTAAAACCTTATATACTATAAGCAAAATAAACCTAATAAATATTTAAAAAAAAAGAAAACAACTTACTAAGAACAATATTTTTTCCATAAACAAACTTACAATTATTGTCAAACGCTATAAAGATTGTCTTAAAAAAAAAACAAAAAAGCTGAGCTAGATTTTAATAAAAACAAAACAAAAACTCAAGAAATTTCTAAAAACTACTTCAACTAACTAAATACAAACCGCAGTACAGTCTGCTACAAAAGTAATTCTACAAAAAGCGAAAAACCGAAAGTACCATAAATAAATCAAAATAAATGTTATATATGTTACTTACTATGTATAGTATATACCGCATGTAACTAGTACTTTACAAGTTAAGTAAATGTTATGCTATTAAAAACAAATACTTACTCCAAGCAAAACCACAAATCTGTATTAAGATAATGAAAAAACCAGCAGATGATGTTGAAATTCTTAAAGATGATGCGAGCATAGTGAAAAAAACCAGCAGATGACGTTTAAATTATTAAAGATGATGCAAACTAAACAACAAATCTCTATTGAGATAATTTTAAAAGTGAAAACTTAGCAGATGGTGCAAGCTAAACTAAAAACCTGTATTTAATCAACGAAAAAACAGCAGATGATGTTAAAATGCTTAAAGATGATGCAAGCATAGTGAAAAAAAAGCAGATGTAGCTTAAGCTGTTAAAGATCATGCAAGCTTAGCTACAAATTAAAGCATAGTGAAAAAACAGCATATGATGCAAGTTAAACTAAAAATCTATATTAAATTAACGAAAAAACAGCAGATGATGTCAAAATTCTTAAAGATGATGCAAGAATAATTGAAATAAAACAGCAGATGATGCAAGCTCAACTAAAAATCTATATAAGATAACGAAAAAACGGCAGATAATGTTGAAATTCTTAAAGATGATGCAAGCAGAGTAAACAAAAACAGCAGATGATGTTTAAATTATTAAAGATGTTGCAAGCTAATCCACAAATCTGTAACAAGATAATGAAAAAAACGATGATGCAAGCTTAGAGAAAAAAACTGCAGATGAAGTTTAAGTTGTTACAGATAATGCAAGCGAAGCTACAAATCTGTATTACGATAATAAGAAAACAGCAGATGATGTTTAAACTACAAAGATACTGAATATCCAAACCGATGATGTTGATGTTTTTAAAGATGATGCAAGCTAAGCTGCAAATCTGTATTAAGATTATAAAAAAACAGCACATGATGCTTAAACTACCAAGATACTGAATACCCCAGCCGATGATGTTGAAGTTAAGCTAAAAATCTGTATTAAGATTATAAGAAAACAGCAGATGTTGTTTAAACTACAAAGATACTGAATACCCCAGCCGATGATGTTGAAGTTTTTAAAGATAATGCAAGCTAAACTACAAATACTTATAAAGATTGCGAAAAAAGTAGCAGATGAAGCTTAAGTTATTAAATATGACACTAACTGCAACAGTTACTACAAATCTTTATTAAGATATTAGTAAAAAAGCAGTTAATAATAGAATTATTGAAGATGATGCTGAAGATATTGAAGATGATGAGCATAAACTACAATACGAAATACATGAAACCACCGTTTACTAACAGCGCAGCAAAAGCAAGTAAAAAAAAAACAAAAGCAACAATTCCAAATTGTTGTAAAAGTATTTAAAGCAGCTTAAATAAAAAATACCAAATAAAAGTTGTATAGTTGTTTTTTTTTTTTTTTAACTATAACTTAAAAAACAAAATGTACAATATAAGATGATCCATGCCAAACCAAACAAAACAAAACAATTTAAATGTTAGTTTTTGAACTAAAAAAAAATGAAAATACCAAACAAAAGATGAAAAATACAGGCAAAAGATAAATTACTTTAGAAGCACTTAGAGCAGCGCAGCAAAAAACCTAAGCAGAAGTTTTTAAAAAATTAAGAAAAGGAAAAACAACAAAAAATAAAAGAGTTCCGCATAAGTTTATGAACTTATTATTATTAGTTTTAGAAGATAATAACAATAAGTTATTGGAAGAAGCGTAGCAAGCGCACAAAGTCTTCAAATCAAATCAAAAATATGACAACTTCAAATACTACCAAAAACAACACCAAAACAATAACAAAAACAAAATCGCCATTTTGATAAAAAAAATAAAATTTAAAATAGAATCTAACCGTATATTTATATATACTTATTAAGATAGCAAAGTTTACTTTAATTTCATATTACTGAGTAGCGTGCCAGGGGCCAAAATTATTCAAATCTAAACGTTAGATTTGAATTCTTCAACTGGCTCCGACGTGTTTAACTTTTTAAGTCTCAACTAACACCAAACAAACAACAAGAAGATGAAATAGTTTATATAATTGTGTCTATATAGTTACAAAATAAAACAACCCACAAAATATACCAAATATACTATTTGCCATAAACTTACTTAATTGATGTTACAATGCATTCTAAAATTATCTAAAATATACTAACAAATAATTACAGAAATACCAAAAAAAAAAAAACAAAAATTAAATACAATAATAAGCCATATATACAAATACATACATAATATAAATGTTATGTTATTAAAAATTTATTAGCTAAATTTTAAAACAAAACTGACAGAAAAAATACCAAAAAAAAAAACAAGTATTTAAATATAAGTAAATTGTTTGTCTATATATTATATTACGTCATTGAAAAATTATAAAACTTAAGTTTAAAAACGATACTATGAAACTTATTAATAGTTATACAAAAAAATAAGAGAAATTAACGCATTAAAAATATATATATATTGTATATACTATACCTTATATATATATTGCATACAGAATGGACAAAGCTGCATTATATTATTATAAATGTTTAAAACATTGCATATTTTGTGTTAAAAATAAAGGATCTATGATGTATTATATTATATATTATATATGTATACAACTTGAAAAAGTTAATCATTATTCTAATTGAAAATAAAACGAAAAAATTTGAGAAAAAATAAAAACAAAAAACGTAGACTGTATAAATATATTCTTTAAAAAAACAAAAAAACACATCTCGAAAAGATCCGAAATGATTTCAAATACAAAATACGAGTAGCTGTGCAAAGTACAGAAAGTGTTATAAAAAAAATAAAATAAAAATTAAATATTATATATACATATATCTGAATATATATTCTATTGATTATGCTGATGAATTCAAATCCAACAAAGTTTAAAACAAAAAAGATTTAAAAGAAGTACAATAAAGATTTCAACTGGAGTATATATGTAAATAAAAATGTTTTTGTTTTTGGGGGGGCTACCAAATGGAAAGAACTATAGAAAAAGGGGTTTGAGCGTCAAGCTAGATATGATAAAAAAACCGATTTATGTATCCTATACCAATAAAAATTATCTATAAACGCCCAGATCTCGCAGGTAAGAGTTAAGAGCAACCAAACCTTCAAATTGGAACCCTTTTTTTATCAAGACAAGCAAAGATAAGTTTATCGGCGCTATATTATATAGCTTCCATTAGGTTTTCAGACAAAGAAATCATTAGTTTTATAAAGATAGTTCATTATTTTATAAAGATATCGTAACCAATTTTAGCTATATGGCATTTAAAAGTTTTTCTGAGCTTCAAATCTCATACACTGTACCACATTTTTTCAAAATCAATTAACTATATCATATGATCCCTCGGGATAGATCCGACTATTTGACTATTTTGGAGCTACATTCATATATTTTTCGTTTCTTTACGAAAATGTTGCAACAAAACATTGGAAAAGCTGTCGAAAACTGTTCCCAACGATTTTTAAAGCAGCAACATATCAAATTTTTTTTTTTTTAATTTTAAATTTTTAAAATTAACTTGAGCTATGGCTAAATTTGAAAAAAAAAACAACATTATTCGAATTTATTTAAATGGAACGTAGTAACTGAATATTTTTGAAGCTCTTTTTTCTGTCATATCATTTTTTTTTTATTTTTTAAAAAAAATTTTAGAATTGAAAATATGTAATGTTTTTTTTTAAGGTTTCGATAAAAAAAAACAAAATGTTAAAGCTTTTCAAACATCTTTTCTTAAAAAATATCAAATTTGTTTTTTTTTTTAATTATATTTCTTAAATACTTAAACCAGAATTTTTTTAAACACGTCTTTTTAGTTTAGGCGATGTTGATCTAAAATAAAAACTTTTTGAACCCATTTTCTTAAAAAATACCAAATTTGTTTTATTTTATTTTGCTATTTAAAAAAATTATATTTCCTAAATATTTAAAACAGGATTTTTTTAAACACATCTTTTTAATTCAGGCGATGTAGATTTAATATAAAAACTTTTTAAACAAATTTTCTTAAGAAATATCAAACGTGTTTTTTTATTTTTTTTTATTATATTTCTGAAATATTTAAACCAGCATTTTTTAAAAATATCTTTTTAAAAAAAACTTTTTAAACACATTTACTTAAAAAATATCAAATTTGTTTTTTTTTTAATTATATTTCTTAAACCATAATTTTTTTAAACACGTCTTTTTAGTTCAGGCGATGTTGATCTAAAATAAAAACTTTTTGAGCCCATTTTCTTAAAAAATACCAAATTTGTTTATTTTATTTTACTATTTAAAAAAAATATATTTCTTAAATATTTAAGCCAGCATTTTTTTAAAAACATCTTTTTAGTTCAGGCGATGTTGATCTAAAATAAAAACTTTTTGAGCCCATTTTCTTAAAAAATACCAAATTTGTTTATTTTATTTTACTATTTAAAAAAATTATATTTCTTATAAATATTTAAGCCAGGACTTTTAAAAAACATCTTTTTAATTCAGGCGATGTAGATTTAATATAAAAACTTTTTAAACAAATTTTCTTAAGAAATATCAAACGTGTTTTTTTATTTTTTTTTATTATATTTCTGAAATATTTAAACCAGCATTTTTTAAAAATATCTTTTTAAAAAAAACTTTTTAAACACATTTACTTAAAAAATATCAAATTTGTTTTTTTTTTAATTATATTTCTTAAACCATAATTTTTTTAAACACGTCTTTTTAGTTCAGGCGATGTTGATCTAAAATAAAAACTTTTTGAGCCCATTTTCTTAAAAAATACCAAATTTGTTTATTTTATTTTACTATTTAAAAAAAATATATTTCTTAAATATTTAAGCCAGCATTTTTTTAAAAACATCTTTTTAGTTCAGGCGATGTTGATTTAAAATAAAAACTTTTTAAACACATTTACTTAAAAAATATCAAATTTGTTTATTTTATTTTACAATTTAAAAAAATTATATTTCTAAAATATTTAAACCAGAATTTTTTTAAACACATCTTTTTAGTTCAGGCGATGTAGATCTATTCATGGACATTTCAACTTATAGCATTATGGCATAATTAAAAAAATGTATTCTTCACATTTTATTTTTAATCATGACAAAGCCTCTATATATTTTTTTAATCTTTATTTTAATCTAATTTTTCTATTGGGTTAACTGAAAGAAATATGTTAATTTTTTTACATTTTCGAAATATTTCCTTATTTTTTTGAACAGGAAAAAACAAAATTCCGTAAAAGTTTATTTTTTTTTAATTATGCTTCATAAATATTTCAAACAGCATTTTTTTTTTTAACGTATTTTTATTCCAGGCGATGCAGATCTATTCATGGACATATCAATTTAATTGTCTTAACTAAAAAAAAGTATTCTTCAATTTTTATTTTTTAAAAAACCTCTAAACGAAATATGTTAATATAAAGTAAGCTGTCGATTGGAATCTCTAAAAAAATTGAATTTTTAATTAACACAAAACATTTTTTCAATTACAAATGATGTTTTTTTTAAAACAATACGTTTTGATAAAGAAAATATTAAAACTTTTTTAACACATTTTCTTAATTAATATCTTTTTTTTTTTTGTTTTTTTTAAATTATGTTTCTTTTATTTCAATCAGCATTTTATTTTAAAATATTTTTTTATACCAGGTGGTGCACATTTCTAAACTTAAAACTTATGGATTAATTTAAAAAATATATTTCACTTTTTATTTTTAGGTGTGACAAAGCTACTAAATATTTTTTTATTTAAGCTCCAATAGATAGCTTACTGAAAAAAATACGTTAATTTTATTTTTTAGTTTGTATTTAATTGAAACTAAGCAACTGATTATTTTTAATCGCCGTCGATTGGAATCTCTAAAAAAAATTGCATTATTTAAATTTAAAAAAAATATATTAAATAAGTAAATATTGTATATATGTAAAACATAAACAACCTGATGTACAGCCATTATATGCCTTATCAGAAAATGCATATGATACAACTAAAAGAGGTTACGCAAAGCGCAGCTACTATATAATTAGTTGACTATGACGTCACTGGCTTTCTTAAATATATTTTTATATCCTGTACCGTATGGTACAAAGGGTATGTTAAGTTTGTGCAAGCCGAAAATGTATGTAACATATAGTAGGAGACGTCGGAGACACCCCAAAGTTACCTAAAATATGATCAGGGTGAATAGAGAAGTCGATATACCCATGTCCTTCCGCCCATATGAACGCCTAGATCTCAGAGATGGTAAGAGCTACAGCAACCAAACTTTCACATTAGATTGCATAATTTTAAGAGTTACTTTATTTGTTTTTTAGTTTTTCGCAGTGAGTTTACACGCATTAAACGGCATAAAATTGAGGAAATTTTTTTAAAAAGTTACAAAAAAATCGTAAAAAAATTTTTTTTACTTGAATATTTTATCTATAATGGGAAAATAAATTTGTATCCATTTCTTTATTTATTTAGAAGATATGGCTTGTCAAAGAAATGTTTAAAATTGGAAAAATTAATTGTCAGTTATCAACAACTCTTAAAATAATTGGAACTTTGCAATAAAATTTGACGCAGTTATTATTGGCTAATCCAACGTTGAGCATGGTCCAGCACTTTTCACTTTTCCTATTTCCCTAATTTTTCCTGTCTTTTCTATATCCCTATCTCTATCACTTATGTAAAAACCATCGAAATTGGAGAGGTCGAGGAAAAAAGTTGACGGTGTCTGTTTGGATTGCTAGATCGACTAGATCGTGACACACCCCCAAACATCCATCAGTTGGCAAATCTCTCTCTATTCTAATCACTTTTACCCAATTATTATTCAAGCAGTCGGTAATTTGTTAAATCGAGTCGGCATTTTGAGGCTCACCAGCCCCCCACATTCAACTCTCACGCTACGCCACTGATTGGAACTCCTGGAAAAATGTTAGATTGGGGAATTAAGATTCGTGTCTTTGACTTAAGTAAGATATTTAAATTCGTTTTGGATGAAGCTGATGTAATGATATCTAGACAAGGCCATTATGATCAGTGTATATATGTTATATAGTATAATGCTTCCGATCCCAACAGTTCAGGCATACTAAGACGTATTTTACGGTATTCGACGTAGGATCCCGAGTAGGCTCGATTGCTAAAAAAAGAGGACTTCCGCTCTAGGTGCCGGAAGCTGCATCGTTTTTGTATATTAATGTCAGCAAAGAACTAAAAAATTGTCCAAGATAGATCCATCGGCGCAGCGAAACATGGAAGAACCTGTAGATAACACTAGCAAACCAATTGCCAAAAATGTTAACCACCGTCTCATTAAAAGATATCGGAAATTATTGGACATTGCAATATTTTTAAGATACCTCGTAATCGCGTCGTTTCTTATAATTTGTATGCGGAAAAATTAAGATATCTAATGCGCAACCCTAACTGAGGCAACAACAGCAAAAGCCGCCGAGCAAAAAAAAATTGATAAGGTATTACCTCATTTTTAATAATAATCTAAATATTATAACTTATTATGTTCTTAGATTCTGGACGCAATGTTAAATAAAATACGAGAGCTCTTGGAGCCAATTAAACAACATCGAAAACGAGTAGAAAACTTAAGTTAATCAGTACCCAATCGAAATTTGTAAAAGGAAACCATTCATTTAGCTATACTAAATAGATACTACTAAATGATTCATATAAAAAAGAAATATAATTTATTTGCAAACATATTTTTTTTTTTTTTTTTTTTTTTTTTTTTGGATAGTAGGAGGGGGGGAAATCTTCAGAAAGACACCCGGGGAGTGGTAGTGTCGGATTCGCATTCTGCGCCTGCCGACTAAAACCCCCTCCTATTTGGTTGCCAACCTTTACGGTTCTAAACCTCAGAGTGTGGGGGTACCATCAGAGGGTGTATGAGGGGGTGCTTGACGCGGTATATATGAGAGGGGGTGCACGAAGCGGTATATTATGTATGATCGGTTGAACCGATCTCAATTTCCCATTTAGTCGCCTTTTACGACAAGCAGAGGAACACTGAGGTGGATATTCTTAATCCGCCACCTCACGGATAACAAACATATTTAGCTGTAGATCTTTATATCATGTAGGTAGTGCTTGAAGCCGTTGTGAATCATTACCAATATTTTTTTAAATGCCCTGTAACGTATGCACCAAAATTTATATTAAGTTTGTGCAAGCCGAAAATGTATGTAACATACATCGGGTTTTTCAATAGGGACAGCAAACGACGCGATATTTCTTCCCGCTCTCTGTAGGACTTGGCATTTGTAAGGACATGCATAGATTTAAGGAAAAGTCGCAGTGGTTAAGGAGATGAACTACAGTGAGGAGGGCTCATGCGTGAGAAATGTATCACCCAGATGCCAAAAAAATTCTAAATGCAATGTTATATAAAATAGGAAAGCTCTTGGAGCCAATTGAACAACATCGAAAACGAGCAGAAAACTTAAGTTAAGCAGTACGCTAATCCCGAATCAAAAGCTGAATTTACCCAAACAAGAATAATTTATAAAAATAAAAGTTTCTGCTACTAAATGAATCATATAAAAAAGAAATAAAATTTGTTTGCAAACATATTTAGCTGTAGATCTTTATGTCATGTAGGTAGTGCTTGAAGCAGTTGTAAATCATTATCATTAATGCCATGTAATGTATGCTACAAAGGTTAAAATAAGTTTGTGCAAGTCGAAAATGTAAGTAACATATGTATAGAAGGAGTCGTCAGAGACACCCCAAAGTTACCTAAAATATGATCAGGGTGACTAGAGAAGTCGATATACTCGCCCGTATGCTCGTATGAACGCCTAGATCTCAGAGATGGTAAGAGCTAGAGTTACCAAACTTTCACATTAGATCCTATATTATTCCATAGGAGACAAGTTTATTTTATTTTTTTGATATCGAGTGTTAAATTATATAGCTCCCATAGGGGTGTGTCAGACGACCTCGAAAAAAAATAGTTTTAGATGAATAATTCGTTTGATTATGAAGATATCGTAACCGAATTTGGCATTCAAAAGTTTTTTATAGTACCAAATTTGATCAAAATCGGTGGACTATATCATTTAGTTCCCATAGGGCCGTTCTTCCAAAAAATCGATTTTCGAACAAAATTTGTTGTGTTCGTTTGTTTGTGAAGATATTGAAATCAAATTTGATATTCGTAAGTTTTTATAGTTTCTTAGCACTGTACTAAATTTAATCAAAATTTGTTGACTATATCATATGGCTCCCATAGGAGGAATCGGTGAAAAAAAAACATTTTTTTTTATACAAAATTCTTTGTGTTTGGTTCGTTTGTAAAGATATTTAAACTTAATTCAGCATCGGATTTTTTTTAAGTATTTAAGCACTGAGTCAAATTTGATCGAAATCTGTTGACTATAACTTATATAGCTCCCATAGGAACGATCGGTCAAATACCAAATTTTTGCTTAAAAATTCTTCTGTTTTTGGTTTTTTATGAAGGAACCGGATTTTATTGCAAGCTTGTGATACAGGGTATCCCAAAGTCGTCCGCGCCCGACTTTACGCACGCCATTTTTTTTTATTGAAAATTTAAGAATAGATTTTTTTCCCAAACATTTTTTTAATAATAATTTTTAAGGGTCTAGCTGGATAAGGTATTGGAAGCTGCCCCCAGCTTTTTTGAAAACTAATAATTCAGTTCGATGAACAATGCTAAAAAAAAAATCGCAAAATGTCAGCTTTAAACTTAACGCGTTACAGCTTAATTAAAAAAAAAACGTGTTTTTCGTCTTATTTATTTGAGACTAAACTACTTAATATTCTTAAACCAAAATATATTTTTGATTTAAGTTGGCAATAGGGCTATTTAAATAAAAAAGATTTTTTTTTTCTAAGCAACACATTTTCTTAAAAAAAATTACATTTTCTTGTTCCTTAAATATGTCAATACCCATTTTTTTTAAACGTGCTTTTATACGTTCTTATATGGTGTGAATTTAAATCAAACCGAATTGGTGGAACAATGTTAAAAAAAATAAAAAGGAAATTTTTAAATGATTTTTTTTTTTTAAATTTATAAAAAAAATTTTTTTTGTTAAAAGATGGCAGAAATTATAATACATTTTTATAATATTTACCTTATCCAGCTAGACCATTTTCTTATTTTTTTAAGTATGTTCCTGGAATTATTAACCAAAATTATTTCCAAAAAAAAAGTGTATTATTATAATTGTTAAAGCCTGATGTCTTAATATGAAAAATATAATAATTTTTACAAAGCTTCTAAACAATATTCTATAAATAAAAAATTTTTACAGCCTGAAGGCCTTGTTGCTCTGCTTTATATTTTACAATTAAATTCTAATTTATAAATAAATTAAAAAAAAAAAAATAAATAAATAAAAAAAAATGTATTTTACTTCAACCTTCTTATTTTTTTTAGTATGTCTTATCGTTTTTCTTCTTATGATCGATATCTGATATATAGTTTTATTTATTAAGATCACATAAATCTACTTATTATTACTTTTAATGTATTTATCAGATTTTGTTTTTTTAGATCAGCTAATTAAGTTATAAAGCCAAAAACCGGGGGAAGCATCAAGATATCAAAATAATGTCACAAACTAGGCTTAAAACCGACTATGGCCTACTGTTGGTAAAGTATTTGTGTCTGTAGCACGTACAAATAGATGTACGAGGTGTGTTCAAAAAGTAAGGTGACTTAAGCAATTTCGCGGGCAACGTATTTTCGATTATCGATTTTTTTGTTTTGTTGTGTTGGTACACTCTTCCCGAACATCTGTACCAAATTTCAAGTGAATGGAATTTTTAGTTTGGTTGTGAGAGGCGTAGAGGCTCTTCTGGCCGCTTCCATTGGGACGATTGGGCTTTGGTTTCGATATCATAACCATATACCCATGATTCGTCACCAGTTATGACCCTTTTGAGTAAATCTGGGTCGACGTTGACACAACAAAACAAATAAATCGATAATCGAAAATACGTTGCCCGCGAAATTTGAAACCTTGACCTTACTTTTGAGCACACCTCGTATATAGTTCAATCGCCATATAATGCTATGACAAAACCATACGATCTGCCACACCTTGATACCTAAATTAAATAGCAATTACATCCATGCCACAATAAAGCATATACCTCTATTTTATACTCCTTCTTAGCCCTCATTTCTCAAAAAAAGCATCTTTAACCCATGCTCCAAATTTTTGAAATCTTCAAACTCCGTCACTTCCAAATATTGAAACCATTTAAAATTAGTTTATATTTAAAAAATAATTCAACTAATTTTAAATGGCTTTTATGATGCACTCATAAATGCAATTAAGGCACATTAAACAGTAGATTGCCGAAATATTTGCATATATTCCCTCGTACCACAAAGCCCCCGAGTTTTTGACCGACTGATCCGAGTGGTCCGAGCTGTTGCCTCATTATGAATAAGCTGTGAATTTTAACTCACTGAACTGTCAAAAATATAAAAAGCTAAAAGCATTTTAATACCGTTAACACGGCACATGCCGATGACAATTTTGCTCTCAAACAAAAGCTCATCAGCATAAAGTAGGAATGACGGCCTCGATGGGCATACCCTACGATCCCACTTAGAAATCCCTACAACATGGGCTTGTGCGGTTTTTAAGAACATGTATGTAAAATGTTTTTTTTTTTTAAACCGACTAAGTGTTATTTATGAAGCATCCCGAAATTCTGGAGGATTAATTTTGGTCTTGTTAATAAAGAATATCAAAAAATTTGGACCGTGTCGTCAGGGTTGGCTCAACATGTCGAATTTGTTTAAACAATAATTCTTATGAAATAAAATCAATCATAGAGCATTCCAAGATAGTTCAATAAAAATTATTAAATATTTACATTCTGAAATAATGTTCGATAAAGCGTTTATATAAGCTAAGATATCAAAAAATTCGTATAAAATAAAATATTTTTTTAAAGTATTCCAAAATAGTTCAATAGTAAAATTTATGAAATTCAATTTTAAAAAAGCGCTGAAGCTAGTTAATATACAAGAAATTTGTTTTATTTTTAAGTGTATATATATAATTCCTTGGAAATCTCTATTCATAATAGATTTGGATCTACTTTGTAGACCGATCATCCGTACAGAGTGTCTTTAATTTTTTTTTGGATCTTGCAAATTCGAACATAGAATTTCAATATTATTAAGATCTGTGACAATTACAGATGATTTAAGAGTTTTCTTTTGATCTTAAAATCATAATTAATTTTTCCTTTCTCTCTATTATAGAAACATAGCTTGAAAATAAGTAAGTTCCTGTAAGGTTAAGTTTCGTAAGGGATAAAATTATCTTGACAGATTCTCAAAATATAAAAATATCATTGGAACATAATAAAAACTTCTTTGTATATATAATACATATATAGGTTTACCACGATAATCACTCTCAGGTATTAGAACACACATATTATATGTACATATGTATACAAATTCTGAAAGATTTTTCTTAGGCAGGTTATATGCTTAAAGATGAAGCATATTTCTTTCCAATATTTATTACGAAAAGCCAAGTCTCAAATAGTTCTGTTTGGATCTAACGCAGTGTTAAGAAAAAAATTGTCCATCAGTGGAACACCCTCACCTACTTTTTCTAAATTTGGCCACAACTCTCTCAATATTGGCTTTATTCAAGCGAATTGGTTAAGGCAAAGAGAGCATTTATGGACGCAATGAATTTTACAAGGTAACGCAAAGAATTGTGCATTTTTGTCGTTACTAGTTCAACTTTGTATGGTATCTACATCACATAGTGAACCAATTTTGATTAAACTTCACACAAAAAGTTTGTTCGTTGTACTTAAAAAAACATTATCTGAAGAATATGTTTCACTAAATAATATTTCTTCCATACAATAACTGCTCCTGAACTGTCTTTTTGAGAAAGATACAAATAAAAAACTTGCGCATTGCGTCACTTTCAAGTTCTTAGATCATGATTTTATTGCTCTTCAATTGTGCTTAGTTATATGAAAATGTTCTCTAATAAATATTGTTTTTATACCAAAACTGAACCTGTGCTCTCTTCTTTAGAGAGCTACGATTAACGGAGATGCGCATTGCGTCACCATCATATTGCGAGATCATGAACTTTTTGCTTTTTAGTCTCTTCCCTTGTGTGTATTTTAATAAAAATTGTTTTACCATTTTATGTAGCTGCCATAAAAAACTAAACCTGAGCTCTTTTATACGGAGATTTTCGAATTGTTGGATTATAACTTTATTGCTTATTATATGTTAAGGAAATCAAGTGGAAAATGATTCTAGTTCATGTCGAAACAGTTTTTAATTTTTGACTTTATTCATTCTTCTTTAATAAAACCCAAAATTCTGGTAAATACAGATAAAAGAACTGTTTTTGAATTCGGAAATTTCGAGATCTAGGTTTCAACCGAAAATCGGGTTATTGTTTAGGCATATAAAATATTATTAGAATATTAAAAATTAATAGCAAATTGTTGTCAGATTATGAGACCCCCTCTTCAACTTTTAAAAAGCCTTTTAAGAAAAACTAAGCTTTCTTCTTTCAAATTAATTTAACCCAAAACTCTGTGTACTACCGATAAAAAATCTGTTTTTCAAGTTCGGAATTCCGATACACGAGGTTCCATTCGAAAATCGTGTTTTTTTGTAGATAATTAAAAATATATTAGAAAACTTCAAATTTAAAATGAATCGCTTTCAAATTCTGAGAGACCTGCGAGTTTTTAAGAAAAAAATTTGTTCTTCGAGTTTAGAGGTTCCGAGATCCAGGCTCCAACCAATGATTATATTTTTTTATAGATACTTAAAAACTTTTTAAAAAATTGTAAATAAAAATAAATCGAGAAGAGACATTCGGATTAAAAAAAAAAGCTTTTTTGAGTTCCGAGGTTCCGAAACTCAGGTTTCAAATGAAAAACGTGTTTTTTTTTGTAAATAATTAAAACATTTTTAAAAAATTAATAATAAATCGCTTTCAAGTTCTGAAAATCTGCTGATTTAAAAATAAAAATTGATTTTTCGAGTTCGGAGTTAGGTAATTAAAAATAGTTTGAAAATTTAAAATTAATAATAAAGACTGGGAGACTTGCTGATTAAAAAAAAATGGTTTTTCGAGTTCGGAGAATATTTAAAAAATTATTAGAAAAATTTAAAACTAATAATGAATCGCCTTCAAGTTCTAAGAACATTCTGATTAAAAAAATAAGTATTTCCGAGTTCCGATGTTCTGAATTTAATAGATGAGATAATTTAAGCATTATTAGAAAGTTGAAAGTGTAACCGGCGAATCGCTTTCCGAGTTCTGAGAAGACGAGCTGATTAAAAAAAAAAAATTAAAATATTTTTTTCGAAATTGCGGAAGATCCGATCAGCTAGGCTCCGGCCAAAAATAGTGTTTATTTGTAGATAATTAAAATATATTTAGAAAATTTTAATTTAATAATAAATCTGCCTTCGAGTTCACGAAGGAGCATTCTTATTAAAAATAAAAATACGTTTTTAAGGTTCCGAGATTCCGTGCCTCAGTTTCCCATCCGAAAATCGTTTTTTTTTTGTAGATAATTAAAAAACTATTAGAAAATGTAAAATAAAATTGAATCGCTTTTAAATACTAAGAGACCTGCCGAATTAAAAAAAAAAAAATTTTTCGAGTTTGGAGATTCCGAAACTCAGGTTCCATCCGAATATAATTTTTTTTTTTATGGAGTACATGTTTAAAAAATTATTAGAAGGTTGAAAATTAATAATGAATCGCTTTTTTCAAGTTCTGAGAGAGGTCTTCTGACTTTTTTTGGCTTTCAAAAAACTTTTTAAGAGTTAATTAGGCTTCCCAAATTTCTTTTAAATTCTGAGAGATCTGCTTGTTTTTTAAACTTAAAAAAATATATAAAAATATTGTTTTTAATTTTCTTTCAAATTTTTGATAGATCTGCTGCTTTCTTTTAACTGCCATAAAGCTTTTTTAGAAAAATTAAGTTTTTATAATTTTGAGAGACTATCTGATGTCTTTCAACTTTCGAAAATCATTTTAAGAAAAATTAAGATTTTTTTAAAATCTATATGGCCTACTAAAATAACCTCGCTTACGTGAAAGTCCCCTGTACCCAGGCTTGAAGGCAAGATATAGTCAATTTGGATGATCCGTACAATTTGGAAAATATTGTTTCTCGATCTCTTATGATCTTTGAGTTTTAGGTATTCATGCAGACCGAGGAAGTTAGAGACGAACAAAGGTCTTTTGCCTCAGGCATTGTAGAAAGTGGGAGACCCTGTATTATTTTCATAACCAACAAAGGTATTAAAATTAGCGGATTACGTAATTGTTACTGTTCTAAATTTCACACAAAACAAGAACTGCGGGTACTACTCCAAAGTAGTAAAATTTGTATACCCCGTAACCGCAGGGTATTAAGGATTCTCTTCTTCTATTAATTTTAGGCCCAGAAAGTAAATCGGAAACACAAAAGTATTACAAGAGTTCTTCGTTAAAAATGATGGAAATCACTAATGTAACACAACAACTCATAGAACACACCTCGCTGGTAGTTTTTGTTTGTGGCATGGCAATAACTTTGGTGACTACCAAAACTATTTCTTTGATAGAACTTGATTAGTCCTGTTTTGTTGACAGTCTACAGCGCATACATAAATTGATGGACCCGAAAACAAAATGGCCAAACCGCACAAACACACACTGACACATATAAACAAAAGCACACACTCACACACACACATATATAGAGAGAGGGTCATGGCAGGCTAACGTATAAAAATCAATTAACGAAATGCCAGACACAGTTGGTCTGTGGAAGAGTATTTCACTCTTAACGCTTAAATATGCCGTTTTTTTTTTGCGTTGTTGATTCTTCCGCTGCTTCGTCCTTGTGCCCTCCTCTTTTGTCAAAATGTCCGTTGTTTGTTTATCATACCCTGTAGCCAAACAGGGTCAAGGGTGTTAATGATTTGTGCTGAATGTTTGTGAATGTAGCAGAGAGAAAAAGGCGTGGCAGACGCCATATGTGCATTTCAACAAATGGCGTTTATCAACTACGTTAGCGATGGAACTTTGTCGTCTAGGACTTTGAGGTAGCATGGTGGTGGATGGATTTGGATGGATGGGATGGACTGATTATAGTAATTGTTTAAAATGATATTTAATTGTCGGGGTTGCCTTATATATTTATCTTAATCTTTAAAAGCATTTAGCCGAAATTGAGATGAAGTGAGTTGTTGAAATTAAGAGAACTAAATAAACTAAATCTACTTTGATAGTTATTTTTGTTGTGCGTGGGGAATTAAGTAAGTTCTCTTCACTTAAAAATGGATTAGAAAATTCTTAAAATAAAATAAAATATGTTAAAAATTATATTATACCTCACAGAGTACTAATACCCATGATTGGATTGCTTCAAAGTTAGGTTTGTACTCATAGCTTAGGCATGACCACATTGCAATATAATATTGCAAATAAGAGGGGCAGCTAGAGGGCGTTGGTCTTAAGAGCTTCATGATCTTTAAATCGTTTTGATGAGTGCATAAAAGAGTCCGTACAAAAGCAATTGTTTCTTTTTGCGCTTGGGATTCAAATATTGGACTAACATCTTTGAAAGTAATAATAATAATTATTCTTTTCCTTAAAGCACAGATTAGATGGATTGGCCACATTATACGAATGCCGAACGAGAGAATCCAGCAGAAGGTTTTTACTCTAGGTCCAGGTGGAAGAAAAAAAGGCCGACCAAGAAAGAGATGTTTTGATGACGTCGAAGTAGACTTGAAGACGATGAACATTCGCAATTGCAAAGATGAAGCGAGAGAGAGTGAATTGGAGGAAGATTGTCGATGAAGCTATGGTCCACCCCGGACTGTGAAGCCAAGATGAAGATTTCAAATTCTTTTTGTACTCTATTCATTCATTCATTCATTGTGTGGCCATGACAGCCCGTTTTCCCTCAGTTCTCACTAGGCATCTCTACTTTGCGCATGCCTTCTTCAATTAGAAATATCAAGGATAGCAGGCTCTCCTCTACTTGATCTTTCCATCGGAGTCGTGGTCGTCTCCTTCGTCTTTTATACTTTACGGTATAGAATATTCAGCGATGCCGAAATCATGAAGAGCCAAATGATCTCGAACATCATTGCCAACCACAAAAGTTCAATTGGTTGAAAAATGGATCAAATTTTCTGGAAAATAAATAAAGATGTGGATCAATCAAAATAAATTGTTGATCCAAAGCATTCCTTTAAACTCTTTTGAGGTAATAGTCCTGCTTTGAAATCTGAACCAGCTATAATTTTGTAATTGAATGCGTTTAAGTGTAAGTGTGAGTGTGAGTAATATGATTCACTCGAAAATCCACAAAGGAAACATTCAACATGGAATTCTGAGAACTTTCAAAGTCTCAGCCGATGGGCCATTTAAGCTGAAACGAAATTAATTTCCGATTTGTCGTCTTGACGATTAAGCTTTTAAAGGCAAATCCTTGAATGTTTGCACAGTTTCTCTCAAGGCCTTTTGTATTTGGCATCATCACGAGTTTGCTAAATCATCCAACTGAGAATAAAACGAAAAGTGACTTATATCACAAGATACTTTAATGAATGGAGTCAATCCGAGACCATTGAGCCAGTGGAAATATGAATATTTTTTAGAAGTGAAAATTTGAATATTTTATCAAAGTGCAAAAAAATCATTGACAATAACGCTAATAGCAGAAATGCTAGGAATATATTTAATAACAATATAAAATGTTATTTTTGAATTATTAGGAATGCCCACGGAGAGTGGAGTGTCTAAACGTATAAATATCTTAAGTTCATATTTAAATTGCTTTCTTATGGTGTCTTTATTATAGTGTTATAATTTTTTTGTATCGAAATTGATTTCTGTTCAAACGCTTTGATAATTTAGGCAAGTACAGATGCAAGTGATATTATAATTTCAATGTCCTGAACCATATAATAGAGCAGGCACGGGGTTTTGATGTTTCTAGTTTTTAATTCATTTTGTAATACTCCGTACATCTCTAAAAGAATTATTGCTTATTATACTAGAAAAAACCGGCCAGTCGAAATTTAGTACAATCATGCCCCATTTTTTAAATAAAATTTTACTTTAAAATGTATTTAAACCGTTTTCAAACTTTAAAAGATTAAAAAAGCCTCCAAACTCAGAATGTACAGGTGCGGATTTAGTCCGATCAGTCAAGACAGTAAAATTATGACCAAATTTTTAAATAAAATTTTACTTTTAAAAGTATTAAAATCGTTTTCAAATATTAAAAGATTTAAAAATCCTTCAAATGCAGAGTGAAGGTTAATGTGCAGATGCGGTTTTAGGATTTAGTCTTGGGGGAGGGTACTTCACTTCGAAGTGTCTATATATCATAGCTCACAAAAAACTTTTCACTCATCTTTCCAACTTTTAGGGGGTTCCGGATGCTCTAAATCCCCTCGTGGATAGGCTACTACTAATATAAGTCAAAAAAACCACCAAACGTTAACTTAAAAAAAAACACCCTATAGTCCAACACTCACAAACCATTTAACTTGCCTATTTGACGCAGTTAAAAACGTCATTGCTTGCTTCAAAAAAATTACAGTGTATACCAAAGTCGTTCACTGCCTCCGCTTGACTCCATTTTGTTTTTGTTACAAACTTTTTTCTTTCATTGTTGTCATTTAAATTTGCAATTTTTTTACATTTGTGTAAATAAAGTAGTATTTAAGCATATAGACATGCTTGTACTATATATTATGTGTGTGTCTGTCGGAATATCGCAAATTGGTAAGTGAAAAAAATTGGCTCAAAGCTGAAAATAATGTAGCCAATAAATTACGCTTGTTTTTATCCTTTATTCGCAGTACATTTTTTTATTTATTTTTATAGCAGTGTCATTAATTTTTAAGCCATTTGTTTCGGCAAAGTTTTTTCTAATTAGGCTACTTGATGTACGCCATGATGGTATTATAAATAAATTACGCTTTGTTTAGACAGCTTTTTGTGAGTTATAATAAGTAAATAAGTTGGTTAGTTATATTTAGCCTCTTATTTGTGTCTATTCTTTGGAACTGAGTCAAAGGGCTGCTTAGACGCCCACGCCTTGGTTATAATAAACATAATCTTTGAAATTCTAACAAAGGGCGGCAAACTCGTTTTGGCGCAGAGTTGTTATTTGTATAATTATTTTAACCTCTTAATAAAAATAAACTTCTTAAGCGGATATTATTTGGCACGTGTTTTTTGTCAGTAATAATTTTTGAATAGCTTAAAATTTAATTCGTTTTGGAGTTCAAAAGGGAGTTAAAAAAAAATAATTAAAATTTTGTAGCTTATTGTATTATAACGAGAGTGTTATATATCAAAGGTGATAATAACATTGAGGTGAAGTATTCAGACCAGATCAAATATCTAGGTGTGATCCTAGACAAACGACTCAACTGGAACTCCCACTTAGAACTAGTGCTCTCCAAAGCTGCTCGAGCCATGTGGGATTGTAGAAAATTCTTTGGCAGCCTATGGGGCTTCAACCCTCATATTATATGTAGAATAGATATACCGTATGATGGTACAGCCTATCGTCACTTGTGCAGCCCTTGTGTGGTGGCCCAAGACGTAGCAAAATGTGGCCATTAAGAAATGTAGCAAGCTTCCAAGACTAGTATGCATATCTCTCTCGGGAGCTATGCGTATCTGTCCGACAGCTGTCATGGAGTCAGTCCTTGGACTCACACCACTGCAAATTTTCATCAAAAAGTTTGCCAAGCATAGTCTACTACGTATCCAGATAACATCTGGACTCTTAGGAACTGACACTGGTCATGCCGCGCTTATATATTCCCTTCCTGACGTATCGATCTGCTCTAGATCATATCTTATGATCACGGAATTACTTTATAGCAAGATATTAGATCTCCCCTCCCTAGTCGGGAGACTTGGGCTGATGGCAGCGCCTGTGGAAACCATCCGTGGCAACAATGGTTCACGGATGGGTCCAAAACTAAACAGGGTGTAGGTGTTGGAGTCGTTGAACCCAGCACCAGAATCTCTACCGCAATGGGCATCTGGCCCAGTGTCTTTCAAGCTCTCAAGTCTTTCAAGATTCATGCCATAGAGATCTGCGCCCTTAGTATCCTTCTCAAGGGAACTAGAGTGAGAAATCATCTGCACCAATCCCTGTTTGTCCGGAGCAAAGTCGTGCTATGTTGGGTGCCTGGGCTCACAGGAGTTGATAGTAACATGATCGCTGACGATCTAGCACGACAGGGTGCCTCCACCCTGACTACATCTCCTGCGCCGTTTTGTGTTATTGGTTGGTCCACAATCAAAACCATGATAAACAAATGGGCTGCAGGAGAACATAGGAGATACTGGTACTCCTTACCGGGCCTTCGCCAAGCAAAAGTGCTTGTCAAACCTTTGGATATGGCAAGACAAAAGGTATTGGCAAGGCGGACTTAAAACTCCTGGTATTTTACCTATCTGGCCACCCCACTGTTAGATACCATCTACAGAAAATTGGCCTATTGTACTCCTCAGAGTACAGGCTTTGTCTAGAAGACGATAAAACATCCAGACATATTCTCTGTGATTGCGGTATGGAACTGTGGTATGGGACAGAGCCTACCACATGGAAAAGGAACGGATTAGTCCCTTCCATCTTAGGTCAATACCAACAAAAGATCTACTGCTATTCATGCGGAAAGCGGAAAGTCCTTTGCCGTAATTTATGGGTAGTAAAAAAGATCTTATGGTTGTAGTGCCTCTTTGTGAGGAACCCTTACGGAAAAAAATAGCACCAAGCTATAAAATAAGTTTTCGCATTTTTACCGTGATGTGATTTCATGAAAACTTTTTACAGAAATTTTAGTTTATATTCGATGATCCTATCAAAATTTTATAAGTATCATATCTAAGCACCAAGAGCTATATAAGCAGTTTTTCGCACTTTTTCCATGATATGATTTTGTGAAAACTTTTTGCTGGAATTTGGCTTAAATTCACTTATTTTATCAAAATTCAATAAGGATCTAAGAACTCGGATTTATATAAGCAGTTTTTCATATATATTCGGTGATATGAATTCTTGAGAGCTTTTTAATGGAATTCGGAATTTGATATGATTTTCACTTTTTGCTGGAATTTGGCTTAAATTCAATTTATTATTAAAATGTTATAAAAATCTGAGCACTACAGGCTATATCAGCAGTTTTTCACTCTTTTTCTGTGATCTGATTTAGTTAAAATTTTTTGCTAGAATTTTGCTTAAATTCAATTAAAGGATCTAAGCATTAGGAGCCATATTAATAGTTTTCCACATTTTTTCGTGATATTAGTTCGTAAAAACTTTTTGCTGGATAAAATTGTAATATCGAAATTCCATAAGGATCTAAGCAATAGGAGCTATATCAGCAGCATTTCAAATTTTCCCAGAGATATGATTTAGAGAAATTTTTTGCTCTTGTTGGGAAAGCTCAATTCAATTAAAGATTGAACTTAAGGACTTAAGCACTAAGACCTATATTAAGCTTTTCACTTTTTTGCCATAATATCATTTAGTGATCATTTTTCCCAGGAACTGGGCTTAGATTTAATTAAAAGTTCTTAGCACTGAAATCTATATTAATGATGATATGATTTCATATAAACTTTTTTATGGAATTTGACTTAAAAGAAATTTAAGAATCTAATTAGCTATATGAGCAATTTTTAAAATTTTGTCTTTGCTATGATTTAGTGCCAACTTTTTGCTGCCATTTGGCTTAAATAAAAATTACACTTTAGTGGTTTGCTTAAAAGGGCCAAAACCATTAAAGTCTAGCTACACCAAACCACAGGATATTTTTCGTTTTTAAAACAAAAACTAAAGTTATCTTTATTAAATTTACAAAATAAATATATAAACGACAACACTTTGCGTTTCTCCCAAGAGCTCTTCGCTTTATTTAAAAGTAAACACAAAATGTACTTCAAAAAAGTATCTAAAGTGCTTTCAAAACGGTTTGCAATATAAGAGTACTTTTAATAAGCCGATACGCTTAGCTTAAAAAATAAAAAAATAATAAAACAAAAAAAAAAGAAACCTATTTAAGAGAGTTTTGTCAACGGATGCTCCGCACATTTCGGACAGGATTCGAGCGCTTTAAAGCACATAATTCTCTGAGCGTGGAGGCTACTTAAGCACATAACTTAAGGCACCCCTCTCATGCATCCCATCCTACCCAAACAAAAGTAACTTACTTAAATGCCGGCCGTTTATCTATCGTATACGTATTTTATTTTGGTTATGTTTTCCGTTTTATTTTGACAACCCCCCCGCCACGAAAAGCCTGCATAGAAAATAAAATAAGAAAAGAAAAAGCGAGGAAAAGCAAAAACACGAATCTCGTTTACGAGACGTTTGAATAAATTTTCTTTAAAACAACAGCAATGCCAAATGCCAAAACCAAAAGCAAGACGCAGATGAAGACAATGAAAATAGAACTGTATAAATGCTGGAAGATGGTGTGCAGCAACTGGGGCAAAGTAGGCGTAAATGGAGGCCAAAGGACCACAACAAATATGACATTAATGGTTCAGCAGGAGTGGAGCATCGATTTGAAGTGTTGGCTCCTGCTGCTGTTGCTGGTAAATCTCTTGGAGCTGGTGTTGGGTCTTGGAACTTGGTCTTTGCTGGTCGGAGGCGACTTAAATTAATGGCAGTGATGGGCAAGCAGCGTTTACTTTGATGTACAATTTATGCGTCAACTCGATGAAAGGCCGCCGAAGCCTTAAATCAACATAAAGCCAGGCGCTCTCATCTACGATACAATACACTGAGCGAAAAAAAATAGCAACCAGCTTGGATGTTCTTAAACGATAGGTAAGCTTACTTTAACCCTCCGCCAGGCACCATTCCTCGGTTCGAAATTAACCATCCTTTTTTCGTCCTTATTTGAGGACTGTGATAGATAAAAGTGGTAGATCGATAGCCAATAAAATTTTTGGAAGGTACCTGGGAGTCTCTGTGTTAGCTAAAAATATATTAAATTAAGGTCGAAAATTGTCTTAGTCATCACGGAGGGTTAATAAGGCTTAAGGGGCCTCGACGTGCTGCATGTCATCCCTGAGATCCCTGGCTCGAGCCCTCGAATCGTCTAGCATCAAAAATCCACAAAACACAATTATGCCTTCTTTTCTAATATTTGCTACGATAGATTAGCCCACTTCAACCCCGCAACTCCTCCAGTAAGCAACCATTCAGCCATGGTCGTACGGAGAAAATCCGGGACCGGGGGAAAGTGTACCGACCCCTTTATTACACCTTTAAATTCAATCATGGCAGTTATTTCATCGGGCCCTTTAGAAAACTACGGGTCTGGTGAGAACCCCTCAAGTCCCCCATCCATTTTCGACGGGTCTAGACTACAGCTCACATGCTTTCTAAGGAAAAAAAGCATGAAAAGCTGCATTCAGTCAAGAGACAGACATGAATAGCAGTGTGCTAATACAGAAAATGAGCTTCTTCCCTGGAAGCTTGTATGGTAGCCCCATCACCAAAGGACGCCACGTCACAGTTGACGTTAGATGACAGTCCCACCACTGGGATAAGTCACATCTGGCCAATAACCCGATCGAATGAAAATAAAAATCGATTACTGAAATCGATACAAGAAAAAGAAGGCTCATGTAGAGGCTCGAAGCACTCAAGAGGAGTAGGTTAGCTTAGATTTAGGCGGCAGTTAGGACGTGACATTCCAACTCATTTAGGTTACAAAAAAGGCCCGCTGTGATACCGCAATGGTGGGATTTCATCCACCATATTCCACTAGAGAGGTCCTCTAGAGTAGAGTTAAGGCGGCAGTTAGGACTTAACGTCCCAACCCCATTGGGCCAAGAACAGGCCCTTTCTGATACCGACAATGGGGATACGGATATAGAATAGACAGGAAAAATTAGGGAAATAGGAAAAATTGAAAGTGCAAGACCATGCTTTACGTGGGACTCGAACCCACAACCTCTGGGATGATAGTCTACTGCACTGTCGCTAGGCTATAATTCACAACTGGCCAATCACCCGATCGAAATAAATATCAATTAATTAAATCGATACAAGAGAAAGAAGGAACGAATATGATCTAGCGTTTATTGGCCAAAAATCTGACTTGGCTTACAAAGTAAAGGGGGAGGACAGAGTAAAAAATTTGAAAGTCGATTTCTAGACCTCGATCCTAAAAAAAAATATAGCGTTACCTTTAAAGAGAAAAACGCAGTTGTGATAAAATATTTGAAATTTTTGGTAGAACAATGCTACCGAAATTAGATACCGTCAATGCCATAAAGAAATAGAAAAAACATCAAGAATATAAAGCCGTGCTCTGGAATAGTTTCAAGAAATAGAACCAGTATCTTAAGAATGCATCTCGATTGTTCAAAGCATGATCTTAGGAGCATAAGGTGTATTGTCTTGAGAGATCCAGTCCAGTTTAAAATTCTAAACCTCAAACATAGAAAAAAGCTTAAAAGGTGAAGTTTAAATAGAAAAACTCAATTATGATGAAATATTTAAAATTTTTGGTACAAAAATGCTACAGAAATCTGTTATCGTCATACCCATTATTTTCGGTCGAAATTAAATTCTTTCTTGAAGAGTAGAACAAATTTGGAGCTGGGTTACGCTGTTTTATCGATATCGTTCCAATAAAAAATTAGCTTTTGGGTAGCTTGTTTTTGTTCTAATCGGGTCCCTATGGGGGTTTAAAAACTGGCAAATAATGTGGAATATCAAATATTGCTGCTGGCCCCTTTGGAAACCTTCGATGGCAACAATGGTTCACGGATGGGTTCAAAACTGAGCAGTGTTGTAAGGCGTTGGACGCAACACCAGAATCTGTACCGCAAGGGTCATCTGGCCCAGCGTCTTTCAAGCGGAGATTCATGCCATAGAGATCTGCACCCTTAGTATTCTTCTCAAGGGAGGAGCTGCTATTAGGGCATTATCATCTTGAAGCATCTCCTCCAGGATGGTTAAAGAGTGCAATAATTCCCTCCAAACCCAGTCCGCCCGGAACAAAGTCGGGCTATGTTGGATACCTGGACACTCAGGAGTAGATGGTAACAAAATCGCTGACGATCTAGCACGACAGGGTGCCTCCACCCTGACTACATCTCATGCGCCGTTTTGTGGTATTGGTTGGTCCACAATCAAAACCATGATAAACAAATGGGCTGCAGGAGAACACAAGAGATACTGGTTCTCCTTACCGGGGCTGCGTCAAGCAAAAGTGCTTGTCAAACCTCTGGATATGATCAAGACAAAAGGTCTTGGCAGAGCGGACTTAAAACTCAGAGTGCAAACGCAGAGTGCAGACTCTATCTAAGAAGACCATGAAACCACCAGACATATTCTCTGTAGACTGCCCAGCGCTGGTATGGGACAGAGCCTGTCACATGGCAAAGGAACGGATTAGTCCCTTCCATCTTAGGTCAATACCAACAAAAGACCTACTGCTATTCATGCGGAAAGTGGAAAGTCTTTTGCTTTAATTTATGGGTATGGTACAAAAGACCTTTTGGTCGCAGTGGCCCCCTTTTTGCGAGAAACCCTTTTCGGGAAAAAAAAATATATATATTGCTGCTACCTTAGAGATCTGTTGTTTGCAACACGAATTTTAAGAGATTCGAAATTTCGGAAACCAGAGTTGTTTTACTATCCGGAACTGCTGGACGTCTAGACGACATTAGGAAGCAGATTGAAGATATAAGGCCTGCATTAATTTAAATCAAGGAAAGGAAAACCATTGCTGTGAAATATGAATTTTTTTTTTAACAATGGTAAGACGGCAAGTATCTTAACGAGCTGTAAAAAAGCACCAAAGGAAAAATTTGGATAATTCTTTTATTGAAAAGGCAATCTGGAATTTGGTATTTTTCTATTGCATGCCAGAACTAGATGCATGGAATTTGTTTTGATACTTTCATATACTCTTCCGCAAGTTCACGATTCATTTAAGGACAACACACCAGACAAAGAAAAACAAAGTTTCAGGAAAAAAAAAAATACAAGTCGATTTTCTTAAAAAACTTGGACTGAAAGTCGACTGTCCCAAATATGGATATGGTAATACAACTGATGGAAACTCATCCCGCAGGTTCTTTAAAGAAAGCAAAACTACATCAGAAATAATAGGAGTGGATGAAGATATTATCGAATGATTGGGTTTTATTTTAAATATTCTGAACTGTAAGGAAAAAATTAACGGCAGCAAATTTGGTAAATATGCGACTAAGACTGCAGAACTGCTAATGGAAAAATACCCGGGAAAGAAACTAGCTCCCACATTTCACAAAATTTCAGCACATGGCCAATCCATTATCTTCCCATTGCGGAGATGTCAGAAGAAGCCCAGGAATCAAGAAACAAGGATTATAAAAAATTCAGAGCCATATATACTTGTAAAATATCGCTATCAAGGGAAAACCAGGACCTTTTTAATATGTTGGCAGCCTCTTCAGATCGACTGGTTGCATCCCTTAGACATGTGAGATCTAACACAGAATTGCCAAGTAGTTATTCAAAAGAAATGTAAAGTCTTTTAGATATCCCCTCAAATGTAAATGTGGATAATTATTTTACAAAAAAATACTGATATATGTATGAACAAAAAATAGGTATATCATCAAAATTTTCTTCATCAATATAGGAAATATGGCGCAGATAACAAAATCCAACTTCAACAACATATTGCGCAGCTCTCAGATACCGTATCATCGTATATGACTACTTATTTAAAAGCCTGTACATTTTTCTTTTAACTAATAACTTATTTCATTAAAATATCTTAATTAGTTTAAAAAATATGAAAAAAATATGTACATATTCAATTGTTCAAGAGCGAATATTGCACAGGCAACAAAATTCAACTTTAACAATATATTGCACAACTCTCTGATATCGTATCACCATATATGAATACTTATCTACTTATAATACTTAAAGATTTTTCTTTCAACTGCAGTTTAATTCATAAAAATATCTCGATTTGTTTGGAAGATATGATTTTTGCAACGAATTTTCAGCTTCCGTGCCACTGTGCGTCTGTGCCAATTGTTAAGGTTAATGCGGCATTTATTTTAGGTTTTTATGCAAAAAATGTTTATAAAAAGTTGACTCACTTTAATAATTTTGTGGCTCTAAAAGCTTCGAAATCTTCTGAAAGGTTGCCAATGTGTTATCATTGGTTTGTATTTTCTTTTTGACATGTTGCCAATTTATTGTCCGCTGATTTGTCAAAAACTAATAAAATCCATAAAATAAAACTATTGATACTATCAATACTGCCATCGATAGTATCCTACCTCTAGCACACAGGCTTTTAATCAAGTATTGCCTTTAAGCGTAAATATTTATGAGAGTTGATTTTCGGTTTAAGTGATTATGACGTCACTATTTGACGTATTTTTAGCTCAAAGTATGAATAGAGATTAAATTTTTAGCAACAACGAATTTCTAGGAACTGAACGTCGTCGTTATTAAAAATATGATTTTACAAACTTATTTATATGCATAGTCATAGCATAGCCTGTGCGTCATCTTACGGATCCTTAAATTCTTTCAAAACACAAGCGATTTCTTGTTTTTTCTCAGGATAGTAAAATTTGTTTATTTTTTTTCAAGTGTAGGCAGCGCACTCAACGAAATCATCACCATTGCCATCTTGTGGTCGTCACCAAAACCGAACGTTGTTATCGCAGCAGCAAAAGCAAAGCATTTATGTCCTGAACTCACTCACTGAGTAGTAAGTACTCCAAAGTGATGCTGCTTCCACTGCTGCTGATGATGATGACGACGACGACGACGGGGATGGCAATGACGATGGCGATGGCGTTGGTGATGGCAATGGCGAAGGTTGCCCATCATAAATGCAGATATGGGGCACAATGAACTTCGGATTCGATAGTGTACTCTAATATGGACGACTACTACTAGTAGCCGGCTTAAAGCTTGCTGTCGAGGCAGCCAGAGTCAGATAAACATCGGAGCTGGCTGGCATGCTTGAATGGTAAACAAATAAAATCCTATCCCGAGGATATAAAATTAATTCAGCAGCTGAAAACAAAAAGCTCAGCGAGAGATATACGAGTACGCCTTGCACGTGCCGTAGGGGCATAAATACGGGGAGACCCATGAATGCCATGACCACCCAGCCGCATCAACCAAAGCGCCCCCAATGGAACCTTAGCCACTGCCACACAGCTACAGCCAAATACTTGCCACACCAAAGGCAAACAAAACTGTTGAGTTTGCCGAGTACCAAAGCAGCTGGTTGCCAAAGAGCTAGCGATGTGCACGTGAGTAAACACTAAGCGTATGCAGTGCACTCACGGCAGTTAATAACACGGGCTGTGCTCACGTGCTCAGCTCTGTCTATTGGTATGGCTTGCAACATGGCCATGGCCAAAACCAAAGACACCAGGTATGGTATTAGCCGCTGGCGAATGCGTGTGCGGATTACTCACACATATACACACACACGAACACACACCAGCAGCATCAATAGGCAATCGTGGGCAGTTTGATAAGTTGCGTTGCGTTAAGGTGCTTAAATGTTAAGAAGAAACAACTGTGCAACTTTGCAACAGCTCAATACAACAGCAAGCGTGAATACCCTAAAAATAAAAACGAATCCAAATAGGCTATGAAAAACTCCGTATACAAAAACAACTATCACAAATATATGTACGAAAATAAACTTAATATTTTTGTGTAACTTTGCAACAGCTCAAGGCAACAGCAAGCGTGAATACCCAAAAAAAATAAGAATCCTAATAGGCTTTGAAAAAATTGTTTATATTAAAACAAATATCACACATATATGACCGAAAATAAACTAACTCCAAACTTATATACTAAACACGAATAAATACAAGTAGATTACAAAATGCCGCGCAAGAAACCAACCGAGAAATTTAATGTTATTGGTCGTTTGGATCAAAGTGCCCCGAAGGCTGTGGGAGATTACATTGAGTCTAAGCAGAATGAGCGGATCCTCATGTAAGTCGTGTTTTATTATTTACCAACCCCAATTTTTGTGTAATTGGCCAACAGTTTACCGCCAGATGGAATTGTTGATACAGTCGAGCAATTGTGGATAAAAAATGCTCGTGAATACGATGCTATGACTGCCATACAGAAAAATATGGTGGAGCAATCACGACGCCAGCAGTTTGAGAACAAATCGCGTGAGTCACGAATGTATGAGATAATGGATACTTTGCGTGGGCGCTTTATAAAGACGAACAATTTTTTCAAGGATTGCAATGACAAGAAGCGTAAAAGCCAAAAACTGATCGATGAAGAGATTCTAAAACAAGATAAGCTCAAGGAGCAAATAGATACATGCCGTAATTCCATTAAGGTGCTAACTTGTTTCCGTCAAGAACTGCTAAACACAACAAAGCTGTACGAGTACTATAAGAATATATTGCAGGATGTGGTTAGAATATCGCAAGTATTTATATCGCCAAAGGATTGCATTGATCGCTGTGATGCTCTAAGTAAACCAAAAGCTTAGTAATTCCATAGATAACAGCTAACTAGATCACTTTTTGTTCCAATAGTGTTGTCCCGGCAAGAAATCCGTAACCTTCAAAGTAGAAAAGTGTTCGAAATTGAGCAGATGCGTCAAAGTTTGATAGAAAAGACTGAAAGTGCGGCTAATACTGTCAAAGAAATGAAGCAGCATTTAGAAAAGATGCTGACCGACTATAACAAAGCCAGTGACACTTGCTACGAATGGGAAAAGACACTATCTAAATTCCAGAAACTTGACATGAAAAAATTTTTCGAAAAGCAAAACTGCTTGAATGGAATAAAATCAATTTATGGTATGCTTTGCAAATTCTACGGTAAGCTCTTTAAGTATACAAATACGATCTAAAAAAAACAAATTTTAATTTATAACAGTTATGGAAATTGAAATTAACGATGTCGAACCTCAGTTGGATTTTATTCTACGTGAGTATAATTTATTATCGGAAGTGATTAAGGTCTATAAGCAGCAGGAAGAGCGCGAATTGAAGTCTCCTTATCAGTGACTCCAAGGTCTATGCGTTCGAAAAAAAATTTTAAGTTTAAGGTTCCAAAATTTTATATACAATTAGTTGATCATCTATGTAAGCTTTAACATTTTTAACAAAAAAAAAAAACTTAAATCTTCATGTTTCCAGTAAAGAATGTTTATATGTTAAACAATAATAAATTATTTTGAAAAACGATAAGGGTTGTCTAATATCTATAGACAACTTTGGCTCAGGCTCAATCTATTATGGTGTCCGAAATTATTATGAGGCATGAGAGAGAGAAACTACTACGTTGCCGCTCCCAAGCCCGTATTAGAAAGGAGTAGGGAATACTGGCTGAAAAACTTAACTCTGAAAATCTTCTCTCAGAATAACATATCAGCTCTACCAGTAAAGTTCTATGTCCAATAAAACCATGGCAGGATAGATGAATTCATAGGGTGTACCCGGATGTCTGGCGCGTCAAAACTAGACTTTATGGTTGGGTTGGGGCTGACTCCCTCACCCTGTACAACAGCCTATAGAGTTTACACGTTGGAACAAGAAGAGCTAGGAAGCCTACCGCTGCTATGAGATTGTCCTGCACTTCTCAGAAAAAGTACTGAGTCTTCGGGTAATCTTTCTTTGACGACGTAGGCTATCTGGGAATTAGCTCCTTTAATGAAATCCCCAGAAAAAAAGTGAATAAGCCGTATAAGCGAGGTGAACACTCCTGCAAACTCTCACCCAAAAGTACTGAGTATTTGGAAGGCTTTCTTTGATGTCCTAGACTGTCTGGAAAATCAGTTTATAGCTGCAGATCTATTCTCAATATGGCTTAGAAGGGAAAGCGAATAAGCCGTATTAGAGTCCAAACTCTCTCCCAAAAGCACTTAGAATTTGGAGAAATCTTCATTTGATGACCTAGGCTGTCTGGGATTTGCTTCAGATCTACCCTTATTAGGAAACTCTCAATGTGGCTTTAGAAAGAAAGCGAATAAGCCGTATTAGAGAGTAGATCACTCCACCAAGCTCTCTCCAAACCTTTCCCCGTCTTACAATTTTCTTTAACTTATTTATTATGAATTTCAATGGACCGTATGATCTCTGGGCCTAACCACCAAATATCATTCCAGCGTTCTGTCGGGTCAGTCTCAAGCATGTTCGGCACAAAGCCAAAATTACATGGAGACTCTACGATCCATACAAGAGTAGAGAAAGGAATGTTTGGGAGGGTGCAGAATATAAGCTCTGAGTTCGGAGTAGTTAAAATAGCCAGTTTCTTCCTTCCATCGGAGGCGTACCCAAATGCCGGATAGGGTACTATACAGATAGGCATTCTATCTCCAAGCTGCGGTTGAAAGGCTAGCAACCTACCTGAAACTTTTATTTCTACTAAACTGTCAAGACGCTCTATGCTCCAAATAGGAGTTAAAGGAACATATATATTTAATTGCTGAAAAATTTAGAGAAGTCTTTCTATCCCCCATCATACCCATTGTAGCGAAAGAAATCGTTGTGGTGAACATGAGTTCTCCCAGCCAGTACCCCTTAGCAACTACTGTTAAAATGCTTGTCCCGCTCCAGTGGAATCGCAGGAGCTCGGCTTTGTGTTCTATCTTTGGGTAAGTTACAATCGGATACAGCCTCCCAACATCACAAGTGGATAGAGTATCCCATTGTTCTTCTTCCTAACTTCATAATTGTCAATATCATGTACTGCACAGGTGTTTCTATATCTAAGGAAAACTAAGAACAAGTGACTTCTGCCGGTGAGTGCAGCTGCAGAATGCCACAAAGGTTTTGCCGTCAAATCATGTCTAGCTAGAAAACCCACTGCTAACCCACTCAGCATACAGTGCTCTAGGAATCTATCTTACCATGTCGATAAATACTAATCACCAACAAACTTAACAAACTACCCTCGTGACACCCCATGCACACGCCTGTTGCCTGTTGAGACAAAGAGCTGGAGCTGGTACATTTGGTGAATAGTGCTGGGATTAGGCCTCTTGGACGAGCCAAGATTTATGAACGCGCACGAATTGCGCTGCTGATAAGTTGGCAACGTAAACAGGGTGTAAGAAGGAGCTGATAGTCGTCGTTGTCGTCGTTGTAGTTGTTGTTGGTGATGGAACAACGGCTGCGGCTGCATCCTGCCCCAATGGTGTCAGGAGCTGGCTGACTGTGACGCTGATTGCTGCTGTCAACCGCAACGCACATGGATACATATAGACGAACACACACACATCCATACACACATCCACACACACACGGCGATGGTTCCACAGAGGAGAATCATGCTAATGGCATTTGAGCGATATAATTGGCATGCCTCGAAAAGTGCCGACTTAGTTTTTGGGCCAAAATGTGCAGCAGAAATTGTGGCCAAAGCATTGAGGATTTGCGCTAAGCGATTGTTGCTCCCCAGAGTTGGCGATTTGCGATTTTGTGCTCAGTTTTTGGTCAGTTGGTTGCGAGCAACAACGTGCCACGGTCACGCATTGGTCTACCCCAGTTACCCATTTCCTGGATTTCGTTCGTTCAGGCAGTGATTCTATTTAGCCCGTACTTTTTTCGGTATATGCCATATATAGCATCCATCTACTGCTGCTGCTGCGACTGCTCTTCTCGTTGTTATTCCAAAGCCAGAGCTGGCTTTGTTGGCCTTTCTATTACGAGTTCCCGACTACGAATTTTGTTTCATTTTGCGTTTTTATTTTGTGGCCAAAATTTATGCGCTGCGTGTTGGTAAGGTCAACAAAGTACGTGGGCGTATACTTGTTTTTTTGTGTTCGCTTTTTTTTTTTGTTTGCGTATGCGTGTGTGTATGTGTGTGTGTGTGTACGTACGCTTAAACCCCTCCTCACTGCCCTACAGTACACATAAACAATTGCTTGGGGAAAACTAGAGCACTTTTTGCTGTTATTTTCCACTTTAGGCTAAAAGATATTACCGCGGACGAGACACAATGCCAACCGATATTGCATGTGGGGTGGCAAACCCTCCCCCCGCCCGAACACTATCTTATAGATAAACATGGCAGCAGCTGCTGACCCCCAGCTGCTCCAAACTACACAATGGCAATGATTAAAATGGCTAATGTTCATTTAAAGGATTCAATTTTTGTCCACATTTGGCAATCTTTGCTATGTGCACTATCAAAGTAAGCCAAACGTTTGGGGTTAAGGTATCTTTAGCAGTATATAGGGTGATCAGCGAGGAATCAAAGTTAAGCTAAAACTTAGACTTAGGGGTATTTTAGTACAATAACTTTGATTTAGAAGTGTTTGCTTCTGTACGAATGCTAAAATTTAAGGGTTAAAAGGATAAGAAAACTTTAAATGTGGAGCTTTGATATGTTTCGCAAATATCTGCCGAACCAAGCAGCTATTCATTAAACCCCATTAAAACATGGTAATAAACTTATTTTGGTGAAACTCTACAAAACATTGAACTAGTGACGTCACGCGATATAAAAAAAACTTCCGTATTCTGCGTTTTTTTGGGGAAACTTGCAAAACATTAAATTTGTGACGTCATCCAATTTTACGTAATCTTATACTGCTATATGATATTTATTTTTTTAATTAACACCTTTTTTCCCACGTTCTCTCATCGGAAATTTTTACCCCAAGTCTACATAAAATACTGGATTATATGCAGATCATTGGACTTTTGGGAGAGATCTGAGCCGTGAAAGAGGTACAAGAAATCCATCAAAGTACATCTAGCAGACATTACTAATGAAAAAAACTGTGTTTCGAAAAGCGAAAAATCTAAAACGAACGATTTTATTCGGAATCGGTTTTGAGTGTTTTGGAAAGTGAATTTTAAAAATTACGTTTGGTGGAATTTCGAGTGCCAAACATTTGATTTCAAAATAAATTTGAATAAAATGTTCGAATTTGTTGCGGAGCAAATCCGAATAAATGCAAAATAAATCGTAAGAGAATTTTTGTTAAGGGATTTTCGTCAAAATAGACCCCCTTCCACAACTCCCCCTTATGACACAGTAACGAAATATTTTTGAAGAATTTTTGACGTTTTATTGTTCTGCTCCTTTTGGGCTACTTACTCTTTAGAATCTTTTACCTTAGAACGCATCGAGAGTGTGTCCGACTTTGGTGTTTTGTTCGATCATAACCTTAAATTCAATAACCATATTTGCAATATTCTCTTTAAAGAGATGGTGGTTCTGTTCTGTTGAGTCCGTACAAAAGCAATTTCTCCTTTTTGCACTTCGTGGCTTAAACTGGGATCCAAACATCCGACTGCCGCCATATTCTGATAGAATTCGCCTTATAAAATTGCCTTTCTTAAATCATCGCAGAATATGCTATGGCGAGTTATTCCTGCATAAGCTATTACTCGGTCTGTCCGATTCCAATGTTCTTCTTAGCAAAGTTACTTTTGTCCCACCTTCTAGAGTAACTCGTAATTTTCGACCTTTATCCTTACAATTTTGTAGATTTAATTACGCTTTACACTGTCCTTTCCGTATCTGATGCTCTAATTTTAATAACTTTTATAATATTTCGAACAGTCTATTCAATCTATCACTTCTTCTATTCTCAGTTATCTTGACTTGCCACTACGAGCATCCTTGACCAATCCTATGTTATAAGACACTCTTTTTGATCAATGGTGATCCTTTGGCACTTTTTTCTTTTTATATATATTGTGCATCCCTAACCAGCTTATTAATTTCAATTTTAAAGCCAGTACGCAGATGCGTTAAGAGCTCTGAAAGAAAAAAATTCAACTTATTTCATGCGCAAAAAGAGCTGCATGCATAGTGTTTGTGAGCAAACAGTGCTGCCCATTTTTGTGCAATTGCATGCTAGATGGCGCCAGCAGTCACTACACATATTTGTTTATTGCATTCAAAGCAAATATTAGTTTACAAAAAGTAAAAATAACAAGTGAAATAAACAAACCGTAGCAAACCATTTTATTTGCAATTGGGTTATAATGTTGGTAGTGGGTGGGCTCCCAAATATTTGGCTAGCCCTCAAATTACTCTGTTACAGGTAATATTTTGTGCTCCTTTGAAAAGTATGTGCAGCTACTTTGCTATCAAAATAGCTTGCTGCACATTCACTTCGTAGCTTTGGCGCTAAAACAGAAACGCTGAAGCTATTGCTGGCGCCATCTACATATATGTTAAGCGGCCCAGCAAATGGTCAGCACTGTTGATCACTAAGGCTGCCTAGTAGAGAGTAAAATTTTTTTGCGCTGATATTTTTGATCTCTTTTTTTGTATATAAAGCTTTATTTTTAAGCAGAGCTTTTTGCTTTGCTGCGTACTGGCCTTTACATTTATACATATAAAAGAAAGTTATGTTAGTTACATCATCTAAAACTCAAGAACGGCTGGACTAATTTTAATGATTTATGGTTTGCTAGATTTGTCTTCGTCCTGGTTAACAGAGTAACTAATAAAACATCGGAAAAAATGCATATAAAAAGAAGTATTTTTTTGTTAGGATTTCATTTTTAAATCGCTTTGTCAAAAAATCGTGTTCAAGGCGGCCATTAAATCGGTAAACTCTTCCATACTTAGGCTTTAAAATTTAGCCAGCATCCATTCAAGATCTCTCAAAATTCTATCCTTCCTATCAAGCTTTTTTTGTTCACTCTGTATTGAGCTGTTGCGCCACGTTGCATGCAACCTAGCTAACTCCTATTGTAGCTTGATTTGCGACACAAAAATTTCTACAAGTCAGCACACGTTTTTTGTAGCAACCTCATCTTACGCACACATCCCCAAACTGTGGCAGGGAGTTCGCGCGGTCGGAGGGGGGAGCAACCAACCAGACCAACAAACAGCTCCAAGTTGGCCATGATGCGTTCGTTGGTTACTCCGTGTGCAAACTGTAAAATTTGTTCCACACCTTTCACCAAATGTTTGCCTTTTGGGCAAGTGGCAAGCAAAGTGTTCAAAGAAGGTGTAAATTTTGTGTGAAACTAACTAAGATTGGAGGGGGGCGGGCTTGAAATTCAATTCTCACGCAAGCCATAAGAATCTTTGAATTTTCATGCGTGGGGAGCTCTGGGTGGCTGTGGTGGGTGTATCCGCTTTCAACTGGACGCTTGCCATGCCTTGCACACGAAATTACTTTTACCCAGGGGATATTTCTTCGGTTTTTTTTTTTTATAGAATTTATGCGGTTCGACTTGTATTTTCCGCAAATTCAAGTGGAAAAGTAAAATTGAAAAATTACATTTTTGGTTTTTTTTTTTATTTAACACTGAATATACCCTTTCGCTTTTTGAGGGCATTCTACGTCACATTTATAAGGCCCATAAAGCTTGAGCGTATGGAGTGTTTATGGGAGTTCTATTGGACTTGGTTTATGGATATGAGCTTATGAACTTTTAACCCTAAGTCTACTATTATGCGCGGAATCAAAACATGAAGCAGAATTTTTTTTTTGGATAAGTCTTAAAGTTCTTAAATTTGTTGCTAGGTAAAGAAGCTTAGTTGCCATGGAAAGTTCTAGATCTCAAGGTGTTAATTTGGTGGCCAATTTAAAATCAATAACAAGTGACATAAACGGATCGCCCCAGTGATAGATGTGCCTAGTGTTCAAAATATTAGGGTGGCACTTCACTTTTGTTTTAATGGTGCCCTCTGCCTTGCATTGCTCAAAGAACTGCACAAAAATAGGCAGCACTGGTCGTCGACAAGCCTACGTACCGTTCTCTGACCAAAGAATTTTAAAAGAATTTTTTTGCATACTGGCTTTATAATCAAAAATCGATAATGTGCGTTTTTCAGAAGTTTTTATTTATAGCTCGTTCCCTGATACAAAATATAGTGCCTATTTTTTTAGCTTTTTTTACATATTTTAAGTACAACAATTTTGGAGTAATAATTTATTTTTGCCGCATAATACTTGAAAATATTATAATATTTTGCTTTCCGATGTCATAATTTATATTTTGATACACTTATGTTAAAACAGAACATTTGAAGTTACTGTTGGCGCCATCTACATGCCGCTGCTTAAAGAAATTACAAAAAAAAAAAAAAAATGGGCAGCACTGGTCGTCAGCAAGGCTGTGTACAGATCTTAACCTCTAGAATTTTGATAGCCTTTTTTTATTTTATATGATGTTTCGTTTTTTCGGGGCTTTTGCGTTGCTGCTAACTGACTTTAAAATCAAAAATCGATAATGGGTTTTTTTTTCAGAAGTTCTTATTTATAGCTCTTTCTCTAATATAGAGTAGAGGGCACTTTTTTTGGAAATATTTTACTTTCCAATGCCATGCTTTATATACTATATATGTAAATTTGTATGTTTTGCTTGGATAGTCTCATATTTATGTCATACCCATGGTCATACATAGCCAATATAAAGAGTATTAAAAAAGCTTCATAAGTATAATTATGGTATATTATTATTTACAAAATTTTTAAAAATAAGCGTCTTAGGTCCAGCATGACCCACAAATTAAATATTTAAATAATAATTTCATATAATTTACTGAAATATATTTAAAACTGATTAAACTAAGAGTAACTATTAACACTTTATAAACAGCTGATTTTCACTTTTATCTCGTGTTTCTAGCGTTAAAAAAAACGTACATGCCTACTGGCGCCATCTGGCACATATAACAGGCGAAATCTATCAGTCAATTGCCAAAGAATGGGCAGACCTGTTAGATCACAAAGGCTGCGCACTAAAAATAATTTTTGCAGTATTTTCCCTCAGAGCTTTTTATGAAGCTGCGTAAAGAAGTATACGAAGTCTGTGCCTGATTATAAAGATCATCCGACATCGGTACTCGAAAAAAATTGGTATTGTATTTTTTTCGATTTAAATAAGAATTCTTATTCTTATACGCTTATGCCAATTCTGGAAAAATTTGTTTTTTGTGTGACTTTTCTTTTAAGCGCGATTTGGAAACCGAAAACTGGCAAAAATTGTGGAACATAGATAATGGAGACAGATGTATCTATAGCTCTTATGCCCTTTGAGAAAGTATCGTTTAGGTTGGATCTTAGGATAAGTGAGATGAAGCTGAAGTTTGTATATGATTTATTTAAGTAGAGGGTGACTAATACTACTTTTATTCTTGACTCAAGAGGATGATTGGGCGAAGACGAAGAGGATGACTGTACTTTTGATATAATCGGGGACTTCGTCTAGAGGACGACTGTCTTTTGATACAATCAAGAGCTTCGTCTACATTGGCAACACTTTCACGAGGAACAATGATTTAAAGATCGATATCTTGTAAAATTGATGAGCCCGCTTCGCCTTATAGTCTGCTGTCTTCTCAGTCTATTATGCGAAGAAAGCCTTTTACAGGATCTTTTTAAGAGTTTCCAGCGATTAACTGCTTTTAACAATCCGATAAAATCTACATATATCTAGAACATGGTACTCACCTGCAGGTTGCGGACTAGAACGACTATTTAGAGAAGTGGATGGAGTGGAGTAGTTCAAAACGAGTGGAGCTGGAGGGATGCTCTATTTTAGGCTCCATTCCGTAGTCTAATTTTTGAAGCCTGCCAACATTATGAACGTGTCGTAAACCATTTACACCCTGTAAAAAAATATAAATAAAGAAATTTTAGTAAGGATGTGACGGAAAGATATGAATCGGAATCAATTTTCCTCAATGAGCTTCCATTTAGTGCTCACCTGTTTGAATTACGTTTGACTTTTGACATATCGTTTATATATTTTATTAGATGTTTTTAATTACAAAATGTTATAGATGGCTTAGTATCAAGTGACCAGGGAGGAGTGGAATACAGGTGTACCAGGCCCAGCTGGCTCGATAGAGATATACACGGACGGTTCCAAGCTAAACGACCCTGTAGGCGGAGGCGTCTACGTTGAGGATTTCAACGATAGAACTGCTTTCCGACTCCCGGACAACTGCAGTGTTTTTCAGGCAGAGGTCACTGCAATTCAGGTGGCTTTAATAACAATAGGAAACCGACAAGCTCGAAATAGGAACATTTGTATCTACTCGGACAGCTAAGCGGCTATTAAGACCCTAGTTTCTATTCTAGTCAGTGAATAACTGCCGATTGTCTCTCTCAATTCACCTCATATGGTTCCCAGGACATAGGGACTTCGAGGGCAACTGTATTACGGATGAACTGGCTAGACAAGCAACTACCAGCATCCTACTTCAAGGCAAGGAGGGCCTGGGTATACCCACGGTCAGCTGTAAACTGAGAATACGATATTTTTTCGCTCTCTGTGCAAATAAAACATTGAATCGGGCATCGAACACGAGTAGGATCTCGCGCCAAACTTGGCCGACATACTGCAGTAAAAGAACCAAAGAACTTTGCTGTCTGAATACAGCCCAGTGCTCATCTGTTATCCGTGCTATCATGGGGGAAACCACGCATCCAGGTTAAATGCTCCCCACCATGACTTCTGGAGAAGCTGTGGCGATGAGGAGGGGCTGGAGACCATGAAACACTTTTGCTGTCATTGCCCTGGTCTGGGCAGTAAAAGATTTAGGTTCCTTAAGTCCCACTTTCCAGACGATTTATCTCAGCATTCTGAACAGAATCCACAATACATTTTAATGTTTATTCAGGCTGCCGGATAGCTTCCTCACCTCTTATAGGGGACCTCTCAAGTGGGGAAGTGTGGTGCTATAGCTCACTGTAATGATATCGCAACGGGCCTATACTTGGCCTAAGTGAGTTGCGACGTCATCCCAACTGCCGCCCTAACCTAACCTCACCTAGTACCAATTAAGCCATAACTTCAGTATTTCTTAAGTTAGAGTATTCGCAGTACGACGTGCTACATTTATAGCGTTAATGTTATCGCATTTTTTCCCTTTATGTTTATTCAATCGTTCGATAGTATATTTTAAAATAACACATTCACTTTAACAAATGTATAAACTGATGCAGAGATTGGGACACGCTGCGTATACGCAACAGCTTCACGGCTCCAGAGCCCCGCAGCGCCTGGGCATAAAAATCACATTTTAGATATATATTGACTGACTCTCTTGTGGTTAGCTGTTATTATCTATAACTGTGGAAATCACTTTAGCGCATAAAAAAAGATTTTAACAACTGCAGTTCAACTTACTTGTTATAGTTGCAATTAGAGAGCGCTTTACAAGCAACTTTTATATTCGTTTTAATTGGTATATTGATTAAAGTCGATTTCGATTGAGTTCAACAAACGCACACCCAGCAGGAATAAGGATATGCTCTTGACTAGATTCCAATAAAAATCATTGTTATAAAGCAACTTGACAAGGCGCACAATCCTCAGATCATTGAAAGCCATACTAACAAATAATTTGATTGCTGGCTAATTCAATTTGTGAACCTGTTTTATATTTTCTTTGAATTTTCTTACCACAAAAGATAAAAAGATAAGCCATTATTTGAATATAAATTTCAAATTATAATGCAGAAGAATTTTTTGTTGTAGCTTACTTGATTTGATACGGTTCGCTGCTATATATGTATACTAGTTACTTATATACAAGCACATACACAGTAGATATATACGAGTATATGACATATTTGAAATATTTTCCAAAATGAATGACATAAATTACAATGGTGACTTTGTGTTAATCTAACAAAAATATCTATAAATGAATGATAAACATTATTGCTAAACATGCACATGGAATTACTTTATATACCTTGATATATATCTTTAAAACTTTCAGTTTACAGTAGTGGGCAGAAGTATATGCTCAAGGCTTTTTAAAGCGATGGGATGATTAAACAAAAATAGCTTTCTGAATTCACTATAATAAGCAAAAAGCCATAAAAAAAGTTCATTCTTTTTTTGTGACTCGATATATAGATGGCGCCAGCAGTAACATCGCCTTTTCTTTTCTAGCGCTAAAAATAAAACATATGTAGTTCCTGCTGGCGCCATCTAGCATAAATTGCTGACGCCATCTAGCTATTAAGTGCCCAAAAATGGGCAACACTGTTTGCTTACGAACTCTAAGTAATCATTTTTGGATACAAAACTATTTTTTTTATGATATTTTTCGAGTCTGCGTACCAGCTTATAAGAAAAAAATATTAGGAAGTGTTCTCCGTACCAGAGAGCTGCAACGGTTTAAAGGAATGAACGAACTATCACAATTTAAAAATTATGTATGACTGTGACTGATCATGCATAAATCTATTGGCAAGACATGTTCGAATATGGCATTCAAACTCATACTTGCATGATAGAAATGTTTGATACAGTTTGGAAAGCTCATGACAGCCGATTTTTATTTTCTTTGGTTCTTTCGGCTTTTTAGTTTACTTTTATATTAGTACATCTTATACATAAAATTCTCGTGTCACAATATTAGTTACCATACTCCTCCGAAACGGCTGAACTGATTCTCATGAAATTTTGTGTGCCTATTAGGTAGGTCTGTTAATCGGCCAACATCTATTTTTCATACGCCCAAGTGATAGGGGTTGCCACCCCTAACATTTTTTTTTAATTTTTGGACAAACTTTTTAAAAATGTTTTTTTATAGTGTGGCATTGTGTACATTGTCAGATTAACTAAAAAGCTAACCTTGACTTTGCTAGAACTTTAGACACAGTTTTAAAATTTTATTCTTTTCTAATTGCAAAATTTTTTATTTAAGTTACTTGGTCAAGCCTTTTAATGTAGAGCAAACAAAAAATATATGTACTTATAAACAGGGAGTTGAAAAATGTGGCCTAAAATCAACCTTAACATTTCCGTTTTATATTTTCATTTTAAACTAATTATATATATAAAAGAAACTTATGTTTAACGTGTTACGGATGTTCTCATGAACGCGTCAATGAGTTTCATATCTGCATTTTGTGTGTGTTAGAGGTTATCAATTCGGAAGTTTTAAGCCTATTGCGATGTGTTTGTGTGTACTGGTTCGTGAGATATACGCATTTTTGTGAATATCGTGAATATAGTATAGTAGTAAATTGTTCAAAACCGAGTATTGGACATTAAGTGCAGACAGAAGCGTAGTCGCAAAGGGGTTAAAATGTAATTTCATGAATTTATTAGAGATGTGAGCTCTCTTAAGAATACTTAAGTTCATCCATCGCTCTTTAGCGAGTCATGAAAGTCAACTAATCCAACAATCTTATGATTGTTTAGATAAGCTAACTAGAGAATCTTACGATGTTCATTCACTTTAAGAGAATTCAAAAAGTTTGGGCAGGAAAACGTCTGCCGGGCCCACTAGTGTGTATATACTAATTTAGAAGATGTAGAAGATTATAATTTTTATTGGCTGTGAATATTATTACCGAAAAACGCAAATGACTTGGATTAGGAGCAGTTAATGACATGCTATGCGTAAATTCGATTAATCGAAATGTATATAAGAATATGAATTGTATTCCTTCAATTTAGTTTTTGTTTAGTTTACAAAATTTTAAAACGTGTTTTCGTTTTTCAATTTTTCTGAAATAAAATGAATTATCGATTTTTGAGGGCTCAGAGCTCGCAAAGACTTTCAAACCATTTTTCCAACTTTTGGCGAGTCCAGACTCTGATCTGATCTGTTCGATCAGAAGCTGCCTATCGCTTATCATAATTTGTCAAATGCTAGTTTAATTGAATGTGTCATGAATGTCCATAGGCCATAGGGTTATATGACGTCACACTCACCCTAATGCGAGATGGCTTAATAAGCGCATTTTAAAAGTCAAAAATAACATAAATCTAGTTAAACTTAGGCTTAGGTGCGCATCTAGCGATTTGGGGGTTCTTCACGGTAGGGTGTACATACTTCAGAGCTCCCAAAAGACTTTCGAACCATTTTTCCAACTTTTTGGGGGGTCCTGACGCAAAAACCCACCGTGGGTCCGCCACTAATCTAAGCTATTAATTCCAAACTACAAATAAGCAGACAATTTTAATACTAACTTAGTATCTTTTAAGAATCAAGCTTGTTTTTGGACTTGTTAGTTTGCGTATTTAGTCACATTATTTAACTCAGTAAAATAATTGAGAAATCAAATAAAACTATTTTAAAAAAGCTTTCTGTATTATCTTCGACGTGATCCTGATACTGCATTAAGTAAGTGTATTAAAAGTGTTGCATTAATGATTACTAAAGAAGACTTACTTTTAGATGGAAGAAGGCCTTTATTTTAAATTTACTGGGAGCTTACAAAAATTGGTGCAATCTGTTTGCATTGGTGGTTCCATGAGGATGAGGATAATGATTATGATGAGGAGTTCTAAAAAAAATGAAAGAAGCTGTTGATCAAAATGCAACCTGAAACAGACATACATAAACATATTTTCATCTCTATTTGCTTTCACACACAAATGAATGTTCAAAATAGTTAAATGTTTATTTAATTTTAATTAATAATTTTTCCGTTGAGTTCTTCTACAGAAGAATCGGAGCAGAAAGCAGCAGCTACATGATCAAAAGAATGCATGTAGCACCATACGATATCTGCCAAAGCTATGTGACGTCACTGCACTAGAAATCTTTGAAGATTAAATGAGGCTGCGCTTGGCGATAGTGTTACGCCAAGCCTTGCAAATGAAAAAGTTATTGGCGATTGTTGATAACTGATAATCACGATATCTGTCCAAGCTGGATTGAGAGTTGCTATGTGACGTCACTGCATTAGAAAATACACTCTTAGTAGACTGAGTGAGCCTGCCATGGCGATGGTTAGGCGAGCTTCTTTTAGAGTTAAAAATCAAGAAACTGAAGTTGGACAGAAAATATGCAGAAATACAAGCCATTTAGTTTGAAAATTTACAAATGAAAAAGTTATTCTCGATTGTTGATAACTGAAGTTATCATGGAAGAGTTTATGGGTGAGGTTACTCAATACACTCTCCAGATTGGGCCCCAATTTACGATTTGAATCGAAAAATAAAGTCAGTAAAAACAGTGAAGCTTTCACATTCACATTTCAGTTGATTTTTGACATTCCATAGCCACAGAGAATTTAATTTATTTTAATAAACAAAAAACATTTTTCATTTCGTTTCACTACAAAAGGCTGGAACTCGGGGACGTTGTTCTGCGTGCAGAGGCAGGCAAGAGCCGCCATTTTAAATTTCGTTGAGATGAAAATGTCCAATTATTGTACAATTAAATGCGCATTTAACAATCACAATAAACAGAACGTTTTTATGTCTTTTCATTATGCCACAAATAATTCCCAAGCCCCGACTTTTTTTCGGCCAAGTTGGAAAGAACTTACTCCTGAATCAAGCAAGCTGCTCGATCTCAAGCGCATAATACATGCTAAATGTTCGAACAAAGAAAATATTAATACTGAGCCTGCTTTGCTCGATCAAACATGTTGCAGCTGAAGTCCAAATTTGTTTGATTAAACTAAAGGCAAGTGTGACCGAGCATATTTGAACATACCTGATGCAGTTAGATGTCTCTCAAAGTTAGATACTTATATTGTTTATATTGATCTTAAACAGAAAGTTTGTATGTCTTTCCATAATGGCACAAAGAATTCCCAAACTTTGCATTCTTTTCGACCAAGTTTGAAAGAACCTCTTCCTGAGTAAGCAATCATGCAAGCTGCTCGATCACAAGCGCAGAATACATGTTGCATGTTCGAACAAAGAAAATTTTAATGCTGAGCATGCTTGGCTCGATCAAACATGTTGCAGCTGAATACCAAATTGGTTTGAATGAATTTACGGCAAGTGTGATCGAGCATAATCGAACATATCTGATTCAGTTAGAGGTGTCACTCAAAGTTACCTACATATATTACTTATTTTGATCTCAAACAAAATGGCGACAAGGATAATGCCCGCTTTTTAGCATTTTACTCTATATTTTCTGGTTCTTTGTTTATAGTGTATACAAATTGACGCTATACTTTTGCTAGCACATGTTATTTGCAAATATTTCAATGTACAGATGTATATAGATGGCTGTTTGCTTTTATTTATATAAATATTTATACAAAGCCGTATTGTGCATATGCATGTACTATATATAACTACATATATGTATACACGTACGCTGTCAAAGCCGAAAAGATTAAAGTGGGGTAAAATAAATGAATAAAACGCTTAAAGCCGCTTAGATCGCAAAAACAAATTACTATCGTTCGGTTGACTATTATAGAAAACGGATGCATTTTGACGGGCTAAACAGTTTATTTTGTAATTTTTGTTGAAATGCGTTTGATAAGGTTTAAATTAATAATAAATTCGTATAAGCCCAAACAATGCCAAAAATTAACAAGTTCGATAGTAGAGCAAAACAACAGAACGTCCGTTCGTCAAACAAACCTCAAAATAATTGACACAAAATGATATACTAGTAGATACCAACTGAAAATGCAAATTTTATCCGACTGTGTGTATCTGTGTGTGTGTTTGTATCTCTGTGTGTATCTGTGTATGCAGAGCACCTGCACAATAACGGTAGTTTTGCTAGCCAGAAAATTTGAAATTTAAAATTTGTAGCTTTGCATATGGCAGCTTCTGTTTTTTGGGAAATTGGAATTTATAAATTTTTAAATTGACCGCAAATCATTTAAAACGCCTTAACACATGCTCATAACAAAATATTTATCTGCCTTGGCCATAAAATGTAATCTCAAAGGACATGGGCCATTTATGACACTTACTTCTTATCGTTGCTGGACCGTTCCTCTGCGCCCCGCCCTGACCAAAAAGCAAGCACTTTTCTGTTCTGTCTTCAGAAAACGCCGCCATCATCATCGTCATAGTCGTCATCTCTTTTTCTTTTCCTTGTCAGCTTCGGTGTTGAGATGTCTGCTTTCCTCTTGTCGCTGCCATCTTTTAGTCCTGTCACCTACATTTGCAGACACGCACTTACACCCACACAAACGCACACACACACAGATACTCGAAGGACAACCCAGCCGACAATTTTTGTCTCAGGATAACTATATTAAGGCTAACAGAAAAAATATCAAATATTTGAACTCGAGAGTATCTTGTGACCTGTATCTTATTATCTTAGTATCTTAGTATCTTAGTATCTTAGTATCTTAGTATCTTAGTATCTTAGTATCTTAGTATCTTAGTATCTTAGTATCTTAGTATCTTAGTATCTTAGTATCTGTAGTATCTTAGTATCTTAGTATCTTAGTATCTTAGTATCTTAGTATCTTAGTATCTTAGTATCTTAGTATCTTAGTATCTTAGTATCTTAGTATCTTAGTATCTTAGTATCTTAGTATCTTAGTATCTTAGTATCTTAGTATCTTAGTATCTTAGTATCTTAGTATCTTAGTATCTTAGTATCTTAGTATCTTAGTATCTTAGTATCTTAGTATCTTAGTATCTTAGTATCTTAGTATCTTAGTATCTTAGTATCTTAGTATCTTAGTATCTTAGTATCTTAGGTATCAGTATAGTATCTTGAGTATCTTAGTATCTTAGTAGCATCTGTACAGACGGTATCTTAGTATCTTAGTATCTTAGTATCTTAGTATCTTAGTATCTTAGTATCTTAGTATCTGTAGTATCTTAGCTAGATCAGATCTAGTATCTTAGTATCTTAGTACTAGCTTAGTATCTTAGTATCTTAGATCAGTATCTTAGTATCTTAGTATCTTCAGCATCTAGCATCAGTATCTTAGTATCAGCTTAGTATCTTAGTATCTTAGTATCTTAGTATCTTAGTATCTTAGTATCTTAGTATCTTAGTATCTTAGTATCTTAGTATCTTAGTATCTTAGTATCTTAGTATCTTAGTATCTTAGTATCTTAGTATCTTAGTATCTTAGTATCTTAGTATCTTAGTATCTTAGTATCTTAGTATCTTAGTATCTTAGTATCTTAGTATCTTAGTATCTTAGTATCTTAGTATCTTAGTATCTTAGTATCTTAGTATCTTAGTATCTTAGTATCTTAGTATCTTAGTATCTTAGTATCTTAGTATCTTAGTATCTTAGTATCTTAGTATCTTAGTATCTTAGTATCTTAGTATCTTAGTATCTTAGTATCTTAGTATCTTAGTATCTTAGTATCTTAGTATCTTAGTATCTTAGTATCTTAGTATCTTAGTATCTTAGTATCTTAGTATCTTAGTATCTTAGTATCTTAGTATCTTAGTATCTTAGTATCTTAGTATCTTAGTATCTTAGTATCTTAGTATCTTAGTATCTTAGTATCTTAGTATCTTAGTATCTTAGTATCTTAGTATCTTAGTATCTTAGTATCTTAGTATCTTAGTATCTTAGTATCTTAGTATCTTAGTATCTTAGTATCTTAGTATCTTAGTATCTTAGTATCTTAGTATCTTAGTATCGAAATAACTTTTTTGGTCACCAATTTTAATCGCATAAGCCGATTTATACAAAAAAATAATAAATATAAAAAAATTATTTTTTATATTATAAGCTCATTTACAAAAAGAAACCAAACCCAATTATTTAATAAAATAAAGTTAATGAATGTAATACATTAATAAAATGAAAAAAATATCAATAAATTAAATTAAAAAATACACAGAATGCAGTGAATTATAACTTTTTGAATAAATATTCCTTTTTAGATTAATTAATTTATTTTATTAAAGCAAATATAAAATGATTTTCCATTAAAGATAAAAGATTATTAAAGAAAATAATTATAAATACAAAAAATAATTTTGTAGTTTAAGTCCATTTTAAGTCCAATTTCAGTGTTCCTACTGACATATTTTTAGTATTTTTCTAGCAAAAATCAAAAACAAGTTTTCCAAAAATATACAAATTAATGAATTAAAAATAAAAAATCCTTCATACAGTAAAATGATTTGCATTTAATTTTTGTTACGAAAACTATACGCACTTTTGTCCTTACGCTTAAAGCTGCATTACTTTGCCGGATGGGATTACATATATCCATAAAGAGCACAAACACAAAGATGTAACATGAACATGAGAACATGGGCATGGACACGGACACGGACACGGACATGGACATGGAAATGACATGGACATGGACATGGACATGGACATGAACATGGACTTAGACAGACAAACTTGAAAAATCCCTTTTCAATTTCTGAAGCAGCAAAAACTTTTGCCTCTGAATTTATCATTAAACGAAAGGGTTGGACAACCGCAGGAATGGACAGACAGAAACCGCCTGACCGTCCTTATATGTATTGCAGAGACAACAGGCAAGTCGACGCGCCGGTGTCGTTCCAAAAGGATACACAGATAGATGCACACACACGCACAGAGAGATATACAGATAAAGCTACACGCACACACACACACACACACACACACACACACACACACACACACAGATACAGACACAGATACAGATACACATTGACACTCTGCGACCGACACTGAAGTTGAAGTTAAGCCACTTGCCAACCTTTTCACAAGTGTTTCTGAGTGTTTGTACACTGAGCAAAAAAGACGACTAAGTTAGGCTTAAAAATAAATTTGTTCAATAGTATGGCAGGCGGGATTTTTTGTTTAAAAAAAGTGAAGTTCTTAACTCAAGAGTGTTTTATTTGATTTAAAAATACTTGAAATGAAATTATGAGGCCTTATGTTCCATTGGAGAAGAGGATAGCAAAAAGAAGAAGAATGAAATTCTGAATAAGTGCTTTTGGTTCTAGTTAAAATTAACCCTTAAAGTATCTTGTAAGCTCTTAATGAAAACTTCACTTTTTTTCCGTACTGAACAATTGCGTCATAACTAAAACCGTTCTTAATACCGTACTAGTGGGCTTCGCCTCCTGTTTTCTTCACACACCCATCTGCGTACTTTATTTTGAAGTATACCAACGTTATTGTTCCCTTCATTTTCCTTAATTTTAGCAACGTTCTTTTGATTGAGAATTGTAATTCTTATCCGTGTCCGACTCGTATTACGATCCTTATATAAATAGTCTAATCGGATCCTACCTGATAGAAATTCATTTTTTTTAGTTTCTGATCACAAATACTAAGGCCTTTAAAAATGTCATATTTGATTCGATCATTAAAATTTTGGGAATAAGAACTTTTTTTCTCACATTGGTCTTAAAATTCATTTGGATAATTAATTGCTTTTAATTGCTTACTCAGTACGCAGACTTGAAGAAGGGAAGATTTTTAAAGTACTAATAAGTCACATCTTTAATCTTAAACACAAGAATTTATCAAACAATCTTCATTTTGAAGATTACCAACTTTTCCAGCAGCACTTTTCCGATTGAGTTTGCCAATATTTAAAATTTTATGACTCTTTTACGCCACATATTTGTTTTTTTGCTACAAGAATTCCTCGACCAATCATATTTTTTAAGATTACCAATGATGTTTTGGCACGACTTTTCGGATTGAGTTTGGCAACATTTCAAACTTGATACTACTATTCGGGCACAAGTCTAACAAATCTAAAATTATAAAAATTGCAACAGCCGTTTTTGAGTTATAAATGTTGTATAATACTATGGAGCTGACCCAAGAAATCTTAATTTAATTACAAATGCTCCTAACCCGTTCTTTTAGGAAACTTTTCGAAAGATATAAAATTAAAGAGCTTAAAGCTTTTCGCTATCTCAGAAATTGTGAGATGTCCAGAAATCTGTGTATAAGAAGAATATTTTTTTTTTTGCAGATTTTATCTTTTTATATTATTTTTATCAGTATATTATCATTTTAAGAAAATAAGTTAAAAACAAATTTTAAAAGTTATTAATATTGAAGACGAATTTTTCGTTCAGTTTAAGTCCCAAAAAAAAATGAAAAAAAAGTGTGGAATAGAAATATGAGTAACGTCACGCCATAATCTGCGCGAGTAAACTAAAAATGTGAAATGTTTTTTTATTTTCATCAAGACATCTATTCAAAAGTCACTAAATGAAAGAGTATTTAACTATTCTCTCTCATAATTTGGGAGATGTCGAGAAAGCTGAGTAAAAAAAGGAAGAGATCATACTCTGGCAATAATTTTTCGATTTTCTGCAGTTCAAGAATTTTAATTAAATTACTAAATAGTCTACGCTAATAAAATAATAATGGAAAAGGATTTTATTCTTTTCTTAAAAACCAACTATTTAAAAGACATTACACGAAAGAGTTTTAAGCTATTCTTTCTCTGAATGTGGAGATGTCGAAAAATCTGCCTACAAGAAAAAAGTTCATATTTCGGTCAGAGTTGCCGATTTTTTGAAGCATCTATTTTTTAATATTTTTATAATTTTATTTTATAAATATTGAACACAATTTTTCCGATTTTCTGCAGTTAATAAATATGGCATACAAATTTGAGTAACGTCACGCCATATTCTGCGCTAATATAATAAAAATCGGGAAAAGATATTTTTGATTTCGTAACTTTACTAATATTATTTCAAATTATACTAAAAATAATGATGAGCCGAAATTTTGCAATTTTGTAAATCAATTCAAAAGCGAGTTCTATTTTTGATAACCTAACGCCAAGCGTAGTTTTGCTTATATCTTTTGACGGATAAGAACGTTTGAGATTAATTTTTTTGTATAAGTAGATATTTTTTCATACAAATGTAACGTAACGCCAAACGATAAATGCACATGTGCATAGATAAAAAAAGACAATTTTATAAATATTCACATTAAATTTGCGATATGCGAAATCAAAGCCTAGTTCTGTTTTTAGTAACGTAACGCCAAGCGTAGTTTGGCTTATATCTATCTTTTGATGGATAAGAACGTTTATGATTAATTTTTTTATTTAAGTACCTATTAACTAAATTTTCGATATTTTTATTAAAGTCAAAGCCCAGTTCCATTATTGGTAACGTAACGCCAAGCGTAGTTCTGCTTATTGATGCATAAGACCGTTTGTAATTATTTTTTTTTTGTACAAATAAGTAGGTATTAGAAAATAACTTTTTTAAATTTGAGCTTAAATGTAACGTCGCGCCAAAATAAAAATTCATATGTGCATGGACTTTAAATATTTAGCCAACATAATACTCTGATTGTTCACTTTTTTGCAGCTAAAAAATGTGGTATAAATATTAAAGTTACGTCACGCCATATTTTGCGCTAATAAAATAAAAACAAGAAAATTTTTTTTTGGATTTGGTAGCTTTATTTTCTAATATTATTTCAAATTATTCTTAAAATAAGATGTAAATTTTGTAAATCAAGTCAAAACTCACTTCTTTTTTTGGTAACGTAACGCCAAGCCTAGGTTTGTTTTTTGATATGAGTCTGATATATGCTGGATACAAGTTTTTATCGTACAAATGTAACGTCACGCCAAAATGTATGCTTATATCTTTCGCTAGATAAGGCGTTTATGACTCTTTTTTTTGTGAACAGGTATTATAAAAAAAAAAAAAATTTTTCTTAATTGAGCTCTTGTCTTACTTTGTGTAACGTCACGCCAAAAGATAAATTCATTTTTCTATAGATAAAAAAACACAAGCTTCTAAATATTTTGCCAACGTACTACTCAAAGCCCACAGAAAGCGCTCTCAAATTTAAACAAACTTAAGCTTTTTTTTCGCTAAGTGCATGCATGCGTGTGTGTGCGTATGTGAATGTATATGCGTGTATGCGTGTGTATTGTCGGAGCAGCATTATTGATTATGTATGCGTAAAATTTTATGAATGTATTTTCAGCCATTTTCATACAAAATTTATGCATAATTTTGCATTTTTCGTTTCGTTAGGTTTCATCAGGTCCGACACAGTTCCTTGGGGGTTTGGACGCTTCTGACGCTTCTTCGCCTTCTGGCCCCGGGTGGGACAGTGGTGGCAATCTTCTTCAACTTTTGCCACTTATTCAATTTGTGTTTTGTGTTGTGCCCCTTGCAAATAGTTATACAAAATGTTTCGCCGCTTTTGCAAATTGCTTTAAGCAGCCGCAGCAGCAGCAACGTCAGCGTCAGCGTCAGGATTCAGATCCTGGAGTGCGGGTAGCAACAGCAACAGCAACAACTTTGAATGCCGCTCACGCAACCGACGCGTCGGCATTTTGCCAATGGATTCAAATGCTAAATAGATGACCTCAATTTTGACCAACACCAAATAGTGTAGTGGGCCAAAGAGGGTTACGCGGGGTAGGGGGCGTGTGACCAGTGAATTGCTTTTTGATATGCCACTGATTGCAACTTAATGCGGCATTCAGATTTCAAGTTTCCGCGCCCTTTCATTCAACCCCCAATGCTTTGTATTACTTGTCTCTTTGCCACTTGCCCCTTGTCCTTGCCGCTTGCTCCTTGCCCCTTTCTATGCCTTTTTTTTTTTGTTGCATTCAGCACGTGCTACACGATTTGCATGCAACTGGAAGAGAGCGCCTTACAAGAAGCTTATGTAAAATCTATTTATGGCTTATATATATACATATATATATACACCTACAACTTGCCCTTTAATTACACAAAACAGAAATAATCGATGCGCTGAAAGCAATTAATAATTACTTAATTTAAATAAAGCCATTTACATAAATAAACTTTAGACAATGCTACAACAAAGCCGTTGCTTTTAATTAAAATAAACTTAAAGAGAGAGCGCGAAATCCTTGAACACTTTAAGGCCGCATCTTTAGTACTTTTGACCACAAAAGTGGGGGTTGGAGTGAGGGGGGTTGGTCTATTTATAATAATATAAGCTCTGTTCTTTAGAGTTGCTTTTACGCTTTGAAGCGCTTTAAAATGCGGAACACTACTTATCTTTTTCAACCTTGAAATGAGTGGGTTTTGCAAAGAGCAGATTATAAACTATAGTATAGGGTGGGCCATCGGTAGGTTGGTTTCTTTGTTAATTGCTTTATGCACTGTGAAGCGCTTTAAAAGGTGGAACACTACCCATCTTTTTCAAACTTGAAATGATGGGGATTTGCAAAGAGCAGATTATAAGCTAAAGTATAGGGTGGGCCATCTGTTGGTTTGTCTATTGCATTTTGCACTGTGAAGCGCTTTAAAAGGTGGAACTCTACACATATTTTTTAACTAGAAATGCTTGGGTTATGGAAATACCAGATTATAAACTGTAGTAGAGGGTGGGTCATCTGTTGGTTTGTTTGCTAATTGCATTTTGCACTGTGAAGCGCTTTAAAAGGTGGAACTCTACTTATCTTAAAATGATTGGTTTTTGCAAAGAGCAGGTTATATACAGTATTATATAGGGTGGGTCATCTGTTGGCTTGTTGATTGCATTTTGCACTGAGAAGCGCTTTAAAAGGTGGAACTCTACCCATCTTTTTCAAACTTGAAATGCTTGGGATTTTGTGAAGATGAAAATATGGGGTTTTGCAAAGAGCAGATTTTAAACTCTAGTATAGGGTAGGCCAACTGTTGGTTAATTGCCTTTTGTACTGTGCAGCGCTTTAAAAGGTGGAGCTCTACTCATCTTTTTTAATCCTGAAATGAGTGGATATTGCAAAGAGGAGATTATAAACTTTAGTATAGGGTGGGCCAGCTGTTGCTTTGTCTGTTAATTGAATTTTTTACTGTGCAGCGCTTTAAAGGGTTAAGGAACTCTATTCTTTTCTTTTTCAAACTTGAAATAATTGGGTTTTGCAAAGAACAGATTATAAACTATAGTACAGGGTGGGACATCTGTTGGTTTGTTGGTAAATTGCATTTTGGGCTATGAAGCGCTTTTAAACGCGGAACACTACTCATCTTTTTTTGAAATTTGATATGATGGGCATATGGAAATTACAGAGTGTATACTGTATAGTATAGGGTGGGCAAACTGTTGGTTTGCTTGTTATTTGCATTTTGCATTGTGAAGCGCTTTAAAAGGTGGAACTCCACTCATATTTTTCAAACTTGTGCTAGGGCCTTACAAAGAGCAGATTATAAACTATAGTATAGAGTGAGCCATCTATTAGTTTGTTGGTTTATTGCATTTTGC